>JAWZYV010017099.1:600000-993878 GCA_038373885.1 Cheiracanthium punctorium | reverse complement strand
TTTTGCTTGATAATACTGGCTGGTTAGAAAAAAAAATCTGATGTGTCCAACACATGACTTCCTTGCACGTCCATTAGATCAAAAATATTTTCGACGCACTTCCTCTAAACTTATTTGTTTGAAAGAGATAAAATATCAATAATAGTAAGGTTTAGCGATTTCTAGACAAATATTTCGATATCGCCAAGCTGAGTTCAATTTGAAATATTTCCTTCTGACACTTTATTTGGCGATATTTCACCAAAAGCCGACAAACTTGAGATAGTCTGCGGGGATAGCCAAAGTAGTCATTGACCACAGACTTTCAATGAATTGAATGCATCCATACACCTCAATGTATTTAAAGTCATTTGGCTCACCCTGTAAATAAATTCTCAGTCGATTGCTGTCAAAAAAGATATGGAAAACAGTTAGATATTAATATAGTTCTAAATACAAAAGTTAAAAAATCTACGGGTTAAAGTTTTAGTGTTATACAAAATACAAAATAATTTTTGGCGCCAAATTTGGCGATATTTCGGCGAAACTCGTCAATGTCGACGAAAATTTGGTGAGATTTTTAAGCATGAACCAAACAATGGACTGACTATCGCCAAATTTGGCGATATTTCGGCAAAACTCGCCAAGGTCGAGGACAGACGGCGAGATTTTGGGCATGTACCAAACAATGACTGTCTACAGTTGTATTATATTGAAGATGTCCATAGACATTAAAGTACTGAAATTCTTTTCGGTGGTCCTGTAAATAAACTCTCCAGTAGATTGGAACCAAAAATCGAGATGCACAACTAGATGTTACAACATTCTTTTATATGAAATTTCATAATAGTTTTTGAGCTTTGAGAGTTAAATATGCACACACGTACACCAAAAGTCGCCAAGCTTGGCGACTTTTGGCATAGTTCTTGAGGGAAGTACGTGACCGTGGTCGGACCATTACCTAACTTATGTGGTAGGACGGTATTGTGCTTGAATTGGATGAATGCCCCTATAATTGCCATTGACCGTAATGTATTGGATATCTTTTGAGTGTTCCTGTAGCAGAACTATAAATGATAAAGAAACTTCTTTTAATAGAGAAATTCATTTTCTAACTCTTTACACCATATATCACTTCTGAGTCGTTTGAAATATCCCAATACCTCTAAAAAACGCTTTGATGAATTTCGGCCCATAGAGCGTAATGTATTTCGAATCTTTTGGGCGGTTCTGTAGATAAACTATGCAGTCGAATGGAACCGAAAGGGGAGGTGCACAACTAGATGTTACAAACATTTCCTAAATATGAGAAGTTTTCGACATTCTACTACGCCATAATAGTTTTTTGAGATAATGCGAGTTTAATGAATTTCGGCCCATAGAGCGTAATGTATTTCGAATCTTTTGGGCGGTCCTGTACATAAACTATACATTCGATTGCGACCAAAAGGAGAGGTGCACAACTAGATCATAGAACAATCTTAAATATCAAATCTCAACATTCTACGACCAATAGTTTTTTAGATATGCGAGTTACATACATACGTACGTACGTACAGACGGCATGGAAAAACTGGCCACAATAAACTCGCCGCTGGTCAAAATGAGTTGCAGACGCGTTAATATGATCGTGCATGCTAGCCTACGATGAGATGCATCGAAAAAATTCTTAAAATTAAATTTAGAGGTAGTCAAAATCGGTTTTTTTGTCGAAATTTGGCCCCCAAAATTTTTCGGGATCACATTACTTCCTTATACTACATACAAGGAAGTAAAAATGGCAATATCACTACATATATCAACAATGTGATAGTTTGTTTTCTGGCAGTACTTATGTATTAGTGTTTTACCAAAGACAATTTTTGCCAATAATTATCTTTCCTAATTTCTGTGATGAAGTGCCAATAACATAGAACAATTGTGGAATTCCATGCTGCTAATGTTGATGACCCTATTTCATTATATTAGATAGCCATTTACATACTTATATACATAATCATTTTTAATCTCACTAGCTATAAATGTTTTGAGTGCCAAGGATCAATTTATTGATTTTTCAGAAGTGGTTGGATTTAATTGTTTTGCATAATTGAGGTTCTACTTTTCTCCTCATAATGACAGTTAATGCATACTCACTTTTGTCCACCTCTATGAATTACTTGTCTGCTCTATTCTATAGTTCAAAACATAGGAACTACTGTATTACCCCGAAATTTTTCATCAAGATAATTAGAAAAATCCTATGTCGGCCTTGAATTTAGTACGAGTCTTGTTTTGAATGCTAAATGATCAGTCAAAAAACATCACGTTATATTCGGGCCAATACAGTATAAATAAACTGTATCGCAGGACAGTTCTATCAATTTTTTTTACTTCCTTTTAGGAAGTAAAAGAAAGTAGAAATAATGTCAATGCAAAAAGTTTTGGTATTTAGATTTTGATGAAAAAATCAATTTTGACTTTCTCTAAATTCACTTTTAGGAGTTTTTGTGAGGCATCTCATCGAATACATGTATGTGTGTTCATATAAATGCATATATAATCCATTGGCAAATATCGCCAAATTTTGGCGTAATTCTTGAGGGAGGCACAAGTTTTAGAGTTAAGCGAAATGTGATGTTATTTTTGGCGATATTTTGCCAATTTTTATTTGTTGACCTAAGTAGGAATTGACTTAAATTTTTTTTTTTTTAATATTACTTGTTTGTTAAGATAATTGATAAAACAGATTAAAATATATGGTAAAATGACAATGAAGGACCATTTTAATCAATTGCATTTTTGTGAAAGGGTCGTTTCAATCGATTGTAACTTTGTGAAGTGGCCGTTATCATCAATTGCATTTTTACGAAAGAGCCGATTTAATCGATTGCATTTTTGTGGAGGGGCCGTTTTAATCAATTGTAATTTTGTTAAGGGGCTGCTAAACGTACCCAATTTTCGTATGCATCGACTCTTGTCTTGCCTTCATAATAACCCAGTAAGATATCTTAAGTATTATGACCTACTGTTATCATGTTACGAGTATGCTGGTAATAGATTTTTACTTTCCGAACATGTACCATGTAAGGAAAGTATTGTAATCATGAAAAAAATAGATTTTGGTGTATTTATACGTTTTGAGGTCTTCTGAATTCATTTATGCTATTTTTACGAGATGTATGTATGTATGTATGTGTGTGTGTTTGTGTGTGTATGTGAGTGAACACGATAGCTTCTAAATGGAGTACTCGATTGAGTTCTCTTTGGGTATATATGTTATAAACCACCGTCGCAAGACCAGTATTGATTTTGGTGTGTATAGGACTTATAATTTTTCTACAGGGCTACGACAAAGATTTCTTTTACATTATGGCTTATGGGAGGAAATTCTTGAAAGTGTGCTAGCGTTTAAACGGTACATTTGATTGAGCTCAAATTGGGTATATATGTTATAAACCACCATCGTAAGACCGGTATTGATTTTGATGTGTATAGGACTTATAGTTTTTATACAGGGCTACCACAAAGATTTCTTTTACATTATGGCCTATAGGGGGGAGGGATTTCTTGAAAGTGCGCTAGCGTTTAAACAGTACATTCGATTGAGCTCAAACTGGATATATATGTTATAAACCACCATCGTAAGACCGGTATTGATTTTCATGTTTATGGGACTTATAGTTTTTTTACAGGGCTACGAGAAAGCTTTCTTTTACATTATGGCCTATGGGGAAAAATTCTTGAAAGTGCGCTAGCGGTTAAATGGCAGATTCTATTGAGCTTCAATTTGGTATATATGTTTGAAGCATTCATCGATTGATTTAAATGCTTGGTAATGATCTTAATCGTGAGTGTTCGGAAAGTCGAGTGGAGTCGAGTGAGGCTCTTATTGTTACTCGGGTCAGCTCTTACCGAGTTAGGGTTATTTTGGTCAGATTTTTAAGTTAATGACCTAGTCACTGATATAATACTTTAAACAGAAAGTTGGTAAAATTGTTGGAATGTGCAGTAAAGAGTGTTCTAGTAGCATTAGTGCTAAAGCATGTAGAATATGAAACCATTTTGAAAAATATCCCAAAAGACATAAAGTGTGAACAAGATTCTGATAAAAGTATATCGGATGTATCCAGTTCAACAAGCTCCAGCCTTACGCCATCCTCATCGTATTCTCAGTCTGAATATCAGAGTTTTAAAAAATCCAGGCTTTTTTTTTTTTTTTTTTTTAAACCCACCCGTGGCTTTTAAAGATTTTTCATAATATAGCATTTTTTACTTTCTGAACATGTACCATGTAAGGAAAGTATTGTAATCATGAAAAAATTCGACTTCGAGATTTTGGTGTATTTACACATTTTGAGGTCTTCTGAATTCATTTATGCTATTTTTACGAGATGTATGTATATATGTGAGTGAACAAGATAGCTCTAAACAGGGCATTCGATTGAGCTCAAATTGGGTATATATGCTATAAATCCCCATTATAAGTCCAGTATTGATTTAGGTGTCTATAGGACTATAGGTTTTCTACAGCGCTATGACAAAGATTTCTTTTACATTATAGCATATGGGGAGAAATTCTTGAAAGTGCACAAGTATTTAAACAGTGTGTTCGATTGAGTTTCAATTTGGTATATATGTTTGAGTTATTCATCGATTAAAATTTATTTAAATGCTTGGTAATGATCTTAATCGTAAGTGTTCAGAAAATCGAGTGGAGTCACTCCAGATTTTTTTAATTTAAATTTTAGTTTTAGTCTAAAAGAAAACTCATTACAAAATAATAATTAATTAATTAATTAAAATATTAAAAATAACTTCAACACTTTAAGATAGTACCATCTCTTTCTGCTGGCATTCATAAAAGCCTCCTAATTTGTTTTATGACCATAGGTAAAAGTATATTATTGTTCACCTAGAAACATATGTGGTTTTTGATTGGTTGTTTTCTATTACTTTTTTAATTTATGTTTTTTTTTAAAGTCCATTATAGTTTCTAATTAGAATAAAAGTCTGTAAACCCTTTGCAGGCCAACAACTACTATTTATTTAATAATTTTTTTTTTATAGTTATTCATTTTTGCCTTAATACTTTAAAAAACCTAGAATTAATATGTCTGATATTAAATCCCACATAAACAATGTGGAGTTTAATGAATTAGTTTTATATTTCTCGGTACTAAAAATAATGCAACAATTAATACAATACAGGATGGTTTCCTGAAAATGAATTCAATCTGGAGATGGATGCTTGTAAGTTGTAAGAGGTATAGCATTCTTCTCTTATCTGGGAAAGGATTCTTTTTTGTCATTATACTGGCCATTACATATTTTATTTGTATTTGAAAACTTATTTATTTAAGAGATAAATTACTAAGTTATCCCTGCCTGCATTCTGCACCTGTTCATTTCAAAATAAATATTGCAGATGGAATTAGTTTCAGGTATTATTATTTTTAAAAAGGTTATTGTTCTTTATGTTGAAGTTGGAAAAATAATTATATGAAATTAAACTGGTATATATATATATATATATATATATAATCTAATATAATACACTAAGTTTTGTAGGTAATATTATATATATTTAATGTGAAATAGCAAATGATTTAAATGAAAAAAAGGAAAAGAGTTGATAGTAATGTTTAATAAAAGCCCAAAAAAACATTTCTGTGTGGGTTTTATTGTTTTTTTTAAAGTGGTTTAAAAAGAAAAACCACCCGGGTATTTTGGGTTTTGTGGGCGGGTCCAAAACCCTTCTGAATATACAAGGCAGCTTTCAAGAGCAACATTTATACTAACAAAAAAGAGAATTCTCAGAGTCTAAGAATCAGTTAATATCTTTACACGTTTTTTAAACTATAAGTGTGTATGTATTTAGAAGGAGAGAAACAACAGTCCCTGTATTTTCGCTTAAAACTACCAAAATATTTAA
The DNA here is from genome assembly GCA_038373885.1 of Cheiracanthium punctorium. NCBI lineage: Eukaryota > Metazoa > Arthropoda > Arachnida > Araneae > Cheiracanthiidae > Cheiracanthium > Cheiracanthium punctorium. The sequence goes on along the minus strand of JAWZYV010017099.1, from coordinate 987,985 downwards.
TCACTGAGTATTACTAGTTTACAAATTGAAACTGAGTAAAGGTGGACGAAATGGAGAAAAGGATATTTTGTCCAGGTCGGTTTTTTCCACTCCGGATGAATTAGGAGAACCGTGATTTTAAATCATTAAAATTATGTAATATGAAAAAAAAAACTTAATTGACATCTACTAATATCCAGTATTTCATTAGCAATTTTTTAAAGAGCTAGAGTGCTTTTAAAAGCAATAATTTTTACTTTTTAATAAATCTGAATTGTTCTGTGTCACTTTTCAAACAGTATAAATAAAGAGTTAATATGGTTGCCTCATCGTAATATTTTTTTTTTCCAATTTACAAAATAAATTAATTTTTTTAATTGTGTTTTGGATTCTATGATTTTACTTTTTGAATTATGCAGAATATTTTATAATTTCATAAGCCATTCTTTCTGCAAGCTTAAATTTGTTTAGAAGATACTGATAAGATATTAAAAAATACTCATTATGATTGCCATGTTTGCCGATTTTTGGTGGAGTACAATGATTTAGGGGTTCTCAGCTGTAAGGCATGGACAAAATGCTATTGAATAATCACGAAATTTCTTCCTTTGATTTTATAAAAAATGCACTCTGCTTGTGGGAAGAGAGGGAGAATGAATTGTTCATAAGTAAATATGTGTGAATTATGATGCACTTTATAAAATAATGAAACATGAATAACAGAGTTGGCACATAGATTATGCTACCCTTTCCAACATGATGAAATAAGAAAGACGAATAGAACTGTCACATGTGTTATGATAGCCCTTTCAATATGTTGCTCATCAATGCATATTTAAAATCTGAAAGGGTTTTTTTTTGTAGGGGGGGGGGCGTGCGTGCGCGCAATTGTTCTTATGTTATCCAAAAAAGAAGTATTCAAAATTTAGAAAAAAAATGTTTGAGACTAAAATCGATTTTAATAATTTAGAGCTACTTTGGATTGGATCAATTGCTCTATAGAGTATTTTCCTCTCATTTTAATTTTTCCTGATAGAGAGACATCACTTTGCAGTTAGTGTATTTGAATTACTGATGGCTGAATAATTTTGAACGTAGTTTGCTTAGCATATCTGTGCGGCTTCGTTTTTGTTGCCATTTTTCTTGAAATATCCATTCCATAGCAAAGAACCCAGACAGCACAGCAAATTTTCACCAAACTTGCAGTAAGCTTGATTTATCAAGTCAATAAACTTGAATTAAGCTTGAAAATTTTAAGCGTGTAAGCTTACTGCAAGCTTGAATCAATGTTCAAGTTTACACTTGCCCAACTTGCATTAAGCTTAATGAAATTTCCTAAATACACGGAGCGCCCGTCGGCGAAATCGCCCCTCATATTTTATTTTTCCACGCATTTCCCCCTCTTCGCTGAAATTTCAAGTTATTTTAATCAGTTTCCATGAAGCGTCCGCGGCTGGGTTCGATCTCGGGACCTAACTGAAGAAGTTCAAACAATTTTTGAACGAAACGTGTATCCTCTTTCCTTTTACTTCTTATGTGTGTTTTTTACAAAGTTTTTTAATTACTTTATCGTTTAACACCAGTATTTTGAGTGTTTTTTCAGTCGGGACCTAAGGTTTGGGAAGCTAGCGTCCTAACCATTCAGCCAATCTGACTCGCGTTGATATGACTATAGTTTGAAGTGACTGTTATGATTGTCACGCCGTTTTCTGGCGAGATCGATCAGTGGCCGATGCCGATCTGTTTCTTTTATTTTTCCATGGGATGAATCAAAATTAAAATAATGTAATGGGTGATTTATAGACTATACTAATAGGGAAATACGCATAATATAAACTTAAAAGCAGCATACGTTTTAAAACTTTCAGTATCGCGACACTCATGTTGGGCAACCTTGGCCAAAATCGAGACAAACGACTGATTTTGAAATCAATTTCGTAGTATAATTGTATTTTATTTTGAAGAATTTCAATATTTGGAAATATAGAATCTTTTTTTTTTTTTTAATTCGATGGTCAAGTACATTTATGACTGATGATAAATTATTTGTTATGTGGATGTGGCTTTCCAAATCAAGTTGTATTCAAGCTTGACAGTTCAAATGACTTCTCCAAGCTTGCTGCAAGTTTAAAATGAATTGAACTGTCAAGCTTGTATTAATACGTCAAATTCAAAGAAATGTCAAGCTTGATTTAAGCTTATGTTCTGTCTGGGAAGGAGAGAAATCTGAAAATTTCTCGTGTATATGTAGTACCTACATAATATCTTGAAGGGTCATCCACATTCAAACAGAACTCACGTTTTTAATGATCAGTGGTGAAATAACCTTTTCATCTACTACTGCTTTTGGTATAGTGGAATTTATCATTATTATTATTTACCTTCTAAAAATAGCATACAAAATCACAAAGAAAACAGTAACATTCTTATTGGTTTAAATTCCTTGTTCACACTATGTACGATTATTTAATTCATGTTTCAAAACTTAAATTAAAAAAAAAATTTTTTTTAATAGCCTCCTTCAAAAATAACTTTTTAAAAAGTCTCGGTTAGTTCTGAATCTAGATCGTTAGTTCTGAAAATAGTTATTATAAATAAACTTTTACGACTTGATCTTAATAATTTTACATACTTATTGTCATTTTCAACTTTCCGGTAGTATTGTGTTCAGTACTGCTAGGGAATGCAGCAGGGGTGTGGAAAGGCTGTCCACCTTTCTGGGAAAAAAATGATATTTAATAAAAAGGTAGCTTCCCCTCCTCCCCCCGTTGTGATAAATTCATGCTTTTATCCAAATGTTTTTATGGCTACGGGGGCCTGGCTTTTATATTTTGATGCGATCACCAAACGTTAACACTCCCAGTTCTATTAAACAGCAATGGAATTCTATAATTTTGGGCAAACAAGGCTCAGATAATCGAATGAGTTAATATAAATTGATGTTGTTCGGTGTGCAGTGGAAAAATTTGACTGAGTCCAAGACCAATACGTAGATGGTTCATCAAAAAGATAAATAAATAAAATATCTACAGTGAATGATACTAGGAAGAATACTGATGACTAGAAATATGTGTGTAAATTCCTTGTGGGATAATTAATACCAGGGGTGTAGAAAATGCTTAGGACCCAATATTTCCCCAGAACACAATTTGTTCTATTCAAAATTCACCTCCAAAACTAAGAATATTTTTATTCTAGTTTAAGCGACTCTCTATCGCTAGCTTCTTTTGATAACAACTGCATCTCGTTCTCCCCCCCCCCCCCAAAAAAAAAAAAATAAATAAATAAATAAATATGTGAAAAGAGTAAAATGGCGATATTTCTCAGATGTTTGTCTGGTTCTTATCATAAAACCGTTGTTTAGAAACAGTCATTTATGGCATTTTAATTTTGGAAGCCATTTCATTAGCGTTGTCCATTGCTGAAAAAAGGACAGCCGTTGCCATCGCTCGACTTAACTACCAGCAAGATGGCGGAAGATCAAAACATTCATCGCGTGCCACAGATCTAGAGGACCCTTTTTTGACGCAGCTGGCTGTGCCCGCGCACAGCCAAAAAGCTGTCGTAAAAAAAAGGTCTCTAGATCTGTGGCACGCCATGAATGTTTCGATCGTCCGCCATCTTGCTGGTAGTTAAGTCGAGCGATGGCAACGGCTGCCCTTTTTTCAGCATTGGGAAAGGGTTGCGCCTCAAAGGGTTAAACGTTACTAATCACGGCTACGTACTAATCACGTCGCTACGAATCACGTACTTCGAATTCTTCATTCTTGGATGCCTTTGAAATTGCGAATTTGCCTATGAAAACTGCCAACTCCTGCATTTTTCTTGGACGAAAACTCAATCGGTCACGTTGATGAGAAAGAGATATACGGAAGTTCAAACATTGTCAGCGAAAACCTGCCGGAATCGACATCGAAGTCCAGAACCTTCTGGGACATTCTAAGACATCTTAAATTATTCTATAGCATTCCCAAACATTCCTCAACATATTTAAACTCAATTCCCATCTGCTTCACCGACTTTTCATTAGAGCAATACAGTGGCGTAGCCAGAAATTCTTCATGGGGGGGGGTTATGTTTCCACTATTGCAACTCACATATATGTATACGTGTGTGGGATAGCTACGCCACTGGAGTACTGTATTTGTAAATTAATGCTATGTTTAACATTTTCAATGGGAAGTATGTAGCCTACACTTCACAATAATAGATATCAATTTTGTTTTGTCCTACTACTACCGTCAGTAGACCGTTAAAGATCGAAAATATTTTGTGTGTTCCTGTAAAAGAATGCTGCGTTTCTCACTTTCAGTGAGGATTGTCTTTCTAGTTATACATGCTTTGTTTGGTCCAACTACCACGCTAACAGATCGGAAATCAGAGTATTTTGTAAGTCCCTGTATATTAATGCTGCGTTTACTATTTTGAATGGGGAGCAGTAGCGGATCCAGGGGGGCTAGGGGGCTTCAGCCCCCCCAAAAGAGATTTCTCAAGTGTAACATTCTGCTTTATTATACACTTTAAGTAGCTAAAATGATCATATTTTATTACTTAGCCCCTCCCAAAAGCATAATACATTGGTTTAGACTAAAATTTTGATTTATAGTACACTAGCTGAAGTGCCCGTTCTTCGCACGGGAATATATTTTCATTAAAAACACAAATACAAAGAATGTTACTCTTATTATAAGTGCATGTAAACCGCCAGTGTTTAAACATCTCTGAAATATTTTTTTTTTTGGAAATTTAAAATTTAACTTCGTAGATATACTTTATTTATATTGTAACTTTTCTATTCACTGTTTGATAATTTTTATATAATTTCAAACTTTATCTACTGGTGATACTGCTCGCTAATTCATACATTTTGTTTAGGCATTTATATACATTTCTTTCTCTGAGATAAGCGGGATTTAAAAATTAGTTTGTTTATTATGACATAATTCTGAATTATCATTTAATTTATTCAAACACAGCTGTAGAAACAAAATCATAAATACTTATGAAGTTAGACTTAACGCTATGCAAATAGTGAATATATTTTTGACATTGCCACACAAAATTTATAAATTGTTCAAACTCAGCTTCTGCTACTGAATAATACCTACATATTTATGAGGTTAGACTTAATACTATGAAAATTGTGAATACTTTTGAATATATATTGTACAATAAAAAAACTCGGCTGTTCGAGCCTCGTCAGGGGTAGCCCCTGAACCCCCTTAATTTTTTAGTTTCATTATTGCCATATTAAAACGATTTTAATTAACTTTGTCATTTTATCGCTCATCTTTCTCTCTTCTCTTTTATCGCTCATCTTTCGACAATAGATACACACCTGATCCATTTTTCCAATCAATAAAGTTGGGTGTTCGTGATAATTAATTTCAGAACTGTATACAAATGCTTCTTTTTTCAGATTTTGAAAAGTACGCTGTCTAGAAGAGGAGGCCCTCGTTCGGGCATCATCTAGACGTGCTTTTGTCTGTTCTGCACTCTCACTTGCCCTGGAAGTAGAGGCCCTCGTTCGGGCATCATCTAGGCGTGCTTCTGTCTGTTCTGCACTCTCACTTGCCCTGGATGTAGATGCCCTCTTTCGGGCATCATCTAGGCGTGCTTCCGTCTGCTCCACACTCTCACTTGTCCTGCATGTAGATGCCCTCGTTCGGGCATCATCTAGGCGTGCTTCCGTCTGCTCTACACTCTCACTTGTCCTGGATGTAGATGCCCTCTTTCGGGCATCATCTAGGCGTGCTTCTGTCTGTTCTGCACTCTCACTTGCCCTGGATGTAGAGGCCCTCGTTCGGGCATCCTCTAGGCGTGCTTCTGTCTGTTCTACACTCTCACTTGCCCTAGCTAATCGCTTCCGTTTCGTTTCAGAAGAATATTTCCCAATTGATTTTCGCTTTTTTTTGAAGCATAATCTTAAAAAGCCAGTCTTCACTTGATTAAAGCAACTGAATTTAAGAAACTAAAATTTTGAAACTAAACCGAATTTTCGATAGTTGTGAAATACGAAAAAAATTGGAAACTAATTGGTCTGCTTTAGTCGCTAAAAGTCCTTCCCTTTGCTGTGGCGTTTTTTGGAAACATGGTGTCATAACAGATGCTTATTCATATCTTGAATTTTCACCGGAGGCCAGTACACGATGCTTTTTCGAAGATATAATTAAATTTGAAACACTCACAGAATAGAATATTAGGTTACACTTTTGATTTTGCGCCTTAAAAAAGATTCAGTAAAAATAAGATGAAATTCTAATTACAAAAATTCAAAGAAAAACTTACATTTAAGTATCTTTTTATCTGTTGAAACGTTAAAACAAAAGTGAACGGCATGATAAGAGAAAAATAAAATGTTAAGAATATATCGAGCTGCTGTTAATTTTATATTTTAAAATGAGAAATTTAGATGTTGCCACATGTATAAGTTAGTTTTAAAATATTACTTTGGAGAACGTGTAAATAAAATTAAGATTTTCGCCTAACTCATTTTTAATCTCATGACGTCAAATTCGCGTCATTCTCAGTTGCAATGTCTAACATAAATTACTGAAAGAAGAAGAAAAAGGAAAAAAAAAAACCCTAACGTTGTTTTACTTTTCTACAGCATCTGGTGGAAATTTATTAGTTAGCTCGTGGTGTTATTGTTTGTCAAAGCTTGAGCTAATTAAGATTTCTAATGCATTTATAAACTCGTGACATCAAAATGAAGTCATTTCATTTATGTTATAGATCGCCAGGATATAGATGGTATGTCACATGATCACTATTTTACACAATCGGAAACTGAAAGCGCTTTCTGAAGGCGAAAATTCTTCCGACAACGTTTAATCTATGACGTCACGTTCTGACCAGGGTAGTCGAATTTACTTATTTCACGCAAATCGGGACTTTGCCCAGAGCCCCGGCTCGAAATGGCCCCCAATTTCAAATGTTGTTCTTTTTTTATAACAAAATTTTATGAAAAATAAAACAAATTTCATAGATGGGGGGCCCCCAAATTCATCAATGCCCGGGGGCCCCTGTTGGTCATAATCAGGTCCTGTTTAACACCGCAATATATTTCCTGCGATTCGAAAACGTGTCCCGTTTAAAATCTCAATTGAAAATGAAAATAATGCTGGATAATTCACTGGTGAAGAAACAGCATTCAATTCTTTTTCTGACAACGTTAAATAAAATATAGAATTATTTCCTGCGTGGCGTATGTTTTGCTTGTGAGTTCGTTATTCTGATTGAGTTTCGAAAGGGGTTTTAAACTCATGACATCAAAATCACGCACAACATTCAACATGCGAAAACACAGTTATTTTAAAGTAATTTTATTTATTTTTTTCCAACTGGCAACTTTAATCATTGTTACTGTCTCCAAGACAACCAAACCGCAAGATAACATACCGACGTTTTTAAGCATCTGCTTTTGAAATAAAAATCCTTCTTTACATAAAAATTCGTAAAAAATCTCCTAATTAATATTTTCCTTTGGTTTCTCTTTTAAAAGAGGGCGAAATGTATGCTCCGTCATTTGACAAAATATAAAAAAGTTATGACGGATAGAATTCAAGATGCAGCAGTTTTAAAAATATTTTACGAAAGTCAGCGTGAAATTTAATTTTATTTGAAAAATCCCCAAAAATCTGCAAATTATGTTACACAGTCCGAACAAACAGTTTTGAAAAGCAAATTTTCTCCTCTATCCGATGATGTAAATATCGTTTTGTTGCGAGTGTAATTACTGGCGTTATTACGTATTAAGCGAAAAAAATCGCCAAAAATCGGACAAAACATAAAATAAAACATTTTCTAATTCGAATTTCAAAAACATTGCTCCGAGGCGTGTTAGGATCTGTCCTAGTGAAGCCGTATGCAAAATTCGGTAGGTCTGCGACCAACCGTCTCGGCGCATGCTCACGAATTTGCTGAAATCGGACATTTGAGTAGCTTTCTGCCCTGAAAATTGCGAAAAATCGTTAAAAATTAGGGAACAGGTGGATTTTCAGAATTTTAAAGTAGCCTACGGCCTATTCTATGTCGTTTCACGTGTATGTGCAAAATTTGAAGCCGATCGGTCTGACGGTGTGGGAGGAGTTCCCGGACGAACAAACAAACAAACAGACAAACTTTCACATTTATATAATAGATTTTAATTGGGTGAAATAAAATTTAGCCCCTCCCAAAAAAATTTTCTGGATCCGCCACTGATGGGGAGTGTATGTAGTTATACACTTCAATGACAAATATTAATTTAGTTTGGTCCTACTGCTGCCGCCAATATACCGTATAAGATCGGTAATATTTTGTGTGTACCTGTATATTAACCCCTGTTTTGTGCCCCCCCCCCCCACACACAAACTTTGTTTACTCTCATATTTTATTATGCAAGTTTTAAATGCACAGCGATGCATAGATGCATCGTGTGTTTAAGACAACTTCACTGCGAGATTAGAGTACAAGCCAAATTTCTTATGTCAATTTAGCATATAAAACAGGGTTTTGGACCCGCTCACAAACCCAAAAAAACCCGGGTGGGTTTAAAAAAAAACCCAATAAAACCCACACAGAAGTGGGTTTTTTTTTTTTGGTTTTATTAAAAATTATCAAAATTTTTCCTTTCTTTCATTTAAATAATTTGTTATTTGACATTAAATACATAAAATATTACCTACATAACTTAGTGCATTATATTAGATAAATATAAATATGCCAGTTTAATTTTTTTTATAATTATTTTTCCAACTTCAACATAAAGAATAATAACTTTTTTAAAAATAATACCTAGAGCCAATTCTATCCGCAATATTTGTTTTGAAATGAATAGGTGTAGAATGCATTCAGGGATAACTTAGTAATTTATCTCTTTAAGAATAAGTTTTTAAATATGAATAAAATATGTAATTATCAGTATAGTGACCAAAAAATATCCTTTCCCAGATAAGAGAAAAATGGGACATGTCTCTTACAGCTTACAAGCATGCATCTCAAGAATGAATTCAGGTTCAGGAAACCATCCTGTATTCTATTAGTTGCTGCATTACTTTAGTACTGAGAAATATAAATCTGATTCATTACACATTGTTTATGTGGGATTTAATATCAGACATATTAATTCTAGATTTTTTAAAGTAAAAAGGAATATATATTCAAAGCAAAAATGAATAACTATAAAGAAAATTATTAAATAAATAGTAGTTCTACAGTAAGTTGGCCTGCAAAGGCTTTACTGACTTATATTCTAACTAGAAAATCTATATATTATTTTGAAACATGTTTTTCTTTCGACAACCGAATTGAGAGAACGGCTGGGTGTAAAAACTCGGGTGAGGTGTCTGAAGAAAGGTCTCGGCCCGTAGATGTGCCATCAAAAGAGAAAATCAGTCGAACGGTTTAGGCGTGGCGGAACGTCAAAGGTGCAAATTTTCGCCATAGAAATAACACTGTGGTTTATCAACGCAGACGATTGCCTTAGCTCCGTAAGGTTTGATTTATTTGGAAGAATATTTGTTAAAAATTACATCCGTTTGTAAATGTTGTGTGGCAAATGTGGCAACAGTGTGTAGTGATAATAAATGTGTTGTTCTAAAAAATAGAATCCGATTTAATTAGTTAATTATTACGTGGTATAAGAAAACGCTTTTAAAGTGTAGAAGCGACCGAATGAATAAAAATTCGGATCGTCTGAACATTTGATATTGGAACTTTACCATCGATCTAAATGTGCAATTTTTCGCCAAAGAAATAACATTGTGGTTTATTGAATGCATTTGGCAGTCATAAAAGTTATATTTATTTTGGTTCTTTATCGCTTATTTCCTTAATTTTTTCTGTATATTAATTTGAAACATGTTTTTCCGGTATCAAATAAAATTGAAAGAACAGCTATGTGTAAAAGTTTGGTTGAGGGCTCTAAAAAAAGGTCTTGGTCTGTAGATGTGTCATCTAAAGAGAAATATTTTAAAAGTCAAAGAGATCAGACGCGGCGGAACTTCAAATGTGCAATTTTTCGCCATAGAAATAACATTCTGGTTTATTAAATACATTTTGCAATCATAGAAAGCCTTCTTTATTTTTGCGCTTTATCGCTTATTAGCACTAGGGTGCTATTTCGTTCACGCCCAGACTTTGTGTACTCGATTCTGTCGACATGATTTGTGGACAGGTTTTGTAGAGATGAACTGCCATGGTGAAAATCTTTTTAAATGTGTTTGCCACATAACGCGGAAGGGGGGGGGGATAAGTCTGACAAGGTTTGCGATTTTTGATAATTGATCGCCAAGTTTGCTGGAAAAAAAACCCTTATAAATCGAATCATGCCGGGCGATGGTTGTAAAATAGTTTTAGTAAATAATTTTAATATAGATTTTAATTCCAAAGATGTGTTTTATGCAACGAGAAAGACAAATACGGCACACTCATCGATTATGATGCCATTCCGAACAGTATTTAAAATGGTGAAGTATAGTTGAAATATGCTTGGAGAAGATTGTAAAACAGCTTTAATAGGCGATTTTAAGTTACATTTTGATTACAAAGATGTGTTTTATGGAACAAGAAAGATTTGATTCCTATTTTAACGGCCCCACTCTCTCCAATCTAAATAACCGCCACTCTGTGGCGTACTTTACAGTCATCTGTCTAGGGAATTCTGCACAAGTTTCAACGCTCCCAAAAGAACTAAATGAAAAGTAAAGTGAACAAAATAGCGATAAACGCACCAGTTAAGGATTTTAAAGACACTTAATTATTAAAACTACTTTAATTGGCAACCCAAAATAAATAAATATGTAATGGAATGCTGTACTTACAGTTATTCCAAATCACTATATTAATACTAAATTGCGGTTGCCACATACAAAAAGTCGTCGTGGTAACTGCATAATGATTAATTATCTTCATTTTGGTGAGAGTCGGAGCGTTAAAGTAAACATGAACCCAAGAAAAACGAACATGACACGCTCATGAATTATGATGGACATTCCAAATAGTATTTAAAGGGCAAAGTTGGAAGATGCTTGGCGAAAATTGTAAAACAGTCTTAGTAGGCGATTTCGAATGCAAAGATGTGTTTTATGGAACAAGGGCGAAAAATACGGCACACTCATGAATAATGATACACTTTCCAACTTACAGGAATAAGCAAAGAAAATATGGAGGACGCATGGATTATGATACGTTTTTAATATGTTGTACTTTAGTGCGTAGTTAAAATCTGAAAGTGTTTCAGATTTTCTTACTCTTTTCTTAAATTTTTTCTATATATTCTTTAATTATTCTATATAATTTTTTTATATATAATAAAGTGACCGTCGAATTCGACGGGTTTCAGCTAGTATAACTATGACTTAAAAAAAAAAAAAAAAAGTTAAATTTAAAAGTAATAGAAAACAGCCAATCAAAAACAATATTTTTTCTATGTGAACAATAATATACTTTTATCTATGGTCATAAAACAAATTAGGAGTCCTTTATAAACATCAGCCGAAAAAGATAGAAACTGCATTTAAGTTGAAGTTATTTTTATACTTCAATAAATACAAAATAATAATTACAACAATAATAAATACAAAATAATAAATACAATATAATTACAAAATAATAAATACAAAATAATAATTAATTAATTAATTATTATTTTGTAATGAAAGTTTTCTTTTACACTAAAGCTATTCTGTTTTGAAATCTAATATATAAAATTCTCCTGTCACAGTGTTAGTCACCTAACTCCTCCGAAACCACTCGACAAATTTTAATGAAATTTTCTATGTATATTCGTTAGGTCTGAGAATAGGTTTTTAACTATGTCTCATACCCCTAAGTCATAAGGGCGTTCCAACCCAAAATGTTTAGCCCCAGAGTGCTATTCATTTCAATCAGGATTTCTGTGTAGACATTAGCGTGTCGAATCACTTTTCAAATGTGTTTGCCAGATAATGTGGAGAGGGGGGGGGGCGTTAATAAAATGTTGAAAGTCGCACAAGGTTTGTAATTTTTGATAATTGATCGTAAATGTGGTGCTAAAACGTGACAATTTACTATAAATATATTTTGCGTATAGTTAGAAAACGCCTGGCGTATATTGTAAAAGAGTTTTATTAGGCGATTTTAATATAGATTTCTATTCCGAAGAAGTGCTCTGTGGAAAAAGAAAGGAAAACACGGTACACTCGTGGATTATGATGCCCATTCCAAACAGATTTTAAAATGTCTTTGCGGTATAGTTGGAATATGCCTACAGGAAGAATATGCCTGGCGAAGATTGTAAAAGAGTTTCTGTAGGCGATTTTAAGATAGATTTCGATTCCAAAGATGTGTATTAATACAAGAAAGACTTGATTCCTATTTTAACGCCCCCACTCTCGCCAACCTAAAAAATCCCCGTACTTTGGCGAGCTTTGCAGTCATGGGTCTCTGGGAGTTATGCACAAGTTTCAACGGTACTTACGTATTATCCCGGCGGTCCGCCAAGACAAGCAATTTTTCACAGATAAATGACTGGCACATGAAATGGCGATTTGGAACAACATGTAAGTACAGCATGCCGTTACATTTTTATTTATTTTGGATTACCAATTAATGTAGTTTTAAGAATTAAATGTCTTCAAATTCCTTAACTGGCGTGTTTATCGCTAGTTTGTTTACTTTAGTTATCACCTAGTTCTTTTGGGTGCGTTGAAACGGTACTTACGTATTATCCCAGCGGTCACTTCCGCCAAACTACTGTTGATGGTTGTTGATATGGATGGTAACGTTGATGGTTTGGAATACGATTGGCAACGTATTTAAAATCTACGATAAAGTAGTTTGGCGCAAGTGACCGGCGGGATAATACGTAAGTACAGTTTCGACGCACTCAAAAGAACTGGGTGATAACTAAAGTAAACAAACTAGCGATAAACGCGCCAGTTAAGGAATTTGAAGACATTTAATTATTAAAACTACATTAATTGGTAATCCAAAATAAATAAAAATGTAACGGCATGCTGTACTTACATGTTGTTCCAAATCACCATTTTAATTCTAAATTACGATTTCTACATAAATGGAAAAAATCATCATGGTAACTGCATATATTTAATCATCGCCTTCTTGGCGAGAGTCGAGGCGTTAAAGTAGGAAACAATATATAAAACGGTGAAGTATAGTTGTGATATACTTGTCGAAGATTGTAAAATAGTTTTAGTAGGCGATTTTAAGATAGATTTCGATTCCAAAGATGGGTTTTATAAAATAAGGAAGAAAAATACAGCACAGTCATGAATAATGATAACATTTTCTAACTTAATGGAATAAGGACGAAAAATAGGGACGACGCATAAATTATGATACGATTTTAATATATAGCACTATAGTGCGTATTTAAAATCTGAAAGTGTTTCAGATTTTCATCTTTTTTTTGGGGGGGGGATTTTTTATGGAATGACTATCAATAAGTCTCAAGGCCAAACTATGTCTGTTTGTGGATTAGATTTGAGCACGCCATGTTTTTCACACGGACAGTTATACGTGGCATGCTCTCGAGTGGGCAAACCATACAGTGGGCATCCAGTTTGTTTAAGTTATCTAAAGATGGGATAACAAAAAATATTGTATACTCTATTGCGTTAAGGGATTGATATTATTTTTTAGTAAAATTATTGTAATTAGCGATATATATAAATTTAAAGAATAAATTACAATGAATTAAAAATATATGTTTGGTATTGTGTTATTTTTATATTCCAGCATCGTTCACAGCGCTCCATGCCTCTTCCACTCATATACCACATCCTCACAAACTTACAATAAGTTAGTCATTTCTTTCTACTAAAATAATCCTAGGAATAATTTATATGGCAAAACAACGTTTACCGGGTCAGCTAGTAAAACCATAAAATTTAAATCCAAAAAGTGTTATACTATAAAAAAAGATCTTAATAAAACCCCAAAAAACCCAATAAAACCCACCCGGGTTGGCTTTAAAAAAAACCCGGGTTTTTTAAAACCCTGATATAAAATATAGTTTTTAATAATAAATGATCTGTCATGAATAATAAAAAAAATACATATTTCTTTCAAACTTCGTGTTTTTCGAAAAATAATTAGGTATTCACGAAACTGACATGGGAAATTTAGCGTACACTCGTGGCTGTCGCTTGATGGGCAGCAGACGTGTTTAAAATTCGTGCATTTAAATTGTTAATAATTAATTTTGTAATTTAAGTTAGCGGAGTGACATCCCCGAATTTTTACCGATCCCCCCCCCCCCCCCTTAAACTGTTTGCATGTTTCTTCGTTGCCTGGTTCAAAACAAAATAGTGGAAATGTATGTTTTGAAGCCAGGCACGAACTTTGTTTACTCTCAAATTTTATTATCTAAGATTAAAATTGAAAATTTATAGCATTTTTGAAAATAGCGTTTTAAAAGCATGCGGACAACTATAAAAACCTGCAATTTTATTTATGCGTTCAGCTCACTAGTATAATGTGCCTTACTTCGTATTTTTAAAATGGTGTGGGAAAACGAATTCACGTTTTCAGTCTGTTTATTCAGAAGGCATGCCCAAGTCAGTTCGCCAGATCAATAATCTGTAAGTTAAATGACCGCAATAGTGCTGTCTCTGTACTGTGTTACACGTGACTCCTTGCACATATTTTCTGACAGCTGCAAATGTTTGCTATTGTGTTTGGTCTTCTTTTGTACTGCATTTTGCAGTTGATATTTGAATTTCACCTTAGTTCATCGTGTCTTCAACACATGTCTGCGTTAAGCAAGCTCTTTTCTTTGTACGTGCCGAGTCTTCCCCTTGTCACTTTTTTCCGATACATGTTTAATTCATTATTTTTCTTATGTCTTGTTTAAAATTAATTTTCTTAGAATGTTGTTGACAGTGAAATTTTCTTTTTTTCCCCTTGTTTACCTAGCGTTTGTTTTTCTGCTGTGATTAAAAAAAAGGAAGTATGCTACGTGAAAGTCTGTCTCGTGTTTTTCTTGTTAAAAGGGCAAGGAGAAGTTTAGTACATAACCACTAGATTGTTTGTTTGCTCGGAAAGGACAGCTCGCATCGTAAAATGTGTCGCTCAGTCACATACGTCGTTCCTGGAGTTTCTCATCACAGTTTGGAATCCTCATCTGAAAGGGGGGGGGGAACTTCAGAATATTGCCACTCTCGGAAACTGCTAGCAGTCGCCGATGAGACTTACAGCATCACGAATTTAACGTACACGTACACCACACTTATACAGTAAAACCTCACAGGTTTTGAATGGTTTCGGCAGTCATAATCTGTTGTCACTGCCCATTGTAAAGTTTTAAATAAAAAAGTTTATTTCCCCTGTCTTTATTTTTGTTTTGCTTTATCCATTCAAATGAAGATAGTTTTTTAGGGCTACCCTGCATTAAAAGAACGAGAAATATGTTAATTTCGTATTCTATAGTATGCGTAGTCAAGCATGCTGGCTGCATATTATTTTTACTCCCTTCAGGCGCGTAGCCAGGAAAATTTTTCGGGGGGGGGATATGCGCCTGGAAAAAATTTCGGGGGGGGGATATGAACTTACATCTGTATAAATAGACGGAATTTCATCACTAATCCAAAAATTTCGGGGGGGGGGATATATCCCGATATCCCCCCCCTGGCTACGCCCCTGACTCCCTTTGTTATTACAACTTTATTTATTCTTAGCTTGTAGCTTTTCTACTGGATTTTTCGGGATACTCCCGGATTTTAGTCATATCTCTGGGTTTCCAACGAAAATATCTAGATTTTTCCCCCCCTAAATTAAAAAAAAAAAAAATGAAAATCCTTAAATTTATTACATTTTGGGAAAATTTTCCTTGAGCAGTTGGGGATTAACAGTCATAACCAGGAAAGCTTGTAAACCGAAAATTTCCAGAATTCTAGATTTTTTGAGCAAGTTGGTTGGTGTAGTGTCCGTAAGAAACGAGCTACAATTAGCCGGGAGCAGAAATAACATATTTGGTATTGTCAACAGTATTACCTGAGTAGAACTGTCCGCTGAAAGGAAATTCTGTAGGTCAGGGGTGGCGAAACAATGGCACGCAACACAATATTTTGGGCACGCCACCGATCAAAACGGTTTGCATTTTAATTAAAAATAACAAAGTTCACTAAGAAGTATCACTATCGAACAGTCACTAAGTCAAAATTATTTTACGGCACGTCTATGGCCTCATTAAACACGTTACAGCACGTGTATGGCCTCATTTCTTTAGAAAAAATGGCACATTGATCCATAAAGGTTCGCCACCCCTGCTCTAGGTTAAACCAGAGATCTCTTATAATCGCTGGACAGTCGTAAATCCGATCCGCGCTACGAGAGACCTCACAACAATCATGGTAAGATCTTGTGCCATCACCATCAATTTTCATGCCTTAAAAAGTGCCCAGTTCTAAAGGCCTTATTACACGGCAAATCGATGGGCATGCAGTGTTACCATAGTAAACAAACGCGGTGCTGTGATTACAATTCCTGCGCGTGCTCACAAACGCCAGAGATTTGCCGAATTACTTGTGACGTAGAAATAGGAAACGCAACGATTGGATGGTATTTCAGCAACCAGCAACATTTTCACTTCTGAAAGAAAAAGTCGTAGTTGACCGTTCCCTAGTTAACCGAGGGAAATAATTGCTGCAAATTATGGCCGTGTAAAGTGTGCAGGCCCATCGAGAGACAAACTCGGGCCCGGGGGGGATATCAGCCGGGCCCTCCCCCCCTTCCGCCCCCCTTACCATAAAAAGCTTCAATGTAATGTTTCATTAGCAACAAGATAATTTTAACCTCAAATGTTTGCTGTGAGAAATTAAGCCTATTCATGAAGAAGCACTGACAAAATAATCATACTTTATAACCAATAATTATTAAAAAATAAAATAAATAATGACTGTAATAATAAGAAGTATAAAAGGGTAAGTAAAATCACCGCAAACAATTAAAAAATCTACATTCCGAGAGCAATTCTGAACAGTTTTATTCTAAGAACATTTTGGGGATGAATGAATTTTCCCGCACTTGGAAATTACCAAATTTGCACCTGCTGGCCTGGAGTTGTCATTGTGATTCCCCGCGTATGAGAGCACAAAAGGTGGTGCGTTTGCCCCCTTCCCCCCAATAAATAAATAAATAAATAAATAAAAGAGCGTACATGACATCAGCAATCCAGTTTCGTTTAGGACCTCGTCTCGTCTTTACTTATTCCAGTTGGTGTTGGTTTTCGCGAATTCTAGTTTTGTCTATACAGAAATTTTTTTTGTGTTTGTTTTGAAGTTTAGCCCGGGCCCTCAGAAAACACGGGCTCGGTGGGAATCCCCCTCTTCCCCTCCCTCTCGACAAGCCTGAAAGTGTGTGCCTTATTACATGAATAAAATTTCGAGTAATTGGGTTGCCGCAACCAGTTGCGGAAATCCGCTCCGGCAAGTCGATCAGCATGCAGGGTTGCCACAGTAAACAAATTTGACTGTGCTCACAAACGCCAGAGATTCGTCGAATTGGCGAATATTGTGTATAAAGCATGCAATTATAGGTAGTATATCGTTTCAACAAACTTTTTAATATTTAGGATCTCGAGGGTTCCATAAATCTGGAATTTTACTAATTCTTTCAATCAGATCTATTTCCATGTCGCTACTCCATTTAAGGGACATTTTTTCTTCTCTCATCACTACGATCGATATCTCTAGTTTTGATGAGTCATCCTTCATCTTGTGACGTAGAAATAAGAAGCACTCTGATTGGCTGGCATTGCAGCAACCAGTAATATTTTCGCCTTTGAACGAAAAAATTGTTGAGCGTTTCCAAGATTACCGTGGAAAGTTTCCAGGAAAAAGTTTCCGCAACTGGTTGCGGCAAACAAATTGCTCGAAATTTTGTTCCTTAATAAGGCCAGTCGTCTTATGATCGTCTTGATAAGCACTCCGTTATC
The DNA here is from genome assembly GCA_038373885.1 of Cheiracanthium punctorium. Classification (NCBI taxonomy): domain Eukaryota; kingdom Metazoa; phylum Arthropoda; class Arachnida; order Araneae; family Cheiracanthiidae; genus Cheiracanthium; species Cheiracanthium punctorium. The sequence continues at coordinate 970,086 of JAWZYV010017099.1, read as the reverse complement.
ATTGATTTCGCATATCTGATAGTTCTTTTTGATGGGCGTTTCGCTTAATTTTGAGGAAGTAGTACTTGAAATTTGGATTTTTTTTTTTTTTTGAGCAACGGGAAAATTGTACTGAAAATAATGCTCAAGCATTCCAGTTTTAATTTTTTTCCATCCAGCTCATAAATGAATTTTTTTTTTTTTTTTTTTTTTTTTTAAAGCACCAGAGTGCTATTAATTTCAACCTTGCTTTTTGTTTAGACACTATTTTGGTACAATTTTCGCGTCGAGTCACTTTTGAAATGTGTTTGCCAGATAACGTGGAGAGGGGGGGGGGCGCGTTAATAAACTGTTGTATGTCGCACAAGGTTTACAATTTTTGATAATTGATCGCTAAATTTAGTGCCAAAACGCCACAATTTATTATAAATATATGCCGAGTATAATTCGAAAACGCTGGGAGAATATTGTAAAATAGTTTTAGTAGGCGATTTTAATATAGATTTTAATTCCGAAGAAGTGTTTTATAGAACAGAGAAGACAAATACGGTACACTCATACATTATGATACACTTTCCAAATGGTATTTATAAAGGTAATGTAAAGGTAAAGTATGGTGTGACTATGCCTGGCGAAAATTATTAAACAGTTTTGGTAGGCAATTTATGTAGATATCTATTCCGAAGAAATGTTTTATGGAACAAGGAAGGAAAATACGGTACACTCATAGATTATGATGACCATTCCAAACAGTATTTAAAATGTCTACGGGATGTAGTTGGAATATGCCTGGAGAAGATTGTAAAACAGTTTCAATAGTCGATTTTAAGATAGATTTCGATTCCAAAGATGTGTTTTTCGGTACAACTAAGAGTTGATTCCTATTTCAACGCCCCCGCTCTAGGAAACCTAAAGAACCACGCACTTTAGCGAGCTTTGCTGTCATGGGTCTCTAGGACTTATGGACAAGTTTTAACGCTCCCAAAATAACTATATGAAAACTAAAGTGAACAAATTAGCGATAAACGCACCTGGTAGGAATTTGAAGACACTTAATTATTAAAACTACATTAATTGGCAACCCAAAATAAATAAAAATGTAGCGGAATGTTTTACATAACATACATGTTGTGCCAAATTGCCATTTTAATTCTAAATTACGATTGCCACATAAATACAAAAAATCGTCGTGGTACCTCCATATGAATGTTTAATGATCGCCATCTTGGCGAGAGTCGAAGCGTTAATGTAGGAATCAACCCAGAAAGAGAAACACGACACACTCATGGATTCTGATGGACATTCGAAACAATATTTAAGACGGTGAAGTATAGTTTTAATATACTTGGTAACGATTGTAAAATAGTTTAAATAGGCGATTTTAAGATAAATTTCGATTCCAAGGATGGGCTTTATGAAACAAGGAAGAAAAACACGGCACAGTCATGAATAATGATACACTCTCCGACTTAATGGAATAAGGAAGAAAATAGGGACGACGCATAAACTATGATACGCTTTTAATTAGGGATGCACCGAATATTCGGCTGGTATTCGGTATACTGCCTATTCGGCAGACAAACCGAATATTCGGTTCGGCCGAATACTTAAATATTCGGCAACCGAATAGTAAACAAATTTAAGTATTCACCAATCGGTAAACAAATACATATTTTTTATATCATGAATGATAGTACAGTACCATAGTACTAAATTGATTCAAGTTGTTACTTACTAATATCACATGTGAATAAATGTTAGAAACCCCTAGAAAGTCCTCCTACCAAAGACTATCTGCCCCATCCTTGTCAGATAACCCTAACATAGCGTTCCACAATCACACAAAAAACTAATATCACAAAGTTTTAATGTAAGAGAAAACACTCAGATGTTAAATTTGAATTTCGTTGCTTTTCAGTTTTTCTTAAATCTTATGACACATTACATTAACCTAGCTATTACTAACTGATTTAAATTTGAAACAGTAACCAGGAAAAAAAAAAAAAAAAAAAAAAAAAAAACTCAAAACATTAAGTGTTCATAAATATGTAAAGTCAATTAATTTTGTTTAAATAAAATATGCAGGCAAAAAAATTACCAGCATTTTACTAATATTTAAAAAAAGTTATTAATAATATATGAAGGAAACACACTTGGATACTAAATTTTGCAGCATTTTAATTTTTGAAGTTTTACACCATATGAAATATTGTTAAAGAAAAAACTAATTAAATTAATCATTGCAATCAAACTTTAATAAAGGTTTAATAAATTTTAACCAAGTATTCGGTATTCGGCCGAATATTCGGTTGAATTTTAACTGAATATTCGGTATTCGGCAAAATATGGTATTCGGTGCATCCCTACTTTGGTGCGTATTTAAAATCTGAAAGTGTTTCAGATTTTCTTCTTTTTCTTCTTCTTTTTTTTTTTTTTTTTTTAAGCACCAGAGTGCTGTTAATTTCTCCCAGGTTTTTTGTATAGATACTTTTTCCTACAATTAGCGCGTCGAGTCACTTTTCAAATGTGTTTGCCAGCTAATGTGGAGGGGGGGGGGAAGGCGTTAATAAAATGTTGAAAGTCGCACAAGGTTTGCAATTTTTGATAAATGATCGCTAAACTGGGTGCCAAACCCCGACAATTTATTATAGATATATTTAGTAGGCGATTTAAATATAAATTTTAATTCCGAAGAAGTGTTTTATAGAACAGTGAAGACATATACGGTATACATCATAGATTATGATACACTTTCCAAATGGTATTTATAAAGGTGTAGTTTGACTATGCCTGGCGAAAATTGTTAAACAGTTTTGGTAGGCGATTTTAATATAGATTTCTATGCACAGATCTTGCACAGATCACGCAAATACAAACTTATTATTATTTTTTATAATTAACAGCCACAGAACAGCGACGCTAATTAAAAAAACAAACCTTTAATTATAATGCACAGGCTGTACTAACTCAGTTTCTTATTGCAATTAATAAGTCAAATGAACAGTTTTATGCAGTAACACATAATTAACCTAGAAAATCTTTCAAAATGCTTGTTTTTAATATAATGTTGCTCACAAATTTAAGATATTCTAAATAATGCAGACACAATATTAAAATAAGAAAGATATAGCTTGAAGAAAATCATCCAAAACTCTGGTTTCTGGAATAAAGTTGATCACTAGATTAAAATACCCTACACAATTCAAATACAATATTAAAATAACAAAGATATGACTTAAGGAGAATCTTCCAAAACTTTGTCCTTCTGTATAAGGTTGGGGACAGGATTAGAATATTATACGTATACAATGCAGGCACAATATTGAAATAACCCAGACATCACTTGAAAAAAAATTCCGAACTCTGCTCTTTGGAATAAGGTTGATCACAAGATTAAAATTTTCTGCGCATTGCTAATAAAATACGTAACTACGAACTACGAATATTTGATTTCCAGAGTGCCTGGGCTCTACGCCCTCAACTCCGCTCATATAAAATTTATATTAGTAAGGCAGTTTATCATTAATAACTGAGCAGTGAGTTAAAATACATGAAAATAAATTTGCAAAATAAAAATGAAATGGGGAGTAGAAAATGTAAATGTTATCCCTAATGTGCAATAATAAAATCAATAGTGGATACTTGAGCAACACAGGCGTCACTAGAAGAAAATCTTCGAAAATTCTGGTTTTTGGAATAAAGTTGGTTCAAAATATATAGATTTTTTTTTTAAATTCTTTTCTTGTCTTAAAAATATAATTAATTGCAAATTTTCGACTTGAAGAAGTGTTGAGTTGTTAATTAAATCTCTTCAAAGTACATCTTACATAATATTGGGAAGATTAAATGGTAAAAATACACCGGATTTGATTTCTTAATAAAAAAGGTAAAAACAGACGCACAAAACTTTCCAGAACGGATAAGTTCTTAAAATTATTGAGGGGGGAGCAGGGGCGGATCCAGAGAAACCATCTGGGGTGGGGGTCCGTTTTTCATTAGGATGATACATTGATTTCCCAATTCTTTTTCTACCAATGTATAATTAGACATGGTATATCACAACTAAATAAGTATAATGTCTGCTGCAAGAACCGTCGAAAGAAAAATCGGAAGTGGGGGGGGGGGAGGGGCACGGCACAGCTATCGTGTGCCCTATACCGATCAAGTTAAGGCCAATGCTCATAAGCCACGTGTTTTATCCGTTTCAATGGACGACGGGACTGATACGGGTAAAAAATGTTCCGTTGCTCTCTCCATTGTGTGGGGGGACAGGGTTTTCAGTTTAACACATTAATCTTTTGTTGGTAGATCCCGACTGGTCATTAAAAGTCGTGAATTTCGCCAGAAAAATGTCGCCTTAACCCCTGTAGTGACAAGACGTGGCTAATCAGCAACGACCTTTATTCATGTTGTTGTTCGCGGGCCCTACCCATTAACATTTTAGTGTGTACAGAGTATAATTGCTGAATGCATTATTGAACCCATTTCACAGCCATCGTGCAATATACAGTGTTTGTTCACAGCATACATTTTCGCATTTTAGGATAGCATTAAGTTTTCCAGATTAAGTAATCTCCATCCTTTTCTGTGAGGACTGTAGTAAACCAACCTCAATTGCTATTTACTACTATTATCACTATTACCTGCTATTTACAATTTGAGCTTTCTTTTTTAAAACCAGACCAGCTATACATTGTCAGGTACTCGCTTTGTCTGATATCTTAGAATATGTTTTACTTTTATAATGAGGATTTGTACCCATACGTTTGGGTGGTGTGGACAACTTATGAGAGCAGTTGAAAGAATGAAAGCTGTAGAAATTGCGGAGGGTTGGATTGTTCGTCTATGCTTCAGCATCACTTAAGGCTGATGCTGATTGCCGCTGATTCTAACGTGACTGCAGTGGGTAAGAGGGCATTCTCGTCGCGAATATTACGACTTTTTAATGGCAATTCGGGGTTTACCGATAAAAGATTTCTGCACTAAATCGCAAACTCCGTCCCCTATAAAATGGAGAGAGCAACGGAAGATATTTTCCTCCGTATCAGTGTGCCGTCGTCCATTCAAATACGGTGAAACCTGCTAAAGTGACCACCTTGGTAAAGAGATCATCTGTCTATAGTGACAACTTTAGCAATTATCTACATGAGTGATCTAGGCCGATTACGGGGTGCCCTACTTGGGGGGTTTTCTAAGGGGTCTTAATCCGTATTTATGAGAAGTTTCGGAGAAAACTGCGTAAGACTCCGAACTGCTAGATTGACAGACGCGACCTGAGTTTGAACCAGGCACTTTTCTTCTCCCAGTTGCGAGCGCTATGCGTTCGGCCACTCGTCGGGCTTCCAGAAATTGGAGTTACGTGTTATGTGATGTTATGTGGCAAGCCTATACTAGGGGCATCTGTATTCTGGGTCGGTTACCTTGGTCGGAGGATTTTTTCAGAGGTTCTAACGCGTATTCACGTTAAACCTGAAGAAAACCATCTGGAAAAACTCCTGATAGTTAGATAGACAGCCGCGCGGTAGGCCCAAACGTGGGACCTTCACATTTCAGCCGTCTATCATGTCAAGTGTCTTATCCACTCGGCCATGGTGGGGCCCAGAAATTAGAATGTTCGATACTCTTGCTTCATGCAACCATTTGCATGCAGAAGTGCCTTGGCAAACTCTTCCAATCGGCCACATTGACTTTTCGGCCGTTTGGATTTGGATTCCGAACTAAAGTTTTGTGCTGCTTCAAGAATTTTCTCTTTGCTTCTAAAGTACTTTGAGATTACACTCAGGTAGTTCAGATTGTCTTGCGAATTGCACTGTTGACATTTTCCGACACTTTTTCCCCACTCTTAAAAAAATTTCCCCTTTTCCTGTAGCATAAGATGAAGAAAAAAAAAATCGTTGTTAAACAGAAACGACGTGGTCTTTGAATAGAATTTTTTTACGTTGGAGTTGCTGGGACTTTGAAATATCGTCTTTGGAAAGAGATAGACGTTAAACAGAGAGTCAACTGTGCTACTTTTTAAAATTTTAGTTCATGTGAAAATTTACAATTTTTTTTCACTTACCTAATCTATGTATTTCTAGCTCTAGGGGGGAGGGCTCGAGCCCCCAGAGCCCCCCCCCGTGGATCCGCCACTGGGGGGGAGGGGTTGCACTCATCGCTAGTTGGTGAGCCATAAGTCAGGGGGATGGGCACTAGAGATGAGATGGACTCATCCCGAGCCCAAACCTGGCGTGGGCTTGTGAGAAATTTCTCTTTTATTGAACGTATTCCTTGTAAACAGATTTTAAAAAGTGATTCATGGGAGAAATAAACTAGTTAAAATTATTTGATAAACTTTAATATAACGAATTAGGTAGCGCTTTAATAGTTTGCTGGTATATTTGTCTTTAATTTGCACAAACGGCAAAATTTATTATATTCTACCAATGAAGTCATTGACTTTTATATACCTATGCTGAAATTTCGGGCTCGGACTTCGGCACCCTGCATAAGTACAAAGTTTTAACGCACAATTTAAAAAACAAAAATAAAAATAGGTATGTTTAATTGTTTAACTTAGAAGAAAAATATATTTAATAGAAAGTCACATTTTAATGAGCAACTTAATGCCTTATTTTAGAATCAGAAAATAAAGGTATTAAGCTCCGATTTTTCAGATTAATTTCAAAGCAAAACTGCTGATCTCATTAGTTGCAGTTTTAAATTACAAAGGAAAGCACTTAAGAATATTTAATTTTTTTAAAACTGTGAGTAGTAAAAATATTAAGAAGAAAACATTACCGAGAGTAATTTTTATTTAAAAATTACAGACTTAGTGGACTGTTGATAGACCTTATTTAGTCGTGAGCCGGATATCCAGAAGAGAAGTCGGATATCCGGTGATTGTGATTCGGATATCCGATGATATTCTGGATATTGATAAATCAGCCGATATCAAGTGCATCTCTAGATATTTCAAATATTCATTTATTCTTTACCAGAGCATATAAAATAGTATTTATAAAGTTTTATAAAACTTTAGAACAGAAAAACAAATTACAGATTTATCCTCTTGTCAGTTGAAAGGGTGGGTATAAAGGAAACATTTCTTGAATTATATACATATTAATGAAAATATGATAATACAAATTTTTCAACAACATTTTTCATTTTAAGAAGATATGTCGTATGTATTATGTCATCGTTTATATTATCATTTAAAAACACACAATGAAATATTGATTATTTACTTTAGTTTCTTTTCCTGATGTGGTTTCTGAAAATATCTGTTCATCTATGGCTTTTTCCGCTTCTTGTAGATTTGAGTCTTCATTGTTAGCAGGCAAACTATGTATAATTTTCGGAATTTTATTAAAAATTTCTCCTATACTCCTACTCATTGGGTACTTTCTTGAGGCCATAATCTATATTCGAACCCACCAACTCGACAGTGCAACATATTAGTCAAAAACACGAGCGTCTGGACCTTGGGAATGGTGGGGAAAGGGCCAGCTTGTGCCCCTCCGTGAAATTTTATCGTTAGAGAAAGTAATATTTTTGTATACACCATAGTTTAAAAATACCACAGGTGGCCATGAAAGCTGATAACACTTGGGGATACATACTTCACAGCAGGGGCGTAGCCAGGGGGGGGGGGTATCGGGATATATCCCCCCCCGAAATTTTTGGATTAGTGATGAAATTCCGTCTATTTATACACATATAAGTTCATATCCCCCCCCCCCCCCCCGAAAAATTTTCCTGGCTACGCGCCTGCTTCACAGGGTACAACGCTAACGAGCTGAGGTTATAGGGAGGGGGAAATTTTTAGTATCCCGGGAGTGGGATATTGCCCGATGTATATTTTTCTGGTGTGTAGGCGGGTCGAAAGTCACCTCGGGTTCGTGATTAAAGGCACTTTTTAACCTTTTTATTGACTTGTTTTTTTCTTCGTTCTCAATGTGAAAGGATCTAGGAAACGTTTATCAGAAAGATTAGACAAATATCACACAACAAGGATACTGAGATGCAATTGATGCAATACAAATTGCAATATATATATATATATATATAATATATATATATATATATATATATAACAACTGAAAAAATTTCGGGGGGGGGGCACGGGCCCGGTGGGCCCCTCCCTGGCTACGCCAGTGTACACATAATTAATGTTGGTTCAGACTACCCCAAGAAGAGTAATAAATTACATTGCCTCTTTCCAATCTATAAATTTAGCTAGTTACTTAACTTTTTTTTTTTTCTACTCCTAATAGGTACATTTTTCTTTTGCATTTGGCGTGGGATACAAAAACTAATTTCTTACCTGTGATATATCTTTGAGAATATTTTCCGTTTGTCTAATACCGGATATATAGCATGTAATCGATACATCTGATTACACATTGTTTTCAAACTTTACTCTGCAACTTTACAAGCATAGTTATTATTAATACCGTCTTTTTTTTTTTTTTGTTAAAGTACGTAAACTCTGTGGCCTTGTAAATAGCCCCACTTAACATATTTACTTATAACTTTCGACCTATTTCCGCCCCCCTTCTTTCCATCTTTCTATAGAAGAATTAGGGGTAACGTATATAAAGAAAAGGAACTATTTAATTTCTATCCTATGATTGCGTGACAAAGTCACTAGCGAATACCAGCTCAGAGTCACGGATACGGGCACAGAACAAGTGGCTGTAGATTTGAGCGTTATTTTTTTTAGGAATTTCGCCGAATCACGCAAAATTCACTTTAATCGATTCCTGTCCTTCGTATGTTTTTCACTTTTACAACCTATGTGTTCTAACAGGCTTGTACGCTTTATATTTTCTTCTGTAATAACTGATTGTGTTTTTTGAAAGCACCTTTGAAGTTTGCTAATACGAAGCTTATAAACATTTTTTTTTTTTTTTAAATTTCAGACTTTATGTATAAAATTGCATATTTGGGATTACTTTTCGAATTTTTTTCAGTTGCTGGTTTGAAACTCTTGCCTTGATAACCTTTTAATAGTTTGATGTATATACGCTTTTAATACTCTATTATACTAGCCGCCTTCGGCGACCAGTTTTAGCCGTCGATGGCCGCTTTGCTGGCAAAATGTGCAACTAGAGCACACGCGCCGATTCGCGACTGGCTTCTGCAACCTACGGCACACAGGCCTCTTCGCGACCGAAATTTGCAACATACTAAAATAATTCTATAACTAACTTCTTCGTTTAATACAATTGTTAGTAGCAAAATCTCTTTGAATGGGCGGCTGGGAAAATTACCGTTGAAGAAAAAAATAACCTATCGAGATATTATCACTATAGTCATGCTGCAATGTATTACAGTGAAATCCCTCTATAACGATATTTTGGGAGTCAAAATAATATATCGTTGTAAAGAGAATTATCGTTATAGAGAGAATCGATATTGGAACGAAAAGAATTTTGTTCTTCATATATCCCATACCCTGCGTTGTCAAAAGAAAGTGTTCTGTTTTCATTCAGCACACCCTCGCAAGTAATATATAATAAATGAAAGGAGAAAAATATGTTTATAGTTTTCAGTAATTTTCACAACACTCACAAATTTTAGTTAAATACCCTTGCCACCTCGCCAGGGATTCTAGCGGCGATATAGCTTATAAATATTTAGCATATTTGAATAACAAATATATAATGTCTAAATAAATAATACCTGAATGCCGCAAAATCGTTTTTTTGTATCATATATTAACTGAACATGCATACCCATTAATTTATCCTTATTTATTTTCAATTCCGTGTAAAGAAATCAGAAATTGGCAACAGTCATCTGTGAAAGTCCATATTTTCTGCAAACCTCAGCTTGCTTCATGCCTTTATCAAAATCTTTTATGATATTGACTTTCACTTCGATCGATATTTGTTTTCTTTCACCCATTTGCTTTCGATTTTCACTAAACAAACTTCAAAGTAAACAAAACTCATAAATAATTTAAAATATCCTTGTGTAATAATCGATCTCGATAAGACTTATCGGAGGTTAAAATTCTTACTCAAGTTCAGACAAAAGAACGTATCGTTTTCTATATCAGTTCCGGTGAAAGGAATCCTTGACCATTTTTTAAAGAGGGGGGATAGGAATCAAAGATGTGTCATCCTGAAATTCCAACTGTCCTTCCACCTTACGAGAAATACACTTTCTCATTACCATAGTGTTACATCAGCAAAACAAAACTTGGAAGACGTTCTTTAGCAGAGGCGTGGTCCAACCACATTTTACCTCGACTTTCTTTGTGTAGCTTTCAATATGTGTGCATGAGTTGCGCTTTTGATGCATCGTAGAAAAAAAATATATATATATATACATATACATATATATATATATATACATATACATATATATATATATACATATATATATATATATATATATATATATATATATATATATATATATATATATATATATATCGTAGTAGAGAGAATTATTGTGATGTAAGGGATAATTATTACCATCGTTGTAGAGAGAATTATCGTTTTAAAGGATATCGTAATACAGAGAACTGTTTCACATTAATCTAATGGGAATTCAGCCAGGACTATGAAAAAATATCGTAATAGAGAGAATTATCGTTATAGAGGATATCGTAGCGAGATTCTACTGTATTTCTTTAAAAATATTTTTCTTTGTAACAATAAAACTTTCGCCGGAACATTCATTTGTACTTAAATAAATAAAATAAGGGAAAAATTAATAAAATATAAATTATAATGAATGGTTTTATATAGTTTTTTTACTATAGTAAATTCATAAATTTGGTTAGTTAAAATATGGCCTCGAAATCATTTTGCGCATTTGTAAAATTATTTAATCCTTTTCAATACTAAATTTTTGCAGTTTTATTGAATGATTCATATAATTTGTAAATAAATTAGAAGTAATTTACTGAATAAGTAATTAATTATACATGAATTTTATATTAAATTATTCCATAGGTAAAGCAGAAATCTGCTTATGGTCATTGTATTATTAATTTTAAGGAAAAGGCAGTGAAACGGACTTCTTAAGGATTTAGTTCACAAGATAATTCATAGATGTCGCCACCAAACAATCTCTTGCGCTTTTTCTCTCTGTGGTTCGCTTCTCCGTTTATTTTTTCAAGGCGTGATATCTCGCTGGATATTTAGAGTTGAAAGCAATTTAAAAAAAAGGTTAATTTTTTAGAGATGTTTTGAGCTATATAAAAAGTTTTTGCTTTTAGTTAGAAATAAAAATGTCCTTTTTATCAAAACTTCAACATGGCGGCAGATGCACCGGCCGGCAGCGATGATTCGATCGAGGCAGCGTTAGAAACAAGACATTTATTATTTAGATAATGTGGAAGTTTGTTTGTCCGTGAACTCCTGTCCGTGAACTCCACATCGTTCGACCGATCGGCTTGGAATTTTGCACATACACGTAAAACGACATAGAATAGACTATAGTCGACTTTAAAATTCTGAAAACTCAATCTTCCGCATGTTTTTTTTTTTTTTTTTTCGATTTTTGATAATTTTCTCCTTCAGAAAGCTTTTCCGATTGTCTAAAATAGTGATCATGTGATACACCATCTATATGCTGGCGATAGATATAACTGTATATAAAATGGTTATCATAAATGAAATGACGTCATTTTGATGTCACGAGTTTAAAAATGCATTAGAAATCCTAATTAGGCTACTAAGCTTGACAAAATATTACACCACGAGCGAAATAATAGACTCTTAGATTACCATATGCTGTAAAACAGTAAAATAACGTAAGTTTTTTTTTTCACTAATTCATGTTAGATGTCGCAAGTGAGAATGGCGCCATTTTGACGTCATGCGTTTAAAAAGGAGTTAGAAATCTAATTAGGCTAAAAGGCTTTGATGTAAAAATTTACTGTTATAAAAATTCAAAAGTATTTTGTTTAATGTATGAGCTACCCTTGGCAATTTTCGAACACTATGATTGTTTAGTAACCATAAAAAACGAAAGGAAACTTGAATTTTTTTTAAGATTGTGGGAAATTCAAAAGTCGTCACGAGGTAGAAAATACTTATTAACATAATACACAGTATTCGCTATTGGTTTGACGACGGCCGTCGTATGTATTCCCCAAAATCTCGCCAAGTTTTGACGACTTTTTGCAATATATATATATATATATTATATATATTAGATGGAGCTCTGTGGCAAGTGAGACCTTTTCAACGTCGTAAGTTTCAATTTTACTGTCAGAACGCGACGTCACAAACTAAAAATTGCGTGAAATTATTAAACTCTGCAATACACAGTTTAACCCTTGGAGGAGTTAATAATATTACTATTCGTTTCTTCAAGGTTTAACCCGTCCTATTCGCAATTTGAGCGATACTGAATAGCTCCTCGAGATTACATAGTTTGATTTTTTCTTCTTCTTTTTTTTTTTCCCCCGAGACTGAACAGTGGAGGATTTAAATATTTAGATTGGAAAGAGCTTGGATATTTTCCACCACGGCGAGATGTAATATTTCGCAGTGCTACGTCAATCTGACAAGAATTATGCTTAAATATATATGAAGAGATGTTTTGATGGCAACGATCATAAAAAAATGTTTACCGTTTATTCTAATGCATAAATTGTAAAAAATCACCAAAAAGTAGCAAAGCAACCATTGGTTTCAAATATCTAATCTGTTTCTTTAAATTGGGCATTAAAGAGTGAGAAACGAAGATAGATAATATTAATGTAAGTCATAGATTGTATAAGCAGGGGCCCCTTGAGGAATTTTTTTTCTATAGAAAATGTATATTCTTCACTCCCTTATCATAGATATGTATACACATTTTTGAGTTACAGTGCAGTCGTAAACCCCCTTCTATGAAAAATTTCTGGCTTCGCCACTGAGTGTGAGTAATAGGTAGTATTAGTAGATTTGTTTGGTTAATATGGTTAAAGCACAGTATACCACGTTAATAAATATTTAGTGAAATTAAACGTGTTCTATTCATCACTTTTCAACGGTCGTCTTACAACTAACTATAGTCCTACGTTGCGTTAATATATCCCGCGATACTTTCAACAGAATTGACTACCTGAACTTTTTTTTTTTTTTTCTTTGAGATTTTTTAACGATCATATTTTAGGAAAATATTCCACTCCTATCGTGCGAAGAACGGGCACGCTGCTAGTTTTTTAAATAAAGGTGTGTGGAAGTTTAAGAACTGTGAAACTTTATTTCTGGTAAATTTTTGTAATGATAAACAAAATTAAATATGGACTGTCAAAATTATTTGCTAAAAGTTACTATAAGAAATAAGCGGAATTATAAAAATAGCTAGCTGGAATTGCAACAAAAGTTTTTGACAGTGCGCCTTTCCCCTCTAAACGAATGCAATTTCAGAATTCTCCGCCCCCTACCCTTTCCACTATGCAGTAATGCCCCTTCCAGCATGATCCTAAATATTTATACTTCCCTGAAAATAACAAACGAATTGCGTCATGACTTAAAATGTGAATTTTTGCATTTGACATTGCTCAGTACAGTTACAAATACGAAGGGAGGGGGGGGGGCTGTGAAAGAGCGAGAACCGCCATCTAAACACAGGAAAACATTTTTCAGAAAATCGCTTCCCGAAGATGAATTTCACTTTCTGTATTGACTTTGAAAGAATTCTACGTTTCGCCGAGTTGTTTGCATATCAATCATTTTCATCCACGACTGATTTTGACTACTCTTTTGAAAACAAATCGATTTAATTTTTATGTCTGTTAACCTCTAGAAATAGCTTTGAAAAATTTACTATACGAGCAAAATTCAGTGTTTTTGATAACGTAAATTTCTGATTCAAAATAAATTGTCTAACTAGTGCAGCTGGTTTGTTATTCCTCAAATTGTATCGTTTAAATCAGAAAACTGCTAAGTACGGTCCGCGAGGCCCTCTCATCTGGGCTTTTCATTACGTAGACGTTACATTTTTACCGAATTAAAGGCGAGATTCATACGAAACAGAATTCGAACGTTCCCCCTCTCGAGCGGCGAAACTTCAAATAAAAGCATAGTTTCTTATTCAAACGAAACCCCTCGAACGCATTTTAATATCGCGACACCTCGAACAGTCTCACGCGATATTTTTTTCGAATTCGAACATTTTCCGGCCATCTTTAGGCCGTAAGTCGAGAAAGGCTTTGCATTCGGATTCCTCGTTATCCAAAATTACGAGGAAATGCAATGGAATTTTAGTAATACGGAATTTCATTAAAGATTTTAAGTAGTTCGCGAAACTTTTTATTGTTTTACAAGGAATGATTCAGCTGTAACGAATTCGGGCGATCAGGGCCTCCAAGAGAAATTTTATGAGGCGGGATAGAAAAGTATCCGCCCCCCCCCTCCCCAACTTGTTTTTGCCTCAAGAAATATATTTTAAATCCTGCCCAATTTTACTTTAAAAGTAGTTATTAAAAATAAAAAAGTTAATATTGTGGGGTCATTTTTATTAAGAAAATATTTACGCTGCTTTTTTACAGTTTTTTTTTCTTTTTAAGGTAAATATAGTTTTTTTTCTTATTCCTCTACCTTTACCTAATATGTGCATCCTTTTAAATTAATTTTAGCATACCAAAATGGTTCGAAAATGCAGAAATTAATTTTAGAAAAATGTAATATTAATCGACATTAGAAAAAAAATATTTTTGTTTGATTTATTGTTTGTATTTCAGATGCATTAAATGCTAGACAGATTTTTTTTTCTCTGATTTTTCATAATTCGGTGACGAGAGGGTTAAAAACAACATCTATGTTTTGATTCTTTTTTATTTTAACCTCGAGTGTGTAGTTGGCCCCAAACTGCTGTTTGATAGTTAATGCGGCCTCGGGCAGAAAAGTTACGTGGCACCTGGTTTAAATAATTATAAAACACAGTTTCGTTTGTGTTTCAATATTTTTTATAATTGTTGATATCCTCTCCACACCCAAACCTTGTAGTAAATTACGAAAGGCGTACTTGGGTTTAAAGAAAAGTAAAGGGGGAAAGAACCAGTTTAACAAGGAGGAGGCACGGTTTCGGGGAAACGGATTTCAATGATCTTTGGCACAGTGGTATTATATACCATGTG
Source organism: Cheiracanthium punctorium (assembly GCA_038373885.1). Taxonomy (NCBI): domain Eukaryota; kingdom Metazoa; phylum Arthropoda; class Arachnida; order Araneae; family Cheiracanthiidae; genus Cheiracanthium; species Cheiracanthium punctorium. The sequence continues at coordinate 955,031 of JAWZYV010017099.1, read as the reverse complement.
AATATACTATGTGTAAAGTCTTATAGACCATGTGAATATACTATGTGTAAAGTACTAAGACGCAATACTCAAATACAACCGAGAAAAATTAATATTAATTTTCGAAACACTTCACCAAAACTTTAAATGTAAGTTACGCGCAAATTAGACTAAGCGCCGTGGCGGAATGGTTAGAACGGTGTTTTTCTACCCTGGGGTCCCAGGTTCGTATCTGGGGCTGCGCAAGCGTTTTTTTCCCCGTTAACTCTTTTTTTAAATACAACAATACTGATAATTAATTCATTTTTTAGTCAAGTAAATAATTAACTTATTTTTTTATTCATTTATTGTTTATTTATTTATTTTTAGTCCCTACATATTGATTTTTTATTATTATTTAAATTTTATTTCTACTTGCAAAATCTTTACTTTGGAATCAGAATTTTACACATTCAAAATAATTTACTTTTAACACTCGCAAAACTCAATGTTTATTTAAGGTACATTTCTTTTCCTAAGAATCATAAGACAGACTTTTTTGTCTAATTTTCACCCGTTCGTGATGCCACAGCAACAACATTATTTATTTTAATCGTCTGTCCTCTGTTGATGGGTTTTCCATTTAAAATATCACACGTGAAAATTTCGAATAGACGCAATTAAGCAGTGAAACTTATTTTCAAGAATTATATCACAGTTACAAATATGCCCTAAAAAATGAAGTAGCGTATCACGAAAGTTCACTTCTGAAAAAAAAAATAAATAAATAAATAAATAAAATAAAATAATTCCAACGCCAGCTTCTGATACACTACCTAGAGAAGCTATGGTGATAGGCACAGAATTGTACAATAATACATAAGATGTGTTGAATGAAAAGAAGTTTGTAACTGATGGGAAATTGATCCATATTCAAGAAGAGTGTATAGAAGAAAATTTCGAATCAGTTAACGATAACTCGTCTGATGACTATGTACCAGATGGGGAGAAAAAAATAAATTCAATTGTCATAACTATATTATTCATTATAATTATTCTATTCAAATAATCATAACTGTAATCAATTGTAAAAATGGACTTCGAATAGTAGAAATAAAATTAAAAAAAATATGTAAATAAGTAATAGAAAAATTTAATAAGTATTAAAAATAAATAAATGAAACAGTAAATAAATATTTACTGGACTGAAAAAAGAATTAATTATCAGTATTGTTGTATTTAAAAAAAGAGTGAGCGAAAAAAAAAAGAAAAAAAAAAACGCTTGCGCAGCCCGAGATACGAACCTGTGACCCCAGGGTAGAAAACCACCGTTCTAACCATTCCGCCACGGCGCTTAGTCTGATTGATGCGTAACTTATATTTAAAGTTTTGGAGAAGTGGTTCGAAAATAAATATTAATTTTTCTCGACTATATTTGAGTATTGCGTCTTAGTATTTTACACGTAGTATATTCACATGGTATACTACCACTGTTTCAAAGATCATTGAAATCTGTTTCCCCTAGGCCATGCCTTCTCCTTGTACTAATTACTTCTGCCAATGCGGATTCTTAAAAATTGCAGAAAATATTTCGTTTGTAACTGAAATTTCTCCTCCTAGCTAAAACTAACAATTAAAAAGCTCGCAGGAGCCCATCAATAAGTGTCGGGTTTATGATATAACTAGCTTCGCAACCCTGGCGTAAGAAATAGTAGAATTACTTATTGTTTCTAACCTTTTGTTTACTTTCTTTTGCGAAGTAAAAGGCAGTGTAATGATTGGGAAAATTTTCGGTATACAGATTACGACGAAAAAATCGATTTTCACTCTCTCTAAATTTACTTATGATAAGTTTTTTTACATGGCATCTCAACTTACGCATATATTTACTTATGTATGCATGTACGAATTGTTTTGAACAATTGCGAGACCATTTATACTAGATTTCTTCTGACGCTTGTACGTATGTATTTAACTCGTATTACTCAAAAACTATTAGGCGTGCAATGTTGAAATTTTATATTTAGGTATGTTGCAACATCTAGTTTTGTACTTCCCTTTTTGATTGCAATCGACTGAGTAGTTCGTTTACAGGGTCATTGAAAAGACTTTCAATACATTAAAATCTATGTACAAATTCATTACATAATGGTCAGTGTGTAGTTACCGTGAGATCAATATGACCCACTCTTGTAACGTTCACCTTGTGTCCCCACAATGTGGTCTCAAGGTGACTACACAGTCACCCGGTAGGAGAAAAAAAAAATACGAGCCCGAAAAAAAAAAAAAAGTGGTGTTGCCATCACTCTCTGCAATTCGGAACCTTTCCCAGGGATTTTGGTCTATCCCGAGAAATACGAAAGCGGACCAACTGCTTGATAGTAGAACACCCTAGCGTTACATCAAACAGTCGATTCTCTCCGAACTGGTTGAAAAGCCAAGTCGTTAACTCTGCCCAGCCTTGAGGAGGAACTTTAGGGAGGAACGTTAACGTGCGGTTATAGGGATCGACCGATACCTCCTATTTTTTTCAGGTATCGGTATCGGTTCTTTCGATTCTAAAAGTATCGGGAAAGTATCGGTTTCTGTTGCTTTCATCCATTTTCACCGATACTTTTCAACCGATACTTCTCTTTTCAGAAGAAAACCACGCAGGTGCAACACGATTCTAGAATCTTTATTTTGGTAATGAGATGAGAGGCGTCGTTTCATTGGAACAATTGTTTGCGCGAGGGTTTTCGAAGTGGCTTTTATTATTATTATTATTATTATTATTATTATTATTCTAACCATCGCTAAATGGATGTCGTATCACCAAGTGTGGTCGAAATTATGGACGAAGAATCTTCAGATGACAGTTTAACAGGACAATTGTCTATTCTTCTAAATTATTTTGATTTGGTGCCCAACACTAAATACGCTATCTGCAAGGATTGCAAAAATAAATGTCGACAGGTAGGCTATAATTTTACTTCAGTTTTATAAACGTTTATTTTCTCACTGTGTGGACTCGAAGAAGAGTTCATGTATATAAATATATATATATATATATATATATATATATATATATATATATATACGCACAATTGAATCTCTCTATAACAAATTCGCTCGGTTATAGATAAAAAATTCGCTATACAGAAAATTTCGTGGTACAGAGATTTTTGCAGTTATTTCAGCAAATATTACAAACGTTTTAGTTTATTCGATGTTTAAAAGTATTAAATTATGACTTTCAATTAAAAATAAATTGATATTTACTATAAATTTTTTAAACTTATTGTTTCTTACTTTTCATTGTATAAATGAAATGTTCAAAAGTAAAGACAATACACGAATTTAGAGAATGAAATATGTAATGCAGCGGTTCTCAACCTTTTAAGGTTCCCCCTTCCCAAACAAAGGCTAACTTACGGTGGCGCATTCCCGTCCTCACATTTTTCAGCATACATTCAGTGTTTTAATCTGTAACAATGATCATTTAGGCGAATTTTCTAAAAATAATTTTATTGGTAAAGTTTAAATGAACATTTTAAGCGAAAATGGATATATTTTTAGTAAAAATGAGAATAAATAAGATGATTTTTCAAAAGCATGCACCACAACTTGCTCTTTGGTTCTTCTGCCCCCCCCCCCCTGCAAACGCTCTACGTCCCCCTTGGGGGTCGCGCTCCACAGGTTGAGAAACGCTGATGTAATGCGCTTACGTTTATTTTACTTCAAAATTCCGTTATTTTACATTGTTTTGCATTTTGTGATTTTAAATTTTCATAAAAATATTCACATGTTAAAAGTGCGCAAAAAATAGAGTGAGGCACATTTTTTTCCATTTGGAAACCTCTTTTTGAAAGGTTGCATTCAGGTTTTGAAAGATTGAAGCATTTCGGAATGATGTGGTTTTGATCGTAAAGCGCAGTGCCTTATTATTATATGGCAAATTGGGACTTTGCCCAGGGCCCCCGACTTGAAAGGGCCCCCAATTTTAAATGTTTTTTTTCTGAAATATTCTTTTTTATATCAAAATTTTATGAAAAATATAGTAAATTTCATAAATGGCGGCCCCTTAATCCATCAATGTCCGGTGCCCCTGTTGGTCATAATCGGGCGCTTATGAAGTGTCTTCATTATCGGAGTCAGTTTCACTTTCCTGGCCTACATTTTTATCATCTGTTACTCTTCCACTAAGTGGTCTGTCCAAAAATTAAAATTTCTTCAAAACTAAGGAAAAAAAAAAAAATCAAAGGTAAATCAGAAACATTCGCTATGGGAAGATAAGCTCTTCGTTATATGGAGAATGTTTATAGTGTTATTTAAGCCTTAAAGTTACGTTTCCATGAAAAATTTCGTTATAGGGAGAAATTCGTATGTAGGCTTTTGATATCGTTGGAGAAAGTCTAGCTCTTGATATAGATTTCACATTTAAGAGACATGCTTTAAATTTTTATTTAAAAAAATTGACGCAAGGACATCTGATTCGGCTTGGGTATGATATAGATATCAAAATTGATGGGGTAGACGGTCCTTGACAACGTTTGATATTTCAGGGGATGACGATCTTTAAAGTGTTAAAGCAGGTATGGGCAACCTTTGAAAAGTTGTGGGGCAAATTTTAGGATGTTAGCGAAGTCGCGCGCCAAACTTCTGGATTTTAGCGAAGTGGCGGGCCGTATAATTGGGATTTATATGGGATAAAAAGTTTGGGAACCACTGCTCTAGATTAAGATTTTCTCAGTTTTAGTTCGAAATGGCCCCCCTTTCGACGATGGTACCCAGACCTTGCTTACCGTGCCACGCCGCCCCTGCTCAGAACTTAGAATTAATTAGAATCAATCACTCAGAACTTAGAATCAATAATGATCATAAAAACAAAAACACTGAAGAGCAATTTAATTAAATATGGATACTTCAAGTAGCAACTTTTTTTAAGACTTGAAAATTGAATTTAGTTTATCATTTTTGGATTTTTCTTTAACCTTCATTTAATCTCTCATTTTTAAGCATCTTTTATTTAGACCCTCCAAGGCGTAGCTTGAAAACAAGCAAAAATATTTTCTTCATATTGTAGCTGTTTCAATGCAAAATTAATGATACTAAAATTATAAACGAAAACTATATGTAAAAACAATTTTTTTCTTCTTTGTGTAGCAAAGAAGTTAACTTTTTGGCAGTGACTTGAAAACTGGCGACTCCCGTAAACTTTAATTATATTAGTCCAGAAGTTAAATGATTCATTTTTAAAACATTACACACTATCAAAAATACGAATTATCAAACATTTAACGATTTTATTATCTATCATAATGATAAGAAATTTGTGTATCATTCTGTTTTGAGAAGTGTAATAATTATCAATATCTAATAATTATTTATATTGTTAATTTAAAAAGTTGAAGCTGTATTAGTATAATTAGTAATACTAATTATTATTTAGTTTATTTCAAATTTTGGGGTAAAAAGCATATTTCTTGTGAAATAGTATTTGGTTTATATATAAAGAAAACACAGGAATAATCGGTATGCACCTGTTCTTCATACGGAAAAGATCAAATACATGGACCAGACGGATTAATTGTGACTTAACCATATCCGGAGAATCAAAATATTCGGATTTTCAAAAAGAACTTAAAAATGATCATATGAGTTCATACTAAAAAGAAATGTTGCTAAAATATTTAATAATTCACTTAGTGGTTAAATAATTGGAGCAGATATATAAAACCATTAATTAATGTGAACTTATTATGCATTTTAAGGGAAGAATTTACATACGTATTCAATGAACAATATGTAAATACATATGTACTTACATAATACTGTACAGTTTATACATTATCACAATTTAATGCAGTTTAAGTAATCTAAAAAAATATTTTCATGTGTGAAATAATTATAATTAAAGAAAATCTAAATAAAACTTGTAAGCTTTGAAGTTGAATAAATTTCATGTGTTTACTTTTGTAAGCACAAAATCGATGCATGAACCAAAAACAAAGACACATAGAGTAAGAGCAAGCAGGAAGCTGTTATGGGTCTAATATGGAAACCTTTTATCTGACTCATAACAACAAACAGGCGACAAAATAGAGGTTGAGAAAAATTGATTTGAATATTTGCACCAGTTGACACTGGAAATGGATTCTTATTAATATATCTCTTTAATTCCTCCCCCCCCCCCGTGTTTGTGTTCTGTCAGGCCTAAATGAGGGGCATCTACCTATAGAGGGGGCGGCTTGGGCGGAGGATTTTTTAAGGGAGTCTAACGCATATTCATGTAACATATGGAGAAAATCTCCCAAAACTCGACAGCCAGACGATTAGATCGATAGCCACGCGAGGAGAAAGAATTCCGAACCTGCACACTAAGACGCTTCACAGTGCTCAGCTTTTTATAAATTCGGCCATTCGTCGGCATGATTGAATAGAATAGAAAGACTAGAAGCACTGTAAATTCACACTTCAATTCCACTGCTTTTTCTTTTTAATGCTTTCTACTGGGCTCAAATTTCATCATGCTGTTATTCATTTTAACGAGAACTACACTCTCCTTACAAAAACTGACCAGAATAGGTTTAGATGACATTGAATTATGTAAAGTATCGGTATCGGCCGATACCATAACTTAAAAGTATCGGTATCGGCTATTTCTGAAAATGAATTTATAGGTAAGGTATCGGTAACGGTCATCGGCGAAAATGTGGTATCGGTCGATCCCTATGCGGTTATGATTGGCTGAACGAGGTTAGTTACAGGTCAGCAAGTTATTAGAGTAGTCGATAACGAACAACTGGATCGGGAAAGTTGAACGCTAAACACCAGCGTAACTTCGAATAACTGAGGGAGGATAGACCTCTTGCAAGAGTCTCTAAAAAGTGAACAAAAATTAGTTTTAAAAACTGAAATTTTAGTGGCGTTCTTTATAAATAGACGAAAAATACATTCATGTGTAAATTAACATATAAATTAAAGTTTGGAAATCTATTTTTCTCTCTTTTTTTCAAGTATTATTTTCTAGGAGTCTTGTGTGCCTTTACTTTTCTATTTATTATACTATATAAATGCTAATAATTTTTTTGCAGGTTTGATACATTACTTAGAAGTATCTTTTCAAATTCGTAAATTTCAATAATTTAATAGGTTAGGATATAAATTAATTTTTTGGAAATCCACCACCCCCCACCCACCCCAAAAAAATCAAAAATCTTTCTTTTTCAGTTTAAAAACTCAATGACCACTGTTAAAATGCACTTGTTGGATTTTAATTAATTGTTAATTGACGAAAGCTCTTAAACTAACGCTCCTCTAACTTAACCAATGTCAATTAAATAAAATCAGCATAAATATAATGTCGCGCTGCAATTAAAGTAATTAAGTTTTAATGATAGCTCATTACAAAAAAGTCTTTTCCATTAATTTTGCGCTACATAAAAAAGAAACGCATTCAATTAATTTCTATTAATTGGATTGAATGAACAAATTATTTTTTTCTCTCTGCTTTCATAGATGAGCCATGTTTATCTGGTAACCATTTTATTTAATTATTTCTAAAAGGTGATTTATTAAAAGGATTTTTTTCCTCTCTTGAGTGAATGTTTAATTAATTTTCGAGGCTTTTTTGTTTTCCTTTTCTTATATTTTTAAATGATGTTTTTGACGTTAGTTACTCGTGCCTGGGCGCACTTATACAATTTTGTTAAACCAAAGTAACTGGTGGGTCGCTTTTCTATTTAATTAAAAAAGAAACGTCACGTGAAACAAATAAAGGTAAATGACTATTTGATCTTTAATGGTGTACTTCCTTTACTTGAATGATTTTGTTAAACTCATTATTAACTATTTGAACAAGAAAGATAAATCATGCCAAACTCATGGATTATAAAACACTCCAACACAGCAATATTTTTGTGCCAAATTTGGCGATGTATTTTCTTTAAATCTGGCGAGATTTCGGAGATAAAATAATGTTGTATTATCACTATAAATGCAATTTTATGAGACCCTTAAAAGACCTTTAAATTCTCCCCGCCCATTGTTTAACTGAAGGGGACTGACCTGCATTGGAATTATTTTGAGTGCTCGTGTAGAAGAACTATTAATAATACAGACACTATTTTCAATGGAGACCATTATTTTGATAACCTTAATAATATGTTAAATAATTAAAAAATAAATTTATAAATCGGGAAAAAGCCTGATGATTGACATCAATGTGAAATCATTTTCACTTGCAATATAGCTAATTCTGTCACGTAAATGATTAACTTTACTAGAAGAAAATGGAGCTGAAAAGAGCGAAAAATCGCTTAAAAAACAGGGAAAGGGTGTATTTTCAGATTTTTGAAGTAGCGCAGATTGTTTTCTATGGTTATTATTATTTATTTTATGTAATTATGAAAATTTACAAGCCGATTGCACCAATGGTGTTGATTTTATTATGCGTTTTTAAACGTAATTTTTTAATTTTTCTTGAGTATTGGAGGAAATATTTCATTTTAGAGTGGTACGAACCGGAGTTGTAACAATCGGTGATCAACGTAAGAATACATTAGGATTACTACTTTAACTGGATAAATTACTTCGTACCATAGGCGAAGCGTCGTAGATTAAAGGAGCACATGCAAAAATCTTTTTATATAAAAAATTATTTCTAAATATTAAAAAAAATCTTCCCTTTTCTACTCCTGATTTTAATACGTGCCACATTTTCTGTCACACTACTCTCATGCTTCTTGCAATGTACAGATCTAGATAAAGTGTAAAAATGTCTACGAACTCAAATAATTTCTGAAATATTTTCTGCAAAGAAGGAAGAAAAAAAAAAAAAAAAAAAAAAAAAAAAAAAGGGCTATGTGTCTCCCTAGTCCCCTCCGCACGTTCTTTTAAAGTAACTTACTACATTTTCATTTGTTCTCGCCACGGGCTCATCGAATGATATTAATTTCGGTGGTTTTTACCACCAACCACTGATAATGGTCCTGGAAATTAAGAAATGATATGTGTAATATAGAAAACTAAATTTAGACGAAACCAGAATTTTCCGGTCAATTTTTGAAAGTAGCAAAATTTCCTATTGTACACAGACGAGAAGGATTGATTATCTCGGCAATTGCGGCCAGTGTTGTGTGTGTGTATTGCTTTTTTTTTTTTTTTTTTTTTTTGCACTTGAGAGTGCTATTTCTTTCAATCACGGGTTTTTTGTCTACGCGAGCGTTTCGAGTCACTTTTCAATTTTTGTTGATTTTAGGGACTTGGGTAGGGTTTTCTGTAGTTTTCAATCTATATTCTTGCATTTTGTGTGGTTTTAGTTGTGCACCTCCACTTTTGGTCTCAATCGAATGGATAGTTTATGTACAGGACCGCCCAAAAGATTCGAAATACATTACGCTCAATGGGCCGAAATTCATTAAACTCGCTTATCTCCAAAAATATTAGGCATAGAATGTTGAAACTTTATATTTAGGAACTTTGTAACATCTAGTTGTGCACCTCCCCTTTCGGTTCCATTCGACTGGATAGTTTGTCTACAGGACCGCCCAAAAGATTCGAAATACATTACGCTCTATGGGCCGAAATTCATCAAAGCGTTTTTTTAGAGGTATTGGGCTATTTCAAACGACTCAGAAATGATATATACTGTTAAGAGTTACAAAATGAATTTCTCCATTAAAAGAAGTGTCTTTATCATTTATAGTTCTGCTACAGGAACACTCAAAAGATTTCCAATACATTACGGTCAATGCAGGGGCGTAGCCAGGGGGGGTATCGGGATATATCCCCCCCCCCGAAATTTTTGGATTAGTGATGAAATTCCGTCTATTTATACACATATAAGTTCATATCCCCCCCCCTCCCGAAAAATTTTCCAGGCGCATATCCCCCCCCCCCCCAAAAAAAAAAAAAAAAAAAAAAAAAAAAAAAAAATTCCTGGCTACGCGCCTGGGTCAATGGCAATTTTAGGGGCATTTATCCATTTCAAGCACAATTCTGTCCTACTATATAAGTTAGGTAATGGTCCGACCACGGTCACGTGCCTCCCTCAAGAACTACGCCAAAAGTCGCCAAACTTGGCGACTTTTGTTGTACGTGTGTATGTATTTAACTCTCGAATCTCAAAAAATTTTAGTCGTAGAATGTTGAATTTCATATATAAGATTGTTGTAACATGTAGTTGTGCATCTGGATTTTTGGTTCCAATCTACTGGAGTGTTTATTTACAGGACCACCGAAAAAAATTTCAATAGTTTAATGTCTATGAACATCTTCAATATAATTTAACTGTAGACAGAGTCATTGTTTGGTCCATGCCCAAAATCTCGCCGTCTGTTGTCGACCTTGGCGAGTTTTTCCAAAATGTCACCAAATTTGGCGATAGTCAGTCATGGGTCCATGCCCAAAATATCGCCATTTGTCATCGTTCTGGGCGAGTTTTGGCGATATATCGCCAAATTTGGCGATAGTCTGACGGTGGCGGTGGTTTCAGTTAGGTTGACAGACGCGCGATAAGACCCGCTTCACGCCTCGCCTGCCTATTATTACTTCCTTGTACGTAGTATAAGGAAGTAATGTGATCCCGAAAAATTTTGGGGGCCAAATTTCGACAAAAAAACCGATTTTGACTACCTCTAAATTTAATTTTAAAATTTTTTTCGATGCATCCTATCGTAGGCTAGCATGCACGATCATATTAACGCGTCTGCAACTCATTTTGACCAGCGGCGAGTCTGTTGTGGCCAGTTTTTCTAGGGATGGACGCGAGACGACTTTTTGCGAGACGAGACAGAGATTTAGAGCTTTTTTGCGAGACGAGACAAACATTTTTAACATTATGATATAGGGATTTTTGCGAGACGAGACAAGCTTTTCGGATGTTTTGCGAGACGCGAGACACCAATTTTTCGTCTCGCGTCCATCCCTAAGTTTTTCCATGCCGTCTGTACGTACGTACGTACGTATGTATGTAACTCGCATATCTCAAAAACTATGGGTCGTAGAATGTTGAGATTTGATATTTAGGATTGTTCTATGATCTAGTTGTGCACCTCCCCTTTTGGTGGCAATCGAATGGATAGTTTATGTACAGGACCGCCCAAAAGATTCGAAATACATTACGCTCTATGGGCCGAAATTCATTAAACTCGCCTAACTCAAAAGCTATTAGGCATAGAATGTCGAAACTTCATATTTTGGATAGTTGTAACATCTAGTTGTGCACCTCTCCTTTTGGTTCCATTCGACTGGATAGTTTATCTACAGGACTGCCCAAAACATTCGAAATACATTACGCTCAATGGGCCGAAACTCATTGAACTCGCATATCTCAAAAACTATTAGGCGTAGAATGTTAAACTTTATATTTAGGATTGCTGTAACATCTAGTTGTGCACCTCCCCTTTCGATTTCATTCGACTGGATAGTTTATCTACAGAACCGCCCAAAAGATTCGAAATACATTACGCTCTATGGGCCGAAATTCATCAAAGCGTTTTTTAGAGGTATTGGGCTATTTCAAACGACTCAGAAGTGATGTATGCTGTAAAGAATGATGAATTTAGAAAATGAATTTCTCCATTAAAAAAAGTGTCTTTATCATTTGTAGTTCTGCTACAGGAACACTCAAAAGATTTCCAATACATTACGGTCAATGGCAATTTTAGGGGCATTCATCCATTTCAAGCACAGTACCGTCCTACCACATAAGTTAGGTAATGGTCCGACCACGGTCACGTGCCTCCCTCAAGAACTATGCCAAAAGTCGCCAAGCTTGGCGACTTTTGGTGTACGTGTGTGCATATTTAACTCTCAAATCTCAAAAACTATTATGAAATTTCATATATAAGAATGTTGTAACATCTAGTTGTGTATCTCGATTTTTGGTTCCAATCTACTGGAGAGTTTATTTACAGGACCACCGAAAAGAATTTTAGTACTTTAATGTCTATGGACATCTTCAATATAATACAACTGTAGACAGTCATTGTTTGGTACATGCCCAAAAACTCGCCGTCTGTCCTCGACCTTGGCGAGTTTTGGCGAAATATCGCCAAATTTGGCGATATTCAGTCATTTGGTCCATGCCCAAAGTATCGCCATTTGTCATCGTTCTTGGCGAGTTTTGGCGAAATATCGGCAAATTTGGCGATAATCTGTCATTGTTTGGTTCATGCTTAAAATCTCGCCAAATTTCGTCGACATTGACGAGTTTCGCCGAAATATCGCCAAATTTGGCGCCAAAAATTATTTCGTATTTTGTATAACACTAAAACTTTAACCAGTAGATTTTTGAACTTTTGTATTTAGAACTATTGTAATATCTAACTGTTTTCCATATCTTTTTTGACAGCAATCGACTGAGAATTTATTTACAGGGTGAGCCAAATGACTTTAAATACATTGAGGTGTATGGATGCATTCAATTCATTGATAGTCTGTGGTCAATGACTACTTTGGCTATCCCCAAAATCTCGCAGACTATCTCAAGTTTGTCGGCTTTTGGTGAAATATCGTCAAATAAAGTGTCAGAAGGAAATCTTTCAAATTGAACTCAGCTTGGCGATATCGAAATATTTGGCTAGAAACCGCTAAACCTTACTATTATTGATATTTTATCTCTTTCAAACAAATAAGTTTAGAGGAAGTGCGTCGAAAATATTTTTGTTCTAATGGACGTGCAAGGAAGTCATGTGTTGGACACATCAGATTTTTTCCAAGGACATAACCACTGTGCCATGTTGAAGCATACTTCATACTTGGAACCGACATACAAAATCTTGGCGGTTTCGTGTGTGTGAGAGAGAGTAAAAGCAAAATCAATTGCGTAAATAAAATCTGGAAGAATTTCAGATTTTTTTTTTTTTTTTATATATTCTTTCCCCCCCCCCCAAGTTTTAGGAGTTGACATTTACGTGTCAACTCTCTCTCTCAAAGAATTCAGTTAGCACATCAAATCTTTCAGACAGTTTATCTCATGAAAACGAACAAACTTTACTTTTTAATCTTTTTAATGTATTTTTCTTTACTCATTTTCAAGCATAATTAGTATCTGCCACACCAAAGCTTCCACACCGTCCTACTGGCGCAGTGTCGCGGCTTACGTGCCAGCTTTCAGCTTTAAAGTTGATCTACCGCTATTTATCATATCAGAAATAAAACCTGGACTGGCTTCGAAGAATGTATGCATATCGTTGTTATCTGACCCTCATTTTATTTTCGAATTATCCCAGCGGAGGGCCATCCATCATACATCTCAAGTTGTCAAGTGCGTTCCCGCGCCTTTATTCCGTTCTTTTCCGTGTATGTTGAAATTTCTTGGAAAACTTTTTCACGACTGGTGATTAAAAAAGAAAAGTGAAGTTCGAAAAGAAATTTCACGTGTTTGAAAATTTGTATTATTTTTGTTATGCTTGGAATTAAAACTTAAATTTAAAAGGCCAGTGGCTAGTTCCAGGCGCGTAGCCAGGAAAAAATTTCGGGGGGGGGATATGCGCCTGGAAAAAAATTTCGGGGGGGGATATGCGCCTGGAAAAAATTTCGGGGGGGGGATATGAACTTATATGTGTATAAATAGACGGAATTTCATCACTAATCCAAAAATTTCGGGGGATATATCCCGATATCCCCTCCCCCCCTGGCTACGCCCTTGGCTAGTTCCATCTGTGTAAATGATTGTCAAGTTATGATAAATTTTTGTCAAAAAACGAGGAACTTGTTAGAGTATCTTGTGTGTGTTTAACCCGTCATTTTACCTTATCATCTCAATGATGTCATCTTTTGGAACCGAACTGTATAATAAGTTTTGCTTTTAGTTAGAGATAAAAATGTCGTTTATCTCAAAATTTCAACATGGCGGTAGATGCACCGGGAACGAGGAGTCGATCCCGGAATTTTTACGGACAGGACTTTTATTTTATTATATTTTATAATTTAGCTTCTTTTTGTAAAACAGCCAGATTTAAACACTTTATCTTTTCCCCCAAAAGATACATGTGTTCACATTTCTTTTAATCTACATTTAAAAAAACCAAAACATCGATGATTATGATTATGCTTATATTTAACATTTTATAAAAATGTAACCTTTCCCATGATATAATTTAACTCCGCACAATGGTCTATCACAGCAGTTGTCAACCTTTTAACATCGCCTCCCCCCCCCAACCAAGGCTAACTTACGGTGGCGCACCCCCCCCCCCCCGCCCTCACATTTTTCAGCATACATTCAGTTTTTTAATCTTTAACAATGAACATTTAGTCGAATTTTCTACAAAGTAATGTTATCAGTAAAGTTTTAATGAACATTTTAAGCGAAAATGGATAGATTTTTGAGTAAAAATGAGAATAAATAAGATGATTTTTTAAAAACATGTATAATTTCTTGCTCTGTGGTTTTTCTCTCCCCCCCCCCCCCCCCCCCCCCCCCCAGCAAACGCTCTGCGCCCGAGAAACGTTGGTCTATCGTTTAGTAATTTTGCAGGGACATGTATTGCGAGTGCGACTCTATAAAATGTTATTCATTCAGCTATAAAAACATTTTATAACGTAAACGCATGAATTCTTTTTACGCCATGGGAATGCCCCTTTTTGCAATTAAATACTAATCATGTAACGAAAATTGAGGGATTTTTGAAAATTAATGATTAATTATCAGGTAAAAAATTTGACCTTAATGAAGAAGTTTGTTTCCCAGCCAATTTCTAATGTTAGAGGGTGAATACGATAAAAGTTTGAAATATAGTATGACTTCGAAGTTACAGGAACACTGGAAAAATTCAAGCTATCGAGGTGGAAAAAGGGAAGCCTGTGAGGGAAAACACATTTATTCGAGAAATCGAGGTTACACTGTGACAAATCTATTCTAATCTTCCTCTTCTCTAGTTGTTGTTATTGTTGGCCATTCGGTTGCTATTGCCTTCCGAATATCTCTGCTCTCTTCTCCAATGAATCTCATAATTTTCTTCATATCGTCATCCTTAGCTGCCATGATGGATTTTAGAAGTCCCCTTTTTGCAGGTAGGAAAAAAACAACAAAAAAAAAAAAAAAAAAAAAAATCCTAGTGTAGTGGTGTCTGATCAAGGATAAAAAGTTTCGTAGCCGTTTCGTTCTTGTTGCAAACAGTGCGTCTAGAGAAAGATTCTGAAAATGCAGAAAGTCAATTTCTCTAAATTTGTTGAAAGTTAACTTTTTTGCAGTTAGCTATTCACTTATTCAATCAAAATAGCATCTTATTGCCAAGATGTGTTGAAAGGTTACAGGTTGAGGCTTTTTATAAAAGGAAAATTATTGATTGTAAGAATTATTGAAAAAAAAAAAAGAAAGAAATTGCACTAACCCTTTCAAGAGCGCGGGTAGTCTCAAATATCTCAAAGTTTTTGGAATTTTTCTTACTTTGTTTTTAGACTCAATTTACGCATTTTCCTTCTACTTTAATACCATGAAAATTAAAGACGCATGTGCTACACCAGGTATGGGCAACCTTTGAAAAGTTGCGGGCCAAACTGTAGAATGTTAGCGAATTCGCGGGCCAAACTTCAGGATGTTAGCGAAGTCGCGGCCGTATACTTGGGATTTATATGATATTTTGAATGGTTTATGTGGGCTTTAAAAGGGCTTTGGTATAATCCGCGGGCCGGATCAAAAGCCGTGGAGGGTCACATCCGGCCCGCGGGCCGGCGGTTGCCCGTATGTGTATTACACAAACATATAATTTTTGCAGGAGAATAAATTAATCCTTCACTGCTGCTTGCACATGCAATTAAACGCACAAATATATAATTAAAAACTATGTTTCTTGTGTTTATTTTCCAATAATTATGCGAGCTTTATTTAAAAATACTAATCAAAAGAAAGTTTATTAGACAAATATAATTTAGAATCTATAAATATGGAAAAAAAAAAAAACTTATCCATAATACTGAACAAAAATCAGAAAATTAACCAATGATAACTAATTTCAGCAGTCAACAGACCGTAGGTTATAACTATATATATACACTAGCTGAAGTACCCGTCCTTGACGGGTTAGTGAATGCAAATTTCCAAAAAGCAAGAACTTTCGTCAGCATTCTAGGAGTACACAGAATGGATGTAGTATGTTGCCAAATTAAAAAAAGCGAAGTTATAATTTTTATGTATTGTGAAAATATTACAGGTTAGAGAGTCACTAAGTAATATCATTTCATTCACTTTAGTCGTAATTATGTGATGCGCGAACGAATATTTACGCATACTGAAATAATTTTCGCAAAATCTCAAAATCTAATCAACATTTTTGAAAAATTTAAAGCCTAGAATTTAAGTTGAGTGACAACCTGTCATGTCACCCAATTTCGCTTCATTCCCTGCAGTCTTTATTTCGTGATGCTGGCACAAAATTTCAGCATTTTAAAACGATTTTCGCAAAATCTCAAAATGTAATCAAAATATTTTAAAAATTCAACGCCTATAAATTAAGATTAGCAACTACCTATCATATCACCAAATTTCGTATCATTCGTATTAGTCGTTATTACGTGATGTTTGAAGAAATATAAACGTATTTTGAGAGAATTTTCACAAAATCTCAAAATCTAATAAAAATGTTTAAAAAATTGGACACCTATAGTTTATATTGAGAAACCATCTATCATGTGACCAAATTTCATATCATTCGCTTTAGTCGTTATTACGTAATGCGTGAACAAAGATTCACTCAGTTTTAAACAATTTTCGCAAAATCTCGAAATCTGATCGATTTTTTTTAGTTTAGATGCTTATAGTTTAAGGTGAGTGACCACCTATCATTTCACCAAATATCATTTTTTCACCTTTGCGGTTATTACGTGATGTGCGAACACAAATTTACGCAGTTTGTAATGATTTTCGCAAAATCTCAAAATCTAATCAAGATTTTTTTTTATTCGACGCCTATGTTTTAAGTTGAGTGAGCACCTATCGTGACACCCAATTTCATAGCATTCCCTTCAGTCGTTTTTACGTGATGCCTGAACACAAATTTACGCAGTTTGAAAGGATTTTCGCAAAATCTCAAAATACAATCAAGATTTTTTAAAAATTGGACGCCTATGTTTTAAGTTGAGTGACCACCTATCATGTCACTCAATTTCATATCATTCGCGTCAGTCGTTTTTACGTGGTGCTTGAACACAAATTTACGCAGTTTGAAAGGATTTTCGCAAAATCTCAAAATCCATTTCAGGATTTTTTAAAAATATGACGCCTATGTTTTAAGTTGAGTGACCACCTATCATGACACCCAATTTCATATCATTCGCTTCAGTCGTTTTACGTGGTGCTTGAACACAAATTTACGCAGTTTGAAAGGATTTTTGCAAAATCTCAAAATCCAATCAAGATTTTTTAAAAATTGGACGCCTATGTTTTAAGTTGAGTGACCACCTATCATGACACCCAATTTCATATCATTCGCTTTAGTCGTTTTTGCGTGATGCTTGAACACAAATTTTCGCAAAATCTGAAAATCTAATCAAGATTTTTTAAAAATTCGACGCCTATGTTTTAAGTTGAGTGACCACCTATCATGACACCCAATTTGATATCATTCGCTTCAGTCGTTTTTATGTGATGCTTAAACAAAAAAAGCGTCACGGACAGAACGACAGAACGACAGAATGACAAACTTTTTTTTGAGGGTCGTATCGGATTCCCGGGTGCTTGAAACGGATAGAAATTGCAAAATTTTTGAATTCCAAGAAATGTAGAGACAAAAGTCTAATTTTATTTATATAGATATTACACGCGCCTGCCAAAGGTTTATGTGTTGCTTTCTTGACCTGTTAAAGAAAAAAAAATCAAAGCAGAAATAAAAATATTGACTGTAAGAATTGTTGCAAAAATAAAAATAAACTAAATAATATTTTCTTGACCTTTTAAGAACAAAATAAATAAAAATAAAGTCAGAATAAATGTTACTGTTCCTGGTATGTCGTCTATTTTTATTATTATTTGATGATGAAAAGTAACTATTTGTTTTAAAGAAATGGTCTAAATGATTTTTTTTTGTCTGTCTCATTTTTATTACAAATTCTTATTTGGTATAATTTTAATGTTTTGGAATGTATTTCTGTCTCTATTCACAGGCCATAATAGTAAGTTTTAAGCTTAAAAAAAAATAATCCGTAGCAAAATTTTCATTTTGTAATTTATTTTTTAATTACATATAACTTAATAAGTAAAATATTTTAAATTATTATTTCCTTAATGTTTTTTAAGTGATATAAGACAATGATGTGTTTTTTTTTTTCAGGTCAGAATAACTCTTTCTATTATGTTTTTATATAGACGTAATTAACCCATTTTTTAAAAGACTATGGGACAGGGCTCTTCATTTTCTATTAATCGATTTTTTTCATTTAAATCGGATTTTTTTTTTTTTTTTTTTTTTTCAATGCAGGGTGCCCCAGAAAGGTGGTAACGGGCTTTAATAATTTATCTGTTAGAGATAAGTGGGTAGTGTAAAGTGAAAAAAAAAATGTTCAAAATAAGGTCGGAAATAAGACTCCGTTAAGGAAAAAGTTCCTCTCGTTAATTTTCAAAAAGTTACACTTTTAAAATTTGTATGCGATCCGCGTACAAAATAAATCCCAATCAGTAAAATCTGCTCTATACACTCATGAGGTGACATACAAAATTTGAGAATTATACCTTAAAAAGTGTCAGAGATATGAAGATAAATATAACGCTGACTTAAACCACTCTTCCATGGCCCTCGAAAGGGGAAAAAAAAAAAAAAAAAAAAAATCACGTTGAATGATTGCATTTCAAGGGTCGTACAGAAATTACGAAAGAAAATGTTTTTTTTTGCCACTCAAGCAATAAACATTTACATCCAAAATCATATATAGTCCCCGATCACCTTTCTTTAAAGATATCTCTGCGATGTTGTATGATGAAAGGCTCAAATTTGGTACATGACCACATTAGTGTATGGGGCACATTTTACTCATCGGGAATGTTTTTTGTACGGGGAGGGAGGGTTCCGTATACAAATTTAAAAAGTGTAGCTTTTTGTAAATGAAATAGACGGATTTTTTCTTAACGTAGTCTTATTTCCGACCTTATTTTGACCATTTTTTCTGTTTACTGGAAGACCGAAAGAATGTTTTGTCGAAACGATCGTATCGCGTTATAAGAACATTTTATGTGTGTTTTTTCACAAAGTTTTTATTTATTTTATACCACATATCAGTCATTAAGCTGTAGTTTTATTTTTTTATTTTTAATTAATTAATTTTTTTTAGAAGGTTAAGAAATATTTGTGAACTAAAAATGGAAAATAATATACTTTCGGAGTATAAGATAATTTTATTAAAGGAAAAAAAAAAAAAGAACATGAAAATAACATTTCTTGACTGTATATATTTTGTTTGGATATTGGGAGATGGTAAACTCAGCTGTTTAAATTGTTTCTTTACAAACAAAAATAAATTGGCCCATACTTCGGGCCGTTATTGTGGCGAATGCGGCAAGTGACAGTCCTTGGGAAAAAACATTTTTTTAAAGCTAAGAATCCTCTCCCCCCCTCCCCCCATAAATAATTGTAAATGTGAAGTGCCAAGATATAGAGCTGTGGCAAACCGTATGTTTCGTTACTGGGATGCGGAAACCCACTCAGACTCGAAGTAACGAATTGCTACTTTGGAATACGAATCGTTACAGCATTCGGATCGACCAGCTTCGAACTTCGAATACAGACTGCCGGGAGGTGAGGATTTGAAGGGAAAATGAGTTTCGGTATTTGAGTATTAGAATGTTTCTGTGTCGTTACAGGTAACTGGAAGTATTATAGAGGTTCGCGGTTCGAAGGGGGGAAAATGAGTTTCGGCATTTGAGTAATGACATGTAAAGGAGGTTGAATTTCGTATGTGCCGAATGGTATCGTTTTGAAGAGGGTTGAAAGTATCCGTATGTTTCGTTCTTTACTGATGACGTTATATCAGTTACGGAGATAAATACAGTAACTGCTGCTCTATTATGATATGGGTTTAGACATGACGTCTGTTTTAAACAATGCGGAGACGGAATATACGGTATATAGTATGTTATGCGTGGGTGCCAGTATCAGATTTTTTTTTTTTTTGGTAGGGGGAGAAAGCAATTCTAAAGGAGCAATATCTATATGAATAGAAGCAGGATTGTTCTTTCTGACATTTTAGTACTAAAGAGTGGTATAATCAGGATTATTTTGCAGGGTGGTCCCGAAGGATTGAGAACTTATTTTTTAAATGCTTGAGCTAGAACCGAAATATGAGTAATAAATAACAAATTATTTAAATGTACACCTTTAAAAAAATATTTTTATAAAGTAAACGAATTCACGCATTTTGATTATTTAAAATATTATTTGGAACAAACAAACAAACAAAAAAAAAAAAAAAAAAAAAAAGTATTTGGCATGTAAACTTACAGCGCATTAAAAAAAAAAAAAATTATCGTTTCGTTTTAAACAAAAATTTTGCGAGAGACGTCGGGATTTCTATGCTCACCCTTGCGTACGCCACTGTTATTAAAATAATTCAAAAAAGTTCAGTATGTTTTTAAAATGCTGACATCTAAAAGATGTGGCGACTTGACCCCCATCTTTCAAGAATCTGCGCTCAGAAGCAACACTAGGTACAACCTTTCCGTTATACTTTTTATGATGAGAATGAACATGTTAAACCAGCGTTCAGAATTTAAAAAAGGGGGGGGGAGAGGAAGATTTCTATGAGCGTTCTGAGTTATTCGGATAATTAAACATTGTATAAAGCAATAAATTTTAATAAAAAAACATCTATTAATCAGAGAAAATAGCTCCAAACGCAACTCTTACGCTTTAAAGTTAAGAAATAATGTATGATATTTTTATTTGTTTTTAAACCCCAAAAAAAAGGTATTGCATATAGTATTTCAAACATCTGTAAAGAATTGTATGTAATGCTATGTACAGTGGGATAGTCAGGATTTTATTTCAGGAGGGGTGGGGGAGTGTATCAAATTGCTAACTAAGTTTCTACAGTTATAAATAAATATCACATCCTAAACTAAGTAAAGATCAGATTTAGGAAAGGAGGGCTGCAGCCTCCCCCCCCCCCTCTCCTCTAAATATGCGCCTTGCTATGAGACTTGTTTCTCGCGTTCGTACTAGTAACGAATACTTAGTAACAGGTAGTGAGTTTAGAGTAACGAATACATACGGGTATTAATATTTTCGTTACTTTTACAGCACTACCAAGATACTTTCGTTGCAGATTTTGTTTTAATCATAAATCCACTGAATTTTGTTGAATCCAGTCTCAAATTTTGTAAAATTATGAAAAATGTTATATAATTTTTAGAGAAATGCCCAAAAATATAAAAATAAAGAAATGAATAAATTAAGAGATCATTATAAAGTTTCATAGCTTTAATAGCTTAACTGATTGGTCTCAATGAAATGTATTTTTTACCTGGTATTATGAAATTTTAAAAATTTAAATATGATTGTTTGCATTTTAGAATGAAAAATTGTTAAATGATCAGTGAACCAATCCGTACTCCTTTTTCGTTGATGTAGAATTACGATAGCTGCATTTTTTAATCCTTTATACGTGCAAGTAATAATAAAAACAACTTATTTTTATTCTATAGCAAATGAGTACATACATTCTATTGTTATTGTCATTTTTTGACTAGAACAAAGTAAAAAATTAATGTTACCTATTTTTTTTTTTAATGTTACTAAATTTTCATTCATTTATTGCAGACGAACAATATTTTTCTCAATGGATTATGTTATGTGCCGAATTCTTAGCAAAGGACAAAACCTCATGAAGAAATCTGAATGTAAGTAAATGATTTTTTCTTAAGTATGCCTATTTATTTATCAAACAGGATCTGTTCTAAACATTGGCGCACAGAAATCCATCAGTTATTTCAAGAATTATTTTTTCAATCGACATAAAGAAATTTGAAAGTTATTAAGTTAAATTCCTCTACCAGCTCTTTTAGTTATTGAAACTATTGAAAATGTTTGGATCGGTGCTGCAGTAAATTCAACAGACCTATCTGTTAAGATTGTGCCTTGAAAATTGGGCTAATTCTGCTGTTTGACTGGTTGGCGAAAAAAAATGTCTCCTAATATAATTTTGCTCTTTTTTTTTTTAACATAAAAGTAACTTTTAATCATTAGTGGAAGCACAATGCTGTGTACACTAAGCTATCTCTTGTTCGGTGTGTGAAATTAACCGTACATAAACTAGACTAGTGCTGTAAAAGTAACGACAAAATGAGTATCCGTATGTATTTGTTACTTAGATGTTCGCTATTCGTTACTAAGTATTCGTTACTCGTTACTTTCGTTACTACTAATAGAATCGGTAATAGGGTGTTATATAGTGCCCCATAACAACACATCAGGGACAGTGTTGTTATGGGTATATGCCGCCCATACAGAAACCCATAACAAAACCTAACCAAAAAGAATTTTTTTTAGCGAAGTTGTACAAAGTTGTATTTAGAGCTTATTTTCTCTGATTTACAGATTGTTTTTATACACATTTATGGTTTTATACAATGCTAAATTATCCGAATTACTGAGTGCACATAGAAATCTTCCAAAGACATATGCCATTCCTTTTTTTTTTCAACCCCCCCTTTTTTAATTCTGAACGCTGGTTTAACCTGTTCATTGTTATCATAAAAAGTGTAAAGGAAAGCTTGTGACTCTTGTTTTTTCTGGGAGCGGGTTCTCGAATACTGAAATCCAGGGATTGGGCCACATATATAAAATTCACAGGGCAGGGGATCTCAGTATGATATCATCTACTTTGCGTCTCTGCAAGCATAATATCTTTATTATTTGTGAGTTCTTTTTTCATATCAAAAACTTCTTTTGCTGGACCATTTTTCGAAGTAAATTAAAAATTACCATATTTTAAATTAAAATTGTTTAATTCAGTGAGAATTATCTATTTTTAAGATATTTCCAGTTCTATTTCTGCACTTTTGGGATGAAAGGGGTTAGCCCCTTCTGTGGGTGCATATATGAGAGCATTCTTTAAACAAAAATTATCACTCCTTTCATACAGAAAGAATGGTTGTACCGGACTATGCGTATTCCATGAGTTCATGGAATAAAATGTACCATTAAATAGGGCAGATGGCCCCCTAAACGCCGACATTTTAGAAACATACTGAACTTTATTGAATTATTTTAATACCAGTGGCTTACGCAGGAGTGGGCATAGAAATCCCGGGTCGCTCCTAATTTTTTATATATTTTTTAAACAATTACTTAAAAAATGTGTTTAGGTTTCCATGCTAAATATTTTTTTTTAGTTCCAAATAATATTTTAAATAATAAAAATGTGTGAATTCGCTTACTTTATAAAAATATATTTTTTAAAAAGGTGTATTTAAATAATTTGTTATTTATTACTCATATTTAGTTTCTAGCTAAAAAAAAAAAAAAAAGAAAAAGTTAAGTTCGCAATCCTGCTTCGGAACCACCCTGAAAGAAAGAATTCTGATTGCACCACTATTTAGTACTAAAATGTTAGAAAGCCCGAAATTAGCACCCCTTACTAACATGCTTCTCTTATATGTATTGCTCCTCTACAATTATAAGAACACCCCCTCCCCCCCCCGCAAAAAAAGTTCAACTGCGCATAAGAACATACTATACACCGGATCCTATCCCCCCCATTGTACGACCCATATCAATAGAGCAGCAGATACTATATCCATCTCCATAACTGTAACGAAACATACGGATTCTTCCAAACCTCATCAAAACGATACCATTCGGCTCGGCAGAAACGAATTGCAACCAGAACATACTACTACTCAAATACCGAAACTGATTTTTCCCATCAAACAGCGAGAATCCATAATACTTCCGGTATCTAGTAACGGAACGGAACATACTATTACTCAAATACCGAAATTCATTTTCTCCCTCCGGCAGTCTTGTATTCGAAGTTCGAACCTGGTCGATCCGAAATGCACACTCGAAAGTCATTTTCCCCTTGAAACCGCGATCCGATATCCAGTAATAAATAACAGAAGATATTAGTACTCGATTACTGGAACCCGTTTCCCCCCTAGTTCGCCTCGCCTGGCAGCAGTGCCGGATTAACAATATAGCAGATTTAGCAAATGCTACGGGCCCCGCGCTTTTGGGGGCCCCGCGCCTTTACCTTGAAAGTTTTCGTCTTTCCCTCTCAAGATCTAGCTTTTTTGACACTTTCCAAAAAGGTAGAAAAGTGTTTAAGATTTCGGTTTCTCTGTCTGTCCGTCCTTGACTCGCGTGTATAGGCATTGATTTCTACGAAATTTATATATGTTATTCTTATCTGCAGTACCATGTACCCTATTGTAAAGGATCTATGTAGCATTTTATTGATTTTTTTCTACAGGAGTACTCAAAATAGTCCCAATACATTGCGCTCTATGGGAAGTTATTCTTTAAAGCGTATCATCCTGCTAACTACAAGGGGTGATCAAATGAAAAGGTAAGAACGGTGGGTACAAATGTAGACTTTATTCAAAATATACACCATAGGCCTGAGCACAACGATCCCACTGACGAACAAGCCGCAGGATTCCCTGTTCCCAGAATTCCTGTGGCCGTGACGAGACCCAGTCCGCCACAGCGTCCTTGAGTACGTCGTCCGAGTTGAAGCGCTTCCCTTTCAGGTGGTTTCTTCAGTGGAACCAATATATGGAAATCGCAGGGTGACATGTCCGGACTGTAGGGCGGATGGATGGTCCAACGTCTCCCACTTGAACGTGACCAGTTCCTTGGCGAACACGGACATTCAATTTTCTCATTGACTTGTGGGACACACAACCTTCCCAGTATACGATCATCATCCTGCGATGAATAGTGGCCGGTTTAACACCTTCCGCTGTCAGAAATCGGATAACGCCTCGCTGCCCCTAAATCGCCGAATTTTGCAATGTGAATACCATCCTGTCCTCGCACGCACTGCCGCGTCCATTGGACGTAGTAGGGTGCTTTTTACAAGAGTTTCTGCTCTCTCCTGCAGGCCCCCGCATGTTCCTATCCACACAAAAGGCTCCAATCGCATTCCTAGATGTCTCGATACGTGCTCTTATAGCTGCATGGACAAATATGATAACGGTTAGGTTGTTGCGACGTTTGGTACCTATTCATTTGATCACCCCTTGTAGTTGCGCTGAACCCCGACTTCAAGATAAAACTTTTTCCTCTATGAATGCAAAAAGATTACAAAGTCAAGGACAAAAAGCCTAACAACTTCTACATCGTTTGTACGATCCGCTTGAAATTTTTCACAAGTTTGTAAAAAAAATATAGAAAACAATCTGTCAATTTTAAAATCTAAAAATCCACCCGTTCCTTCATTAAGCGATTTTTCGCTATTTTCAGCACCATTTCGTTTCCAAGAGTCAAAAAATTGAATCATTTGCGTGACAAAATGACCTATTTTAAGTGAAAATGACGTCTTACAATTGGGGGATTCCAATACGTTTAAAATAATTTCTCCCGATTACACAGTTTATTATTATTTTTTACCCCACAAATAAATCGTCTATTGGATATTCGAATATTTATGTATACAAAACGAAAGCTTTCGACTGCGAAAAGATTCCGCACGTTTCCAGATGAGCATGAAATTCAATATATTGAATGAAAGACAAATTTCCTTAATGTTTTTTCTCTCGCCCGTTGTAATTGCCTTCACAAAAGGCTTCTAGTTTTACAGATATTCTGCTCTTTGAAATGAAACAAAATTGGATGTTATGAAGGATTACAAAATGAAGCTTTGCATCGAAAATAGTGTCTGTATAGTTAAAAGTTTTTCTATACGGGAGCACTCAAAATAATTTCTATACAATACGGTCAATGGCAGTTTAGAGACAGGCATCTATCTATTTTAAGCATATAATACTATCCTACAATATGATTAGCTAATAATCCGACGACGATCGTGTGCCTCCTTCAAAATTTGAACCAAAAGCCGGCAATGTTGGCGACTTTTGCGATAAATTGCCAAATAGGGTGCAAAAAAAAAATGCTTTGAAAAATGAACCAAACTTGGCGATATTTTTATTATTTTACGATAAATCGAAAAAGGTATTTACGTATTATCCCGGCGGTCATTAACACCAAACTATTTTTCCCTCAAATTTCCTGGCAAACTGTTGGCAATCGTATTCCGAACCATCAATAATTTCATATGTCCGGCATTTATCTTGGCGAAAAAGTTGCTCGTCTTGGCGGATCGCCTGGATAATAATGTAGTACGTCGAAAAATGTCTAATGTAATTATATTAAGCTATGTCGATTTCTTTGGAAATTTTGAAAATTCGTTACTCGCACTTTAATTAACTGATTTATTGTTTTGTGTTTTGTTAAGGGCTATCTGCCTAGGAGTAGGAGGGGGTCTCCGACCGACGAAAATTTGTTAATGCATTAGAACCCAAAAACGGGTTAACGTCCTTATGGTTTCGGTCATTTGTCTGTTCTGATGTCCACCCATCCAGTGTTCTAACTGCTGTGGATATACATCGATTTGTGCGAAATTTATGTTTTTTCTATGTACAGTACCACGTACCATATTGAAAATGGTGTACGTAGCATTTATAGTTCTTTTACAGGAGAAAAAAATCCAATGTATAGCACAGTCTAAAAAACAGAACTAAAAGGGGGGGTTTGGGTAGGGGGTCTCCCCCTGTATCTGTTGATACAGGAATGACTGAATCAGCAGTCATTCTTGGAAACATATTTTAGAGATATTCGATTTTTGAAAGAAAACAAAGTTGGCATATATATTACTAAGGCTCTCAAAATGATGCTCTCCATTGAGAATAACGTCCGTATTATTAATAGTTCTACAGGAGCACTCAAAAGAATTCCCATTGCAGTCTGTGGCAATCCCATCTTACTTCCATAAAATTTATATATATATATGTGAATCTTCCATCCAAACCTCCACCCACAAAATTGTATTAATCCGTCAGTGGGCCGTATTATTCATTAATCTGTAGTCTATCTGTCCCGATCACTTCAGGGACTTTTCAGTAACAAGTCGAAAGAATTTTTTAATGAAGTTGTAATCAAACTTTTCAAAATGACTCAATAGAACGGAAATATTTTTGGCTAATTCTGAAGATGTTCTCTGGAACACGAGTTGATCGATTGCATTTCCCCGAGAGCTGAGATCCATAGGATTAAGATTGTAGGAAAAACGCGCCCCATAATCAATAATAATCCCCCACGAAACAATAATTTTTATTTAAATATTGGACATAAAGTTATTTTGTTTTGCAGTAAATATGGGGATGGTATTTTAAACGGATATTGGGCACCCCAAAGTTCTTTTATTTTGCAGTAAAGGCGCGGGTGGCTTTGGCGAAATTCGAAGGTGCACTAGGATGTAAACCATCGTAGAAGGCTTTTGGTAGTTGGCTTGCTTTGTTTTTACTTAATTATTTATTTTACATTTTACAGTATTTAAACAAAGGCGAATTATTTTTTGAAACAATAATAATATATAGAATGTAAGTCATTTTTTTTATAGTTGGGGAATCCACTATTACAATAAATTATCTTATTAATCTCGGAAATTAACCACGTTAAATATGAAAGAATTCATTTTTGGCCGGTCGAAATCACAGGTCAAGAGCGCGAATGCCAGTACGTTCGTTCAAATAAAATAATTAGAACCGAGAGGATCTTCGCACGGTCGGGGCATCCGAGAAGCCATAACCTCAGGCAAACTGAAAACAAAAACAATTTTCGGATACTCTTGACCCACAAAGAAACTCACAAATTACTTGTCACATTTAAGATTATTATGTCTTGCAAAAACATTTGAACGTAATACGATAATGAATGTTTTATCCGAATTTTTTATTATTTATTATATAGATTATTCTATTCCTCTTATAAAGATTTTTTTGAGCAAAATATTTTATATCATTTTAACGAGGATAAGTTGAAAAGTAATGTACATATGCTTGTAGAACACTAACGAAATGACCTTTAGAAGTGTCCCAAGCGGTATGTGGAAGTAACAGTCCCCCTGTACAAGCATGTACAGTTTAAATGCCTTCCGTCTATGCAGTATATTTTGAATGGTGGAGGTATTATTGTGCTAGATCTATCTATCCTCAGTTCGATTTCTTATGAATTAACCCATTAAAGTAAGAGAAGTTAAAAATATGTAACCTATAATTAGTAAAGACCGTCCAGATATATAATGAAATAATTTTACAAGCATGTATTTTTATAGGGGAAAAAATAGTGTTTAAAGGCACAGTTTAAAATACATATTGATTTCGAAGGTTCTAAAAATTTTACAGAAACAAGTATTATTTTATGTGTGTAAACTTGTCTAGTTATATGTTTGCATATGGGAAAGGTGGGAAGTGTTAGAAATTCCAAATACATATCCATGAACATTAACATTCATTAAAAAAAAACCTGAGTTGTACGAATAAATAACTTTAAACATCGCCAGTCTCACTATCTATTTACTCACTGTCTATGTCTTGCGGCATTTTTTCCGCACACTATTTTAACTCAAATTTTTTCATTTTGAATCAAGAAAATTCGTAAAAGTTGTGTTTTATTTTATTATCGCACAAAACCTACAGATTAGCTCACCCAAGGTGGAGGAAGGGCTGGGATAAACCTCTCGCAAATATAACACGTGGGACCTTTTAGTTTCGTTTACATCTAATTAGCATTAGTAATACCATTAATTAGCACTAAACATAAATTGTAATATAATTAGCACTATTTATTTTCTCATTTAATTTAGCTCTATTACTTTAATGTGAGGGTGAACTCCTCCCCCTAAATATATATATATATATATATATATATATATATATATATATATATATATATATATATATATATATATATATATATATAGGTGCGTCACTGACCAGGGGGCCCCTTGGTAACATTTGCTACGGGCCCCGCGCTGTCTTAATCCGCCACTGCCTGGCAGTCTGTATTCGAAGTTCGAAGCTGCTCGATTCGAAACAGCTTCGGATCGAGTAACCATATCAACCGAAAAGTAACAATTCGTTACTTCGAGTCTGAGTGATTATCCGTATCTTAGTACCGAATACATGCGGTTTGCTTCAGCTCTAAACTAGACACTTGTTTTGTTTGGGGAGTTTTGTGCCAAGTTAATGGTACTTAAAGAAGTATTGTGGCTATTGATGAATTATAAAAATAAGTTGACTTTGATTTCATTACCACTTTCATTTTGATTTGTTGTTACATGTTTTATACTTTAAATGATGTAAAGTAACTAAATGAATCTTAAAAACAGAAATTTCGCTGGAGGAGGGGGCGGGGGAATGAAAGTTTGAAGTTTCGCTAAAATTCGCATAAACTACCTACAAAACATTTTTTATACATTTGAAATTTATATTCAATGTTAATCAAATGCTACATTGTTGTAATTTCAATATTCGACTGTTTTAGTCACTCTTCTGTCCGTAACAACGGCGTTATAATTAGGAAAGAAGCGTTCCTCGACTATAGTATTAGTAGGCTCCAAATGTACCCATCATTGAGCTCATATTGAGGAAGTACTCTGAAGACAGGAATTTTCGAAAAACTTTCGACCTATATAATTTTATTTAAAGTACAGATACTTGCGGCCTCAGATGAGTAAAATAATTAAGCTATGTGAAAATAGGCTTTATTTTTTTGTATTTAATTTCTTGTACAAAGAAAGTTTATTGAAAGATGTTTCAGGTGCGGTTTTTAGCATAGATCCAAATCTCCTGATTTAGCTGTTCAAGAGTTGCTTTCCAGGCTTCTAATTTGTTCCACAAATGATTTTTTTTTTTTTTTTTTTTTTTTTTTTTTTTTAAAGAATAGAAAGAGAGAGAAAACAACAGCACGCACACACACACACACACACAAAAAGCTATATTTCGCACCTATTTACAAAAATAATAAATTTTCGTCTATTCACAGATTGCTTATATTTCGCATCTATTTCGTAAAAACGGAAATTCTGTACCTTAACCAAGGAATTATTGCATTTTTTCTTCTTCTTTCTCTTTGAGAGACAGGGTGCAAATATACCAAAAAAAAAAAAAAAAATTCTTTAAAAAAGTTTTTTAAGTTAACGCGAGAATAGAAAATCACACTGTGTTAATTAACTCGTTCATTTGTTTTAGTTAACTTGAACTTATTTAAAGCATTAGAAAATTGTTATTTCTGTTACTATTATAGCAATTCGTTATTTTGTTTTCACGGTATATTTTAATTATGAGTGCATATTAACTGAATTTATATTGAAAATTATTGATTGTAATAAAGCACCGAAAGCAGATTTTCGCCAAGAAGTTTATTACAATTCTTCGGCATAAATTAATTGTCGGGTAACAATGTAAAAGAGGGACGTAGCCAGGGCGTGCGCCATGGTGCCTAGGTCCTTGCCGAAATTAGAATTTTGGAGAATCGGCTATCCATAAATAAAATTATTAGTGACAAATTTTACCATTTCCATTTTTGGGCACCCCACGAAATGTTTTTTTGCCTACTTGCCTGATATAAAGTTTAGGTCGCAGTTATTTGCTCAACCAAAAGTGTTTAATTGTGGAAACTCTATATCTTATTATTCTGTTTCCCTTTTTAATGTTTGTGAAACTGTTAAGAGGCTACACGATATAAACACTGAGCATTTCACATCTGATAAAATTTTCTGTTATGATTGAAAGGGGATATCGGGAATCGTTGACAGATTTAGCAGACTATTCCACAGATATATTTAGCGTACTGTTTTTAACACACTAAAACTGATAAAAATTAGGAACGCTAAAAAAAAAGAAAAAAAAAAGAAATCATAACTTCAAAAGATGTCCTACACTTTCTTATAAACAATAAACATTACTTTTGATAATTTCCAAAGTTGAACTTCTCATATCTTGATTTTTTTATTGTATGTGGGCGGAAATTTGTGGTGAGTAGATTGTGAGAATCTGGATTGTTGAGCTGCATTATTCTGAAACAGGATTCTTCGATGTAAAGCTCAGTGGTTTTGTCTGTTGTCATCCCTAATATTTAGCCATTACTGCCTATGCATGCAATGTAATGATTATTATTATACTACTACGAAATTTTTGACCATTAGTGGCTGTAACTTAAAATATGAATGGGTGATCAACAGTGTTCTTAAAAACGGGATGCAAAAAGTGCTGGCAAATCCAAACTACGGCTATAATAGCAAGAAGGCTAGTAGTAATGGTGTGCTAGAAACGGTCGGGTGCATTGCACTTTCACAGGGCGCTGCTGGGAATAATATGTCGTTTAATTGATATGCAGTTTAAACGACTTTCGTGACAGATTGGCAATGAACGTGCTTATATTAGCATAATTAGAATGCGTAAGTGAAAGAGAAAAAGGCCTCTATTCGTTCCTACGGAGGTTGTTGGGGTAAGCCGGGAACATTAGTTGTTAAGGCTGCACAACAAACAAACGGCTTTACTTCTCACCTGACGAAATAAACATTTGTCTTAGTGGGATCTAAAGATTAGTACGGGCCGAAATTTTCAAGCTGGATTGTAGTTACTTTGTGCTGAGCATGTTTAAAATTCAAGGTTTAAAACCCAGCCAGAATAAAAAAAATTGAGGGATGAATCGGCCCATTTATAAATTATGGTTTAAGGCTTACTCCAAATTAATTGATATCGAGCATATCGTTCCAGAAGTCACATTTTAATATTGACTTCATATTCTTAACCCTGTCGCTACACCCGGGACATGCATGTACCGCAGGTACTCTGAAATGTCCCTATGGAATAAATATACTTTGTATTAACATGAATGCATGTCCCACTTGTATTTCTTGATATAGCTGACAATTCAATGTATTTTTTTCAGTTTTTTCATCGATATTGTTATTTAATTAGTGTACTAAGGTACTTATTTCATTTTTTTCCCCCTCAGAAAAGAAATTGGTAGTGAAAGAGTTAATGTTTATTACATAATACATTAAACAAGAATTTTTACGAAAAAAACTTTCTAAATTTAAAACTGATATATATATTTAAGACAAACATTGTGCTGTGGACCACGAATTGTTTGATTCTGGACCATAATAATCACCCAAGCAAGTACCGAAATTTGATCTTGGGACAACTAGATTAGATGCCGCAAGACCGGATGATTGGCTGTTAGGTATGAAGGTCTACTGCATTAATGATTACTGTAACTTTTTTATTGCACTGTGTGTGTAAGCATATTTTGAACCAATTGTACAAGAATCGATCGTAATGAAGTATGTAAGTGTTTCTATTATTTCACTGTTAATAAACGGTGTTATGTCATATCTTTTATTTTATGTAATTACTGTCAACAGTCTATCTTATTGCGCACTGGTGCCACCTGCGGCCATTGTAATTCAGCAGTAGGTTCCCACTGTCAATTTAGTTTAGATCCTCGTCAGAATATTGTCACCGTCCAGTGGCGGATTAATGCAAGTTTCTAGGGGGGGGGGCGGTTAGCTAGAAGATTGACGTATACGTCCATTTTCTGGAAGTAAAATGTAAAATAGGATCTTTTACATTCATTTCTTTTGTCTCGGGGGGGGGGGCGTTTGCCCCCTCTACCCCCCTTTAATCCGCATTTGTCACCGTCAGAATATTGTCACCACTGGGTAAACTGCCAGTGACTTCTGAGTGGACTTTTAAAACCACGGAATAGCGTGCTCGCACACTTCTTGTTCCGGACGATCATTAGGGTTGTTTGGGAACCGAACCCTCAACTTTTCGCCTACCAACCTGATGTCTTAACCACTGGACCTATTAATACCTATAAATTATATACGAAGTAGTAGGCTGGATTCAGTCCCGGAGTTCCCCCCGGGGGGCAACTCAACTAAAAGCACCTGGACACTACTGTCAGTGGCATTTTAGGAGAACTAGAAGACCCGTTCCATCTTGCTTCAAAAGCGCGTGAAAATCTCCTGTGGGCTTAAACTAGAAAGAAGAAAGTGGGGAAACGTACCATGTTTACACACATGCCTTTTAACATTAAAAACATAAGTAAATAAAATAAGACAACCACAAAAAAAAAAATAAATAAATAAGGCAGTCACATCATACTAAATTTCACTTTTCTGATTGCTATAGGCCTCTTAATAAGAACATATTCCTGATAAATTTTTATCATTCTGTGTACTTAAACAAAGCCCTGGTAAGGGTTAAATTGGTGATTGCACATTGTATGAAATTAACAGCTTTGCAACGGTCACTGACATGTCATCAGAGGAAAGGCCGTTTGTAGTCTTTTTATGATAATGATTATGGTTTTTTTTTTTAATCAGTAGATCGAGTGCTTAGTGCTCCTCCGTGTTAGTGCTTCGAGTAAAATTATGACCGCTCAATCCACTTTGATAGCTTCCGCTTCCCTCTTTTTTTCACTTTTTTTATTAAAAGAGTAAACAGTTTATAGATAATGCATTTAATAAAAGGATTGTTTAATAAAACTGTCTTTATAATAGGGTCCTAAGGGGATATCGGGATATCCCCCTAACCCCGAAATTTTCAGATAAGTTAGCATAAGGTTAATGTTGTTCAGAAAGTTCGTTTATTTGTTCACGACTTATTGCTGATTACTGTACTCGCTTTGCCAGTTGTGATGTATTTTTTTTTTAATTATTTATTGGGCGGGGCGGGAAAAATGCCACATGCCCCAGGCTTCAGCCGACTCGGCCGCAAGCACATAATAACTTTTATTATTATAAAATTTATTAAAATTTGTAGCTTTTTATTTTTAATTAACTTAAGTTACCCACTGATGTTCATACGCAAATTAAACAAAAATGTATGTTTCAAGATTTGAAGGTTATAGAGAAAAAAAAATCACCCAGATTTGGAATGCGTAGTAATAAAGGGGGAGGGGTAGAGGGCTCATCTGATAAATTTGCCACCAGCTTTTGCACCCAATTTGTGTCTCTCTCTCTTTTTTGAGGGTGTGTGTGTGGGGGGGGGGAATTAAAATTTGGAACAAACATGTATACGTAGAATGCCAATAAGTAATGCGCTTTGAGCTTTTCAGAATTATTTAGTGAGAAGAAGCAATTGAGAATTAATTTTTTCTTCTTGAAATTCTTCAAGGTTCTCGTTTAACGCTGCTCCAGTTTGAATTTTCTCTGAGCTTAAGAATCTGTGCAATGTTATTGCTCTATTTTAGTTCGATTGTCTTACATTCAGACTCAACTTTTTATTTGACTCCCGAAGCTCTCCCGTAGACAGTGCTCTCACAAAGGAAATACTAACAGCGAATTTGATTCGGTATCTATAATTGTACCGAAAATGGGGCTGCGTTCCAACTTTCTTACATAATAAACGAGCTTCCCGAATAAAGAGAACATTAAAATCAGGCACCCGGACACATAAAGCCGAAATTTAACATAAATCACTTTTTCAAATGTTTCATGCAGTTAATTAGTTATGCTGTAATTAACCACAAACCTAAAGGAAGAGGGGGAGAGAAAGAAAAGAAATTTTAGCATTCATTAAAGCGGGTTGACAAAGTAACAATACATGTTTCTTTCTGTGTGCGGTGTATTATCTCAATGAAAAGTTGGTTGGCGATGACTCAGTTTGTTTATCTGGTTTGTGTTTTGAATAGGAGTTCTGCTGTAACATTTCTTTTTTAAATTTAGATAGCGGTTATTTATTTATTTATATCTATATAAGTATATTTTACCTCCTTTAACCCTTTGTGGCGCAACCCTTTCCCAATGCTGAAAAAAGGGCAGACGTTGCCATCGCTCGACTTAACTACCAGCAAGATGGCGGACGATCGAAACGTTCATCGCGTGCCACAGATCTAGAGACCCTTTTTTTGACGACCGCTGGCTGTGCGCTCGACTTAACTACCAGCAAGATGGCGGACGATCGAAACGTTCATCGCGTGCCACAGATCTAGAGACCCTGTTTTTGACGACAGCTGGCTGTGCGCACAGCCAGCTGTCGTAAAAAAAGGGTCTCTAGATCTGTGGCACGCGATGAACGGTTCGATCTTCCGCCATCTTGCTGGTAGTTAAGTCGAGCGATGCCAACGGCTGCCCTTTTTTCAGCATTGGACAATCTATCCAGCTGTTCTCGTATTCTTCCATTTTTCAGCAGATATCAGTGCTGTTAAAAATAATCGTGACAATTTTTTGACGGGAAATGACGTGCTAAAAAGTAAAGGAGTCTCGTGGAGCTATGTCACCCGCAACTATTTTTATAGAAATCAAATCTATTCATCGTGACTGGTAACAGTCAAAACGTCAGAGTTTTGTGTTCCCAGAGCGGGAACACTGCGCGTTAAAGGGTTAAATTATTGAATGGAATTATAAAAATATTTTACGTAAGTAGAACAATGCATAGTACTTGAATAACAATGAAAGTTAATAAAATGATGTATATTTTTTTGAATTCACATAGCAATTTAATTACTTAAAGAAACTTGGTAACAAAAGTTTATAGTGTGCGAATATCTTAGTTGACCAAGTTTTTGGATTCGTTAAAATGAAAAGTTGAGAGGAGAAATCAGAATTTCTATATATCAGCCGCTCAGAGAGTAAATTAACCCTCTTAATCTATATAAATAAAATTGGACTTTTGTCTGTACATTTCTTGGAATTCAGACATTTTGCGATTTCTATCCGTTTCAAGCACCCGGGAATCCGATGCGGCCCTCAAAAAAAAGTTTGTCTGTCTGTCATTCTGTCGTTCTGTCATTCTGTCATTCTGTCCGTGACGCTTTTTTTGTTTAAGCATCACGTAAAAACGACTGAAGCGAATGATATGAAATTGGGTGTCATGATAGGTGGTCACTCAACTTAAAACATTGTCGTCGAATTTTTAAAAAATCTTGATTAGATTTTGAAATTTTGCGAAAATCATTTCAAACTGCGTAAATTTGTGTTCGCACATCACGTAATAACTGCAAAGGTGAAAAAATGATATTTGGTGAAATGATAGGTGGTCACTCACCTTAAACTATAAGCGTCTAATTATAAAAAATCGATCAGATTTCGAGATTTTGTGAAAATCGTTTAAAACTGAGTAAATCTTTGTTCCCGCATTACGTAATAGCGAGTAAAGCGAATGATATGAAATTTGGTCACACGATAGGCGGTTGCTCAACATAAACTATAGGAGTCCAATTTTTTAAACATTTTTATTAGATTTTGTGAAAATTCTCTCAAAATACGTTCAATGATGATTTCTTCAAACTTCACGTAATAACGACTAATACGAATGATACGAAATTTAGTGATATGATAGGTAGTTGCTAATCTTAATTTATAGGCGTTGAATTTTAAAAATATTTTGAGATTTTGCGAAAATCGTTTTAAAATGCTGAAAATTGTTCCAGCATCACGAAATAAAGACTGCAGGGAATGAAACGAATTTGGGTGACATGATAGGTTGTCACTCAACTTAAATTCTAGGCTTCCAATTTTTCAAAATGTTGATTAAATTTTGAGATTTTGCGAAAATTATTTCAGTATGTGTAAATATTCATTCGCGCATCACATAATTACGACTAAAGCGAATCAAATGGTATTACTTAGTTACTCTCTAACCTGTAATATTTTAACAATACATAAAAATTATAACTTCGCTTTCTTTACTTTGGCAACATACTACATTCATTCTGTGTACTCCTACAATGCTGACGAAAGTTCTTGCTTTTTGGAAATTTGCATTCACTAACCCGTTGAGGACGGGTACTTCAGCTAGTTAAAAATATAACTTTTAATAGAAATGCTCTTACAGGGCTGCTACACGGCCAGGAAAACCTACAATATTCAGGGAATTAAGGGGAAAACCCGGAACAACTCAGAAAATAAAGAATTTTCATGAAAATCGGGAAAATGCAGGGAAAAATATAATTCCACCTCGATTTACTTACATGTTTTATTTCTGTAAAGGAAAAATTATGCCTGCATTTGTTATTTAAAATTAATTAAATAAATAAATAAATAAAACTTCCGTGGAAACTCCTTTTTTCTTCCTTCTTGGGACTGACAATTTGCATTCCTTTGTTACTTCTATCTCCTGTGCCATAGGATTAAAAATAGACTTATTTTAAGTATACACATATTTCAGTAAAAAAAATTGATATTAAAATACACTTAGGATTTTTGCAAGTTAGTGCTCATTTTTAAATTCAAATTATCTAAAAGATCCGCATGTGTATGTGAAAGATTTAATGACAATAGTCAATGAAAATTGTAACATGCTATTTCTCTCTCTCTTTTAAATATAGATATGCTATATAGCAATACATAATGTAGAAGAATTGTTTATAATACTGTTGGCTCTCTGCTTAACGACTTTCAAGGAGACGTGAAAAATCGTACTTAAATAGAGATAGGGATGGACGCGAGACGAAAAATAAGCGTCTCGCGTCTCGCAAAATAGCCTAAAAGCTTGTCTCGTCTCGCAAAAATCCCTATATCGTAATGTTAAAAATGTGTGTCTCGTCTCGCAAAAATGCTGTAAATCTCTGTCTCGTCTCGCAAAAAGTCGTCTCGCGTCCATCCCTAAATAGAGATCGCCCTTAAACAGAATTTGTAAATAATAATAATAATAATAACATTTCCCTTCTCACTTTACATGTTAAGGACTGCCAGTAATTTCTTAATATATTGACGTGTTTAAAAATATTTTTAATATCAATATTTTGTTTTATTAAAAAAAAACTATTTTGAGTTACATTAAAAAAAAGAGTACAGACAAACTTTACAATAAAATTAGATTATTAAAAAATTAAAAAGTGTCGATTGCATAATTTTTTCTCTTGTTTTTGTTGTTCTTTCTTCCAGATTTTCTAAAATGTTAAATTTGCCAGAAGTTACATCTGTGTAAAACGGTCTCTGTGGCACTGTCTGATATTTCGTGTCTTCAATTGCATCCCATTCGTCTGACACTGTGCTCTATATTTCTGTAATCAGTTGTTAAAACAGATTCATCACAACCAAGGCTGTAACCGGGGGGGGGGGTAACCACGGCTGTAACCCGAAATTAAAAATTTTGGTAACAAAACAAGAATAATGAAGTCTTTTTGTGAAAAATTTAGCTTTTTTTCACCTTTTGGTCCCCCCGAATTTTTTTTCCGGGTACGGCCCTGATCACAACTGTAGAAATCTTGAATTGAAACATCATCTTCAACAAACTTATATCATCTCCACAGAAGTCTACTCTGCTGCAGATAAGAAATTTGAAAAAAAAAAAGTTGTTAAAAAAATCGTCGTTAAACGGTTAAACAGAACCTGCATCGTCTTTGACCAGGAAGGTTTTACGTGGGAGAGGCCGGGTCTGTGAAATATTGACTTTATAGAAATCGTCGTTAAGCAGAGCGTCGTTAAACGGAGATTCAACTGTAATATTAATAGTATTCATTAAAATTAATAAGTACTGTAATTGCATATAGGACATTTACTAGCTTTTTATAAATGCAGTGGCGTTATATAACATACAAGTTAATAAAGTCGCCCCTTCTCCGTCCTTCCAGAAAAATACTCTTATTTAATTGTAAATAGTTTGTACAAATAGTGAATTATCCTTTTTTTTTAAGTCGGGTAATGTATGTAGAGATTAGTTATCATTTTAATTTAGTTAAATTTGACAATTCAAAAGTGGCATTAGTTAATATGTATGACTATTTTTAAAATGAGAAAAAATGGCGTTATTGAGCAATTAACACCCCTCTCCAATAAGAGGAACCTTAAAATATTTAAAGTAATTCGTTTTTCAATTTATATTTGACAAATTATCTTTTTATCGTTCTAATTTCTCTATAATTTTAAACAATCAGAAAGCATTTGATTTTAATAATTTTGTTTAAATTGAAAGAGTAAATTAAAGATTGAAACTATAGTCGAAAATAAATTAGTGAAAATGACTAATGCGTAACATGTTTGTCTAAAGACCGACATATGAGAATAACCGAAAATACGTTTGATGTCTTGGAATTTTTATGCAATGTCCGAAATGAAAGAAGAAAAAAAAAAAAAAAAGAAAGAACAAAAAAGAGTTCTTCTTTCTTTTTTCATAGGACCATTGTTGAGGAACGTAATCCTACGTTAAAAAGTATTTATTTTAGCTCAGGCGTTAAGAGTTGTTGGACTTGCGTTTTAAAGAAAAAAGAATTTGAATTTATCTATACTATCTTGCGCATCATGCATCGTGGGTTGAATTCAACTCTCTGAGCGCCTGATTCATAAAATTCTGTTTCTTCCATCAATTTTTTATTGGAACATGTCTAAAAGTTTTCTAAACTAAGAAATTTTCATCTTATATGTATATATTTTAACTTTGTAATTTGCGAGCAAGAAGGAGAGTTAATTTTCTCTAGTTAGAGTTGCTTTTATCAAAATTTATCGTTTATTATTATTTTTTAGAAAACCAATGTGATTGAAGCAATACTGGACAGGAAAAGGTAATCTTTGCCTTCGCGTCTGTGAAACGAGGTTAACGTGTTTAAGACTAGAATAAACACACACACACACACACACACACACAGAGTGAGAAAAAAAAAAGTTTGAAGGTCAAAATTAAGAAAGGACTTAGTATTTTAAACATATACAATACAAATATAGGAATACAAATATAGGATATACTAATCAGTTAAGCAAACACTAGAAAAAAAATTAAGAATTCTTAAAATGCAGTATTTTCCCAAATGTGTCACACTTCCAAAAATTTTTCTATTGCAGTTTTATTCTTAAGAATATTTACAGAAAATTTCGTAGAAGACGGAGGTAGTATATTTGTTTATTACATTATTATTATACAGCTTGTAAAGAGGCGAAATTTTTGAGTCCCTTACGCATATAATTTATTTTAGTTATAGTTAAGGGCAGGGCCAGACATGTGGAGGTCCAAGGCTTATCTTTTTAGGGCAACAAACACTTTAGCACCGCGACATGTGTTGGCAAAGTGTATCTCTTAGCCTCATTAGTACTTTTAATGCTTTTTTTTTTTTTTTTTTTTTTTAAGAATATAACTTAATCTATTTTAATCATTTTTGGGGTCCCGAGGACTAGTTGGCTTTTGTGGTAATGGGACCCTGGTCAAGGTCCGTGAAGTGGGTTCATTCTTTTCGAACAGCCTTCAAGGGGCAATAGTTCCCCTCTTGCGTACTTCCTGTACGTCTCTTCTTGTCTAACTTGTTTTGGAGTGAAAACAACATTATTGACCCTTTCCAGAAATTTCTGAAACATAAAAAAAAAAAAAAAAAAAAAAACTAAAACTAAGCGCCCCATTAAAAAAAATAACACTCCCGTTTGCTTCTTGGCGACGTTTTTCGCCCTGCTTATGACAACCCCTCTCCCGTTCCACGCCCAGCCGGCACGCATCTATCCCGAAATCCTACAGATTTACCGTTTTCTGCTTTAGTTCTCCAGTGAAGTAAGTTGCGCTATCGTAGAGAAAAACAAGAAAAAATTATCTCTTGGCTGTGTGTGAAATACGACCCAGTGGAATTAAGTTATTTATTTCTGTATCTGATCTCGTGGGATCTTACGGATTTTATTATTGGTGCTTGTTATGAAAGATAGACCATGGGTTGTAGTGAGACGGAGGGTGTCGGACCAGAGTTTAAAAGGTAAGCGACAATTTATTTTTAAAAATTTTTATTCTCATAGCAGTAATTTCCCTTCTCTCCGTGTACATAAGAAATATTTGTGGTTTTCGGACTAAATATTTGAAAAAGTAATAAGCATTGCGAAACATGTTTTTTTAAATAATTATTATTATCATACATAAAATAAATTCTTTTTCTTTCTTTCTTTTTTTTTCGCTCATTTACTCAAAAAAGTATGTTGAGGCTCCCTCACTTGATATTAAGCGGAATCGGAAACTAAAAATGCATTCTTGACTAATTATTCACTTTTTTTAAAACTTTGATGTGCTATGTTAATTACTTTTGAAAATTTAAGGCAATACTTTTGAAAACTTACCATCAATGGTTAAAGAGAAAATAATTGAAGATTTATTTATTTTTTAACCATTAAGATTAGTTTCTAATATGTTACTAATAGTTATAGCTGTTTATGTAATTAATATTATTTACTAAGGTAAGCTTTCAAGTTTTAAAAATAATTTTAAATTCGTTAGTAAGATAATAAACTTCGTAAATTCATTATCTGATGAGCTTAAAAAGTAAAATGCATTGTTGTAGATTGTTCACTTTTTTTTGTGTGCCAGTATTTTGTGTGTGAGTGAGGTAAGGCAATCTTTCTGTGATTAAGAGAGATTGTATAATTTTATTATTATTGCCATTGTTTAATACCACCTTTACAAATAGTTGCAAAATACTGCTTAACTATTCTTCCTTCTATAATTATGGAATACACATGTTAAACATTTGACATTAACGTAAGTGCGTTTTATTTTAATCTGAATTAAATAACTCTTAATTGAATACATAAAAAAAGTTATATTGTGTCGACCTTAAAAATAAATTTAAAAAATGCAAAAGCCTGAAAAATATTTTTTGTTTCTAAAATAAGTAGTCGATATTGAAATATTTAAACAAAGATTTTAATGTGAACTCATCTCCAAAACAAAATATATTGTCTTAAAAAATTGAAAGAATGTGATTTCCCTTATCAAGTTTCAGATTACTGCAGTTCTCAAATCACACTTAGACCTTTTTTGTAAAATTTAAAACTTCAAAAGTATTTTCATTATATGTCAACATTTTGAGAATAATGTAATTATTTGACAGCTATACTATTGAGAAATAGAAAGGAATTTAAATAACTACAAAAATAAACAAATAAATAAAATAATAATAATCCATAGGCGTATCAAAAATTATCATGATTTCATTAAATTACTTGCTTTATGTGTAATTTTAAGTTGTTGTTAAATTTGTTTATAAATAAATAAATAATCTTAAATAAGTTGAAACATGTCATGCTTTTGCGTAAAGTGCTCGGGGGATTTTAACTGGAGTGAAATTTTACCTTAAGGGAAAAAATAAAAAATAAAAAATCACACATCTGCTAGTCTTTTATAAATTATTTTAACGTCTGAAATTATAAAAGTTGACAAAAGTGATAGTTTGCTTTAAAACTACGAAATATATGATTTCTAAATTAATTAGAAAAATGCCTTTATTTGATTTAAATCAAAGCAACATTTATGCAACATACAGAATTTAGTAAATGTATGCTTTACAAAAAATGTGTTCAACTAATTCAGGTTTTGTTGATAAGTTCTGCTCATGAAGCCACGGCTATACTAAAATAACTATGAAAAAGTAAAATAAAATATGAAAAAGAAAGAAATGAAAGGGAGTAAATGTTTCAAAATAATAACAGATAAATAAAACAATTCAAATTATAGTAATCATTTATCCATAAGTGATTAAATTATTTGACTGTTAGTGAGAGGCATAACTGTTCAAAAGTTTATATAAAATTAACCATAACCTTTACCCCTACTAACCCGGCCAGGTGGTTCGGAAACTATAATAATAATTAAAAAAAAGTATAAAATTATTCTTATTTTTTTTGAGTGGACAAAGATTAAATGTGTTGTTGTAGCAATTTTTTATGCCTTCTGTCAACCTGGAAGCGATGCCATATCCTGCATATTATAGGATGGCGATGGGCGAAAAGCGGATGGCTTCTATTTTAATGACCACCCACTGGGAGAAATTAAATGTTATGAGTGTTAAGATTAATGTATTGGTGTAGAACATTAGAGTATCAGTCTTTGTCAAATATTTTTTTCTAGCACACGTTTCAATTCGAGTCATCTACTAGTGCTAAGTAGTCTACGAGCTTTATCTACTAGTGCTAAGTAGTTTCTGAACTATTAAAATACAGCTCTGAAATTTTGTTCTTCACCTTTCCCCGCTCCCTGCCCCCTCTTTAAATTACAGATAGTTTCGAGCTTTCGTTAAACAAAAGTTTAAAAAAAAATTTCCCCTTTTTATATTGGATTTGGGGGGTATGTACTTTCCCCCTTAATTTAGGTGGCAGAATTTTCAAAGCTAGCGATCCCTTGTACCTTGTAGAGATGTTCCTGACCAGGCTAAGAAATTTTGTCTAATCCGTGTCACCAAGAAGGCCTTGCCAAATCGCGATTACGTATGCATGAAGGGCGCTCAAAACCGATCATTTCTTGTACATTCGATTAGCAGGAGATCGTTTCGGGATCAGCCTTCGATTAATAACCATTTCGCATTCCTGGCATCGCTCTTTAATAACATGTGTGCATAATATATCATCGTCTGCCGCTGCGTTCTGCTTAAAAGTTAACCGAGAAAGATGGGACGCTCGCTCGCACAAGGCGTTAAAAAAACGTTGTGTAATTTGTGAATTGGCAATAATTTATGATTGGACTACTAGTATGTAAATATTTGACGCAGGTCGTGGCCCCCTATATATCTCTTTACCGGTTGAAAATCTGAACGCTGGAGCTCCGGGTTTATGCTCTCATAATGCATTTAAAAATGATTAGCTGTATTTTGATTGGAGATCCGAGAGGCATTGACCCGCTCGTTAGCCTTTGCTAGGTTCGTCACCGGTACCTTAGTATTCATATAAATCTTGTAATTTTCATTTCTTGAATTATAATTTTGATTGCGTTGGCCGAAGTGCGCGCTTACCGTGTTGCTGATCTATGTTCGATTCCTGTCGGCTAGTCAATAGCATGATCAATAGACACGGTAGCATATGTGGCATTTCTCTTACGTTGTTTGCCGGGCTGCGTGGTGGCAGTTTTCGGGATACTCTCCCATTTCAAGACATCTCCCTCACTTGATGCGCAAATGCGGAACATTTCAATCTTATTGTGGCGGCACGAGATCGCCTCCTTGCACGGCTGGATTGCGCCGCATTCTACAACTCGGATTTCACGGGTTCAAACCCGGCTCCCGCCGCACGCTTACCTACACTGATGACCTGGACAACGAACACGCATATTCCTTCTCGCCTTCAGAAGCAGATGGCGCCAGCACCGACCCCATCCATCTCTTGCTCAACCCTTTCAAAGTTCGCAACGATCGGCAACGAAGTCCACAATGAGTGGCAGTGACCTCACAAAAGTCCACAACGAGTGGCAACATTCCATAATGCTTTGAGCATCGTCTGTCGTCAGTCTCCGACTGACTCTCTGGGGGGGGGGGGGGCGGGGAGTGCACACAACA
Organism: Cheiracanthium punctorium; assembly: GCA_038373885.1. Classification (NCBI taxonomy): domain Eukaryota; kingdom Metazoa; phylum Arthropoda; class Arachnida; order Araneae; family Cheiracanthiidae; genus Cheiracanthium; species Cheiracanthium punctorium. Next base: position 910,908 of record JAWZYV010017099.1, on the reverse strand, counting down.
CCCGGCAATTGAAGACCGGTTAATTGAGTGCCTTTGGCTTGACTGAATTGCACCGCATTTTACCACCCGCATTTCACGGATTCACACCCGGCTCACGACGTACATTTCCCTACATTATCAAACACCTGAACAGCGGTATACAATGTATTTGAAGGATTAGATTATTATGTCTGGCGAATCACTCATAATGTTATGTTTTTGTTTCAAAATAATTTTCTTCACTTACCGTAGAATATCTAAGCTAAGATTTATGTATCTATATATCAGGGTTCTCCTTAGGCCTTTTTTTTTAATTTTAATTATTTTAATTATATTTATTTTTTTATTTTCTTGTGCACAATTCCCTGCAAATTTTGTGACCATCCATAGAAAAAGGGTAATATTATTTCCAGTATTTTAATGCTATCCAATTAATTACACATATCAGTTTAACAAAGCTTCCTGGCTGGGGGAAAAAAATCCAGGGAGATCACTCATTTTTCTAAAATTATTAACATTATAGCAGGATGGAGAAACTTTACTCTTCTTGTAAACCCCTTTCCCCCAAATCTATGCCTTCAAATGTTTAGTCCCGCTATGATGTTTTTAAGTCTATATGTTCAGTGATATCTATCGAGCGAGCGAGAAACAAAATGAATTTGTCCTAATGTTCCAAAGATTTATAATTTTCAACAAATAGTCCTAAAATGTCCTACTTTTTTATTGCTGTTCTAATTTTCCTAAAATTTTGCATTGTTGCATTAAAATGTAACATTTACAAAAGGCAACAAAAATATTTTTTTTTCCAAATTTATTTTTAAACGTCTGCACTGAACTGGCTTTATTAGTCCTTTCCCCTAAGAACAATCAGATACCCCTAAGAACAATGAAACAATCAGATGTGGATAGTAAAGTTTTGGTACATTTTATTTTTTTCCACTTTTTAATTTAATTTTTCACCATTATTACAAATGAAGGGAGAGCTTCTGAAAAAAACTACAAAGAATCAACTAGAAAACAAAACAGCCTGAAAATTAAATACAATAGCTACATAAAATAATTAAAGCTTAATATCAAATCTAAAGCAAGTAATTTATTATTTTTTGATTTTTTTTTTTTTTCAAGCTTTAGATTCGCTAAGGTGATGATTTTTGCAAATTAAAATTGTGGAAATGCTTAAAAAAAAAAAAAAACTGTTTGTTAATTCTGGTGTGGGAGGATCAATTCTTTATTTTTCATATAAAAATTCGTTACTTTTAAAGACTATTTTCATTAACTTTTTTAAGTTTTATTATTCATAGTAGCGTGTATACTTTAATGCTGTTATACCGTATTAGCCCGAATATAACGCGATATTTTTTGACAGATCATTTCCAGTTAAAAACCTGACACGCGCTGAATTCGGGGTCTAAATATAGGATTTTTTAAATTACCTTGATGGAAAATTTCGGGGTTCCGTTGTATTCGATATCGCGCTAATACAGTAATAACCTGTGATTTAATTTGTAAAATTTTGACAATTGGAATTCGAGAAATAAAATGTTGTTTTAAAATTTTATTTTGATGGCCTAAAATTTTGAAAAAAATGTATTTATTTTTTTAATTTTATTTGTACCACTGATACTTATTTTCTACTTCGGGGGGAAGCCCCCCCCCCTTCTCCGCCCTACTATATGCGGATTGTATTCGTCATTGTTCTGCTGTGCTCTTGACTATTACAGGATCACAGGAACTTCCATTTAATGTTTAACTGTTGAGTTCATCGATAGAATAAAATGTACCTCTATGTTTTGTTTCTAAAAGTGGAAAAGAGGGTTACGTTCTTCCAGATCTTTCTAAAACGCGACTCCAGATGATATCTGTCACCAAGTCAGATGTCTGCCTGTAGTTTTAAGAAGCGCCAAACCTGAGATGTATTTATTTATTTATTTATTCTTTTCTAGTGTTTATTTTCTTATCTGAAATAATGGAAAACAGAAAGAATCGAAATGCTTAATACAGAAAACGTTTTCAGAATACTAAAAAGGCGTCATAGAATTAATTGTTTGCCCGTAGACTGCAGTGTTACAGAAACTGTCTTATAAAAATCATTCTGTTGTAGCTCTAGAAATAATATGATCTCGTGAAGGGCGTTATAGTGTTCATCTACAGCTTTTCCCCCCCATGTTTAACAAAGGGCAAAAATCCGAAAATTCAGAGTTGCATAGAGTATGCCATCATTATGAGAAATCTCTTTCTATCTTCTGTAACTATATTTCTGTTGGACAACCTCACCCTTGATCTGCTCTTGCGTTTAACAGCTGTTATCTTTAATTGTACGCAGACTAATTAAGTTTAATAATCATTGAGAATCTTATCCGTGTGCGCTTTAGAGATGAGTTCGGGCTCATATTTTGAAGCCCGAGCCCGAGGACTTTTAATCCGAGCCCGCCCGAGCCCGAGCAATATTATTTAAGTCGGAGCCCGAGCCCGAAATTTCAGCTAAAGAGTTAAAAAAAAATCAAATTACTTCATTGACAGAATACAATGAATTTTGCCATTTGTGCAAATTAAAGACAAATATAGTTGCAAACTCTCAATGCATTTTCTAATTCTTAATACATCCATGTTTATCAAATAATGCCATTTCTCATGACTAACTAAGCAATATAAGCCGCGTTCTGAAATATCGGAAGAGCTTCACGCACCTTCTAGGCGCCCGTGGTGCTATTTTTTTTAATCAGTATACTTTTGTTTTCCTCATTCCAATCACTTTTTAAAATCTATTTCAAGGAGTATGTTTAATAAAGGAGAAAATTTTCACGAGCCCGAGCCCGCCCGAGCCCGAACGCAATTGTGAATTACAGAGCCCGAGCCCGGTTCGGGCCCGGGCTCGGACTCGGGCTTTCGGGCTCGGGCTGAGCCCGTCTCATCTCTAGTGCGCTTGCGTGTTGACAAAATTGCATTTTCGTTATTTAAAACATACTTTGTAGAATTACACGGCCGAGGCAACACTCTTTTTGGGTGTGCATTTCTATAAATAATTTGTTATGCTTCTTCCCTCTGTGCAGATACTGATGTTGATTATTTTAATTCTAAACCTGGACAAGGAGAGCAAGTAAGTAAATAAATATGGTATTACTAACAAAGATAAAAATCCACCGAATACAGTGTCTCTCAAAAAATAATAGCGATTTTACAATGTTGTATGAGTTCTAAAAGAAAACATAAGCACCGATTTTGTAAACTTGCTCCATATATTACCAACCAAAGTAAATCTGTTCTCATTGAAATTCGGTACTTTTAACAACTGATTGCATCCATATTTCTTGCGAGATTTTAAACTTTCTATGATCTCAAGGTAGAACCGCAACTGAGGGGGCTCGGGGACACGTGTCCCTGGAACCATGCTGAGGGGGTCGACGAAATCAGTTATGGTTCCAAAGAACGGGGCAGCCAAGATTAAGTTTTGTTCGTGCTGAGTAGGGAGCAAAAATTAAGATTTGTTCCCAGGTGACGTAATTGCGGCACTGCCTGAGGGCTCAACCGAATTATCATCCTCAGTATAAATAATAACTCTTACTCAAGCTTCGAAATATTTTATTTACAAGATTCAAGAGCATCAGCGCTTACATACTGTCAACAAGGGAACTGATTCACCCCCCCCCCCCTCATTATCACAAGTGCAGTGGCGGAGGGGGTGCAATAACTTCGGGCCCCTGAAAAATGGGAGCCCCCAAATACCTTGATTATCTAAATTAGACAGTCATATACAGGGTGTCTCCGAATTCATGGATCGAACTTTAAGAATAGGAAAAATACATATAAAGAAGTATTTTTTGTACAGCAATGTGGAGTCGGAAATAAAAATACCACGCGATTTCAGCAAGATAGGGATCCATCCATTTTTGTACCATTATGCTTAACTACATCAGAATTTCAATTTTTTCACCAATACTTTTCAACGAGGGTAAAAAACGTAAAGTGTAGGCGAAAAAACAGAGTATTCTGAGGTAATTATGCGCATTATTGCAGAAATGGGTGGAGCCCTATCGTGCTGAAACATCATGATACATTTCGTTTCCGACCCCAAATTTCTATACAGAGAAAAGATTCTTTATATGTATTATACTTGCCCTTAAATTATGGCCCATGAATTCAGAGATACCCTGTATGCTGAAATTATAATTAGGAAAAATGAATTTCTCCTGCAATATCTATTAAATAATTGTCCATCACTAGATCAATTTGAACGACTTATTTTTGGGATGGTAAATACGATGGAAATACCCAATCTACAGTTCATTGAAATGCATCCTTTTGCATGCATGCAAAAGGATGCATTTCAATGAACAGGCAAAGGATGCATTTCAATGAATGAGCATGCAAATATCTACAGGGAATCAAAGAAAATTTAGTTACAAGTTAGGAATGACATCTCGACTTGAAAAACTCATTCAACCAGAATAAAATTTAATTTTTTAAAATACAAAGAAATTCTCTATAATAGTCAAGTTTACTGATCACTTTGTTACTCCCAAACCTGCAATCTTTTAACAATATTTTATTTTTTTACATAAATGATAGAGTTAAACATTGGGAAAATATCACGAGAAAATAAATTAATAAAAATAATTATCATGCCACAAAAAGGAAGTATATTGATATCAAGGTAAAAGTACTTTTTTTACTTGCATAAGATAGAAAAGCGTGATTACTTAAAAGTTGGCAACACAGGAGACATTTTTTAGTCTGCATGTTTATGTTTTTAAGTATATTAATTAAAATTTTAATAAAACTGTGCTGCTGATATTTAATTTCTATTGATAAATAAGCATTCAATCACCTCAAAAGTATTTTGGCCTTCTTTTACTAAACTTTAATAAATAAATAAATAAAGATATTTCTTCTATTTTGGAATGACCCATGTACATAATTAAAAAAAAATAAGTTAAGGATATCTTACAAATGTTTTATGTCGCAAAAACGTAACAGCGATCAAAAATGGCTTAGAATGCTTGTGATAGTAAAGGGGGCCTCGAAGTAACCCAGTGCCACGGAGCCTCATCTAAACATAATCAGGTTCAGGACATACCATAATGCCTTTCATCTCTTTCTGTCTTATTTTTCTGTTTTCTTTCTCCTCCACTTTCTTTCTCTCTTCATCGTGTCTTTTGTATGTTTTGTATATCTCTCGTTCTGTACTAATTTTAAATGTTAGGTGTTTGTATTGCAGAGTGGTTATGGTACAAATACCATATACTAATACTACAAATAATACCAGGTGCAGTAACAAAGGAAACTCAAACGGTAGATTCTTCAGACAAAGCATACCCTTCCTTCTCTTCTTCCCTCATTTGTGAACACGTGATTAATCACCCGAAGCGATGTCGTGGCAAGGGTAATCTTAAAAATGAAAAGTAGTTTTCAAAAAGCACCACAAACTACTGATTTTTTGTATCGCACTACATATTGCACAACTCTTTCAAAAAAGTAGCGCGCTACAATACAAACTACGGAAAAAAGTAGCGACTACTGTAGTTTTGCTACTTGTAACGCGTTTCTTCCCGCTTCTGCTCCCGGGTGTATTACAACTTCGCATTTTTGAGCACATAGTATTATCGCACTTACTCATTTTATGAGTCTTTTTACCTGCTGATATGTCTTCTAGTTATTTACGCCTCTCACGTTTTGGATTCAAAAGCTCTTTTTGTCTTCTCTCCCCTTTATCCCGGATATTTTTTCTTTTTTTTGCTGCTTTCGTGAGTCGTTATAAATATTTCACAAAGCCTGGTGTGATTTGTTGTGCCGTGAAAGATAATAAAAGATTCCCCGGGTTTGAGCAGATAATGGTGAATGGAAATTTTTAGAACGTTTTGTAAGGTTTACTGATGAGGTGCGGGAAGGTGGTCATGAGGCTATAAAATGTTAACCTCTAAAGCTACAATGTCATAATGCGAGGTGAAGTTTAGTGGTGTTTTAGAATAAATTTTCATCAATACATTCATTTTCATTAGTACTTAGGTTACGTTTAGTGCTGAGCACTATGTATGGCGCTTTGTCTAGTTGCTTTTAGCGTGAGCAGGCATTTGCTTTACCATAGTTGGCATCATATTAACTGTATTTGTTTACGTACGTAAATCCTGTGAATGGAAACTTGCTGGAGCTTTAAGGCCATTGCCCACACCCAGCTATTGTCGCCGTTACAATGTATTTGAATGGGGATATTTGGCCGCGCCAGCGACAGCGGAGACCCCCTGGACCGAACAATAGAGGGGGTGTGAAACCGCAAAATTATCCACGGTCCCCAATTACCTTTTGTCCTGAGTATCTCCCTCTTTTTCTGCGGTGCGAAAATTTATTGCTTACCAGTGAGAATTGACCAAGCGGCGACCGGTTCCCTCTCGATGTGAAAGTGGCCTTAAGTCTGCTTTTATTCACCCTCTACAGGAGAAACGGGAGAACAGTCTTGAGAAAAACGAAAAAGCCTAATTATACTTCTTGCTAGAGAATTGGATCTTCTATGTACCCAATCCTGAATCTTCCACTTAACTGTGGGTTTTGATTTCAAGTCCTGCATCGTGCCTACATATAAATTCTGTAGCCACCTGTCAGGGAAGCTCTTAATCTCGCTCTCATTACTATAATTTTTAAGCCGTGCAAACAGGGCGGTTCAATACATCTCTTTCTTCAGAGTTCCAACGGAGACTTTCTTCGTTCAATGTCCCTTGGAAACAAACGAGAACTGAGCCAATTTACTGCACATCCTCAATTCTACTCTTAGATGAGAAGTCACTTCCGATTAACAACCCTTTCGCCGAGAACAGCTGAATGGAGCCGCTAGTTTTTGGCAAGGTACCCGAATTTACCCTGACGTCATCTCCTTCCAACCGTGGGGTGAAAATTCCTTATGCTAAGGTATTCTTTTCGAGGAGAAAATGAATTCTTGTTGATGAAGGGGTTCCCTTTGAGAGAAAGAGATTGCATTGCACTGCAATAGCCGCCCACGCAAATATTCTGCATTGTCGGTGGTTTTTTCAGTGGAGAAAGATGCTTTTCAATTTAAGGTGGGTGTTGGAGAATCAGCATTATTTTAGTTACACTATCTAGTTCTCTTTTAGAGGCTCTTAGTATGAAGCGGGGCCGATCAAATTCTTCCAAGAAAGACCAGAGTTTCCACGGGAGATATGAAACTAAAAATTAGAATTATGAAGGATTAACAAAAAATGAGAACCGCTAGAAAAACTGCTTTTTCGGAGTAGAAAATTTCGGTCCAAAGACTGGAAAATTCTGAAACTTGATCTGTAATAAGAAATGTTTCTGAATCCATAGGATTGGTGAAGCAAACTTACCAGTCAAGATTCAATATAAACGAGTAACGACATTGTAAAAGAAAATTCGATGCATAATTGTGCTCCAATATTTTTCTTATGAGGTGTTCTCTGTGTGTAGAAGATGATAAATAGATTTTAGAGAGTACTGTTGTTGGTATCAGGTTTGCTGCTTGATTATTACTGAAACATTTTACAGTAGATTGCACTGAAATGATAATTATGAAAGACGTTTATGGTAAATCTGGAGAACTTGTGAATTTTGTAAGCAATAACACTGGCAGGTTCTTGTTTGTGGATTCGATATTCAATATAAGGTAAAGTAGTTTTTTCTCACTTCATGTGGAAGAAAGCCACCACCTGGAAGTAATTCATGTGTTTATTCATTGAGTCAAAGATCTCAGTTTAGACCGATCGGGCTGTTTGAAGCTTTCGAAGCTTTTTTGAATATCTGACGAAGACAACTAGAAGAAAGTCTAGTATTGTATATGTGAGAGTCAAAATGAGATGACACGTTAAAATTTTTGCCGAAAAGCTACGACTGTTTTACGCATAAAAATACGTACATTACTAATATTTTATCAAATATATGCATAAATCGCATTATGTATACCAGCTTCTAATTTATTATTTTATGTGATTGTGAAAATACATTTTTTTTTTTTTTCGAGGGTGTGTGTGTTAAATGACACTATAAAGGCTATTGCCCATACCCAGCGATTGCCGCGGCTACAATGTATTTGAATGGGGATATTTGGCCGCGTATTACGCCGGCGACACATTGGCTGTCCTCTACCGAACAATAGATGGGGTGTGAAACCGCAATATTATCCACGGTCCCCAATTACTTATTTTCCGGAGTATCTCCCTCTCTCTCTGCGGTGCGAAAAATTTATTGCTTTTAAGTGATAATTGGCCAAGCGGCGAGCGGCTCCCTCTCTATGTGGAAAGAGGCCTTAATATTTAAACGTTATGTTATAACCAGTTTTACTGGCGCTGACTTCTCTTAAAAAAAAAAAAAAATACTAAAAACTATCATGCATATTAAGTACTTTATTCAAGGCTTATCTGCGTTACTTGATCAGAAAAATTGAGATACTGAACACATTGTACTAGTTAATCGATTTTCAAACAACTTCACCTATATGAAGTAATTTTCATGCGAAATATTAGGAATATTAAGATTTTAATGGAAAAATGATAATCAGCCAACTTAAGAATTTTCGTGTTTTGCAGATCTGAGTGCGATTAACCGCTGTGCTTTCGGAGTTTTGAAAGAACCTGGGTTTTTAAATACCGTGTGCAATTGCGACGCCAGCATGCACCTTTTTATTTTATTTTATTTATTTATTTACTTTTGGCTTTCACTCTGGTAATGTCGAAGAATGCGTGTAGGAATACAAGTCCTTTGAAAAATTTGTAGAGTGGGTGAGCAAGTGCCATGTAACAATGGAGTGCGTGAGAAATAGAGCTGTGTGTAATTCTGTCTTCTCATTCAGGCTGTGTTTCGGATAGTAAGTTGATTATCTCGGAGTTTTCCTCAAAAGAAAAGGAAAATAAATAAAATACTTAAAACTGAAACATCTCTGCCTCAACAATTAACTCCGAATTATCTTGGCTTTCCTTCCTGACACAGAAAACTTTGCCAAATCTAGTCCCCCCCCCCCCCCCCCTCCAAAAAAAAAAAAATAAAAATGAAAAATCTTAAAGTCAGCTGTCCTTGGGAAAGCCAGTTGAAAGACCCATGGATGTTTGAAGTTGAGCAGTTATCGTTGCCCATGAACTTTTTGGCCTATTTAGTGGGTGCACCTGCCCTTAATTGCTTCCACTCCGTTAACAACTCCCGACGTGTTTATATAAATAAACTAGCTTTTCCTTTCTGACGTTGCTTGGATGAAATCCGACAAATGTAGTTTAATATGTATTTTTAAATTTGTTTGTATTACTTTTTTTACAGACTATGTTTGTTTTAAATTCATAGTTTCATTGGCATACCGTTAGATTTTTAAAAACATATTTTCTCCGTACAGGAGAAAACGTACAGGAGACTCAACTACCCGGGTCAGAACGTGACGTCATAAATTAAAAAATTGCGTGAAATTCGTAAACTCTGTTATTCAGCTTAACAACCTATTCGCAATTTGAGCGATTCTAAATAGCTCCTCGAAATCACACCGTTTTATGTTTTACATGAGACTTAACCATGGAGGATTTAAATATTTATATTGGTAACAGCTTGGATATTTTCCACTACGACAAGATGAAATATTTTGCGGGGCTAAATACGCCAATCTGACAAGAATTATGCTTAAAAATATATATGGAGAGGGGATTTAATGGCAACTATTATAAAAAAGTTTATCTTTTATGCTAATACATAAATTGCAAAGAATCATCAAAGAGTAGAAAAAGCACCATTGGTTTAAAATATCTAAGCCGTTTCTTTAAATTGAGCATTAAAGAGGGAGAAACGAAGATAGAAAATACTAATATAAGTAATCGATAGTATTAGTAGATTTGTTAGATTAATATGAGTTAAAGCACAGTATACCACGTTAATAAATATTTCGTGAAAAGTGTCTATTTATCATTTTTGAACGGTCGTATTACAACTAACTAAACTATAATCCTACGTTGCGTTGATCTATACTTTGATAGTTTCAACAAAAGAGACTACCTGAATTTCAAATTTTTTTCCCTCTAAGATTTTGTTTTGTCGCAGGTAATTATCTAAGAAAGTATTCCTTTCCTACCGTGCAAAGAACGGGCACGCAGCTAGTATACTATGTATGTACTACATACAGTGAAAATTTTTGTCAGCTGAGCGGTATTCTGAAGCTGCTATGTATTATAATTCTATCGAGTTAACATTTGAAATGATATTCTGATTTTCCTGTTGGGCGGTCAGTGAAACGTGTCGGGCGGCGCACTCTGCCAGTAAGGCCTGGAAAAAACCCCCCGATTATACACATTTTGAAACATGTAACTATTAGTCTGAATACATTGCACATTCTTGTTTGCTATAGCTCAAAATTAAGAAGAATAATTTTGCCATGTACTGAACTAGAATTAGTATGTAGTTTTGAATAAAAGTGAAAACAAATTTTCTTATGTTCGTGTTTATATGGAAACAATACATAAGGAAAAAGTTATGCAGTTGTATTCAAATATTTCTGCAAATTAATCCATCTAAGGTCATAAAATAAACTTTTATGAGAGAGAAAAGATTTTTTTTTCACATGCACATCTGAGAAGTCTATAAAAAAATATCCTTTCACAGTTATACTCCCCCTTTTAAATTTTTTTTTTCAAGGTACCTATTTTTTTTTTTTAAATTTGGGAAGGGATTTTACCTGCCTTTTTAAATACATAGTTTTTACCCCCTTCATCACCCCCTTTTTAAATACATAGTTTTTCTTAGATGTATTTATGGAAATAAATGTAACAGATATTTCTATAAAAACTTAAACAATTCAGCTGAACATCATCGGGGGGGAAAAAAAATGTTGAAACCCGTATTTTGTTGTCTTATTTTTCTCTGCAAAGGGTCATCAGAATGCAATAGCATATATATATATATATATATATATATATTTTAAAGAGAGGATTTAAGCGCATATGGGCAACCTTCAGCCTGCGGGCCGGATGTGGCCCTCCACGGCTTCTGGTCTGGTCCCGCCACGTTTCAGATGCTAATATTTTCTACAAATACTTGAAAGTTTTATTCAATGGAAAGCTGAAGAAAACCTTGAAAATTATTCTGCTGGAATATTAACTGTGTCTGTTGAGTTTTGACATCCAAGTCAAAATTAAAAGATATCCAGGCTTTAAATGTGGCTTCTGGGAAAAAAAAAAGAAAAGAAACGGTAAAAATTTTATTTCAGATTGTAATATCTTTTTCGCTATCGTCTCCGGAATCCGTTTGAAGCACAACCTTTTAACTACGAGTGTAAATGTGAAGAAAGCATGCCGTTCACTTCACTGGTCAAATTTAAGCAGTGTGTTAACTTAGGTGTTTTTCTTACAGAAATTGTGATGGAGATGGACTGGTTGTAAAGGAAGGAAAATCGGTCATTTCAGAAGCATGTTTTGTTATTCATAGATTGTCGTTTTATTGTTTTGCATAGCATATGAACTATTACACCTTCGCAAGAAATTGTGCCGAATAAATCTCATGGAACTGTTTATTGTTTAATGAATGAATGCATGCTTGCATCCTCTTCTTGAATGAACGGAATTTTCTCTTCGTCAAAATTATAGCACGTGCTTCCTCGAGTCAATAAATAACCCTGCCAGATTTTTATCCAACTCCTCTTCGTCATTTATCTGTCATAATCACTCCACTGAACTTGACCTGATGGGGGTCAGAGGTGTGGGTGTCGTGGAATAAAAGAGGAAAAGGGGACAATTGTTGAAGAGGAAAGAGATGGACTGGGTGATAAGCTTTGCTTCAAGTGGGCCCAAGTGCTCTTGATTCGAAGAGTTTTGAAACTGAGAGTAGGTGTCAGTGACTGGGTTATTGGAACCTTTTCATGTGTCATTAATGTGTTTTGATTATCTAAGGAAGAAATGTTGAAAAGCCGTGAGAAAAGGCGCTTCTGGATTACAGGGTGTAATATCGGGGTACGCGTATGGAAGTACATTATACAGTTTCTCCAAATCAGTAACCAGACAATTAGCGTTTACATCTGTGAATTTTTTGTTTCAGTTTCACATTTACATGGATACAAAATAATCATCTTGCACCTCCACACAACCTTTACATCCATCATACAAGTTGTTGAAAGAACTGCAATTCCCGATTGTGCTGTGAAATTATTGCGTGCGACAAAAACAGTTATATACGGCTAAAATAGATTTTAAAACTGATATAAAATCTAATTTTTTTGCATAATAATGTATAGTTAGCCAAAATACATCGGTAGGGCAAAATTTTAGCTCTGTTGGAGATTGGGAAGTAGCGAAAAATATATTTGATTTTGTTCATTATAGCAGCTTACACTTGCACCATTTGTATCAGTTGTCACCATTTTCCTGAAAACTGTAGAAAAAAAAGAAGAAAAAAAAAGGAGAAAGACCTCTTAATATGTCCGAATTAGGAGAGAAAGAAAATCAGATGTAGAGAAAAAAGATTTCGTAGGCAATCCATCATCGTTATGTAATTCCGTCCTATTGCCCTAAGACAGATCTAAATGCGGTCGGGGCGATTTTGCCTTTTCCGAAAGAGGGAAAAGAGGGAGGGAGGGAGGGAGAGAGTTTGATTTACATCTTTATTTATTTATTTTTTATGTTGGCGATCACAAGAAAGAAAATGAGGGAACATATTAACTGAACATTATGCTTGACTTAAATAAGAAGTTTGCGGGTTTATAATATTGAATACCAGGCTTTAAAAAAAGTTTTTAAAGAGTTGGCTTGATTTTTAAAAAAAAATTCTAAGTTTTAAGTTTTTAAAGTAAAGTTGTACTTGCCAACATTAATGTTTTAAACAACTCAACTTTACTAAACAAATAGGCTGTTTTTAATGGTAGATTAACAACAAACATAGTATTAAATAATATAAACTAAATATTATTAATAATGATAGTTTTTAACGAAGTAATATTGTTACAAAGGAAGAGAAACCGCAAGAATTCTTTAACTTAGGTTAAATTTTTCAAGCCTTTAAATATCAGGAAAACTGAAAAGTAATTTTAAAGTAATCAGTGAGAAAAAAAATTTCTGAAAATTTCGAATTTTTCAGGAATTTCTTGAAAATATTTTATAGTGTCCTTATATTTATAAAATCATATCTATGCGGTTACATTTGGAAAAGCGGATTGAATAAGAACCTTATGGCTTCTTTCTTAATTTATACATTTTTATTCATGATTTAATATTTGTTGTGTGTCGGGGATTGAGCTTGCTTCTTGTATAATTTGATGTTGTCTCATAGGATTGTTTAGGCTTTCTTTTTCCATTATCTGAGATCCTTTATCTGCAACATTAGAAAGTAATTAAAACTGCTTAAAAATTATCAGTTTAACTGTTTAAAGCAGAGACGTAAAAGGGGGTGTGGTGGCTGGAGAATATTCCTGTATGTATAATGATAATAATGTTGATGAGAGTATCAACAATCGACAATATATTAAATCAAGTTAAATAAAATATAGAGTAGTAATAAATAAGACAGATTATTGGAACCTATATCTGGAGGGGAAAACAAATCTTAATTTAAATTTTTTCGTGTTTTTATTCAGTTTAGTTTACAGATTTCTTATTTTTCTTCAGTTTATCCTTATTATTTCCACCTTCAGTGATTAATGCATTTAAGCGCTGTGTGAAAATGTTTTACTAATTTAAATTTTATTCACTCAATTAATACTTGTATATCCTCGCATACACTGTTTCCAGTTACAACTTCACCTGCGTACCTGCCCTTGAAGTGAGAAACTCGTCTGTCCAGTCACTATTGCTGGCCAACCAACCGCAACATTAAGTAACATTGGAGTCATCGCCTGCCACATTTGGCAATTTATCTCCTGGATGAAGTTGATGCTCACTTCAATTATAGTTCTCTCTATTTATTTGCATTAAGTCTTTCAGATTAACTGAAATGTGCATTAAAAGACTATTCTGTATTTTCCTTCAAGTAATTTTCAGTTTTATGCATAAGCGAGAAACAAAGATGAGTGAAAGGTAGCATGACTTGATAGATGTCTCTTCAGAAGAAAATCTTTATTTTATTTATTATTAAAAAAAAAAAAAAAGAATTAGAATTGACTCGGAATCGTTTGCAGGAAAATATATGTTTATGTTTTAAAAGTAAATAAATCTTCAAAGAGAATATACAGGTGAGCTTGACAAGCTATCACCTTTATCGTGTGATATCAATTTCATTATAGTTTTATATACAAATTAAAATTTTTCTATAAGATGGAAAACAATATATTTTCGTAATTATTATAATACTAACCTCACTAAAACCTTAAATACTAAAGTAATCTTTTAAACATCGAGTTGTGTATGAAGCGAAATGAATCATTTGTAGTAATTTAAATTTACTCGTTTGCTATTCAAGATGTTTACTCATTTAAGACTGTCAAGAGTCATCGCCACAGTTGAAGAAAATTGCCTGCAGCCAATTGTATAACAGACCGGAGAGAGGAAATGCTGAAATACAAGCTTTGTTTATTTACTTTCTAAAATGACTACCGTGAGATTAAAAAAATAATCATAAAATAAAGTGCTTTTATCCGTTCAATGAAGCCAATTAGTGAAATGTTATAGTAAGTAAGTAAAACAAGAGGGGAAAAAAGGGGAGGGGAAGTAATCAAAGCATAAAATCGGCAACTATTATTAAGAGGATTATTAACGGGTGTGTGTGTGGGTGGGGGGGTTGCTTTATTTATTTTTTCTCTTGTAGGAGGATATACCAAGAAACGTAGTTTAATAACCATTTGGGTTTACTGTTTTTGAATTTGTAATGTTATGTAATAGATTAAAACAAATAAAATAGTGAACTGAGAACCAATATTTTGGATATATTTTAAAATAATTGAGTGGGGAGGGGGGGGGGAGGAAGAACTAGAATGCTAAGTGTCTTACTTTCCCCGGTTTGTTGCATCGCGAATTTCTCTATTACTAGAAGTTATGGAAATATGTGCATGTTACAGAGAAAATCAACCGTGTTCTTCAGTTTTTAAGTTAGTTTTAGAAATCAAACCTTCTCGGAGTGTTTTCTTAAATGATTAACTTATCGAATATGGAACGAAGTAGTTCAATTGTGTCATACAGCATCTCCCCCCCCCCCCCCCCTACTTCTCTCTTACAACAGAATGAAGTTTAATGAACGGATATTTCCTGTTTCTGTCTGAATAAACAAAAAAGCAGAAAAATTTTGCTATTCTGCTTAACACAAGTTGCTCTGTACTTCTGAAAAACGTGCTATTTAATAACGACTTTCTGTATGTAATAAGAAACTCATGGAATTAACCTTTTTACGATCGACCCATACAGATGGGGAAAGGGAAGGATAAATGAAATATACCTTTGCTACACTAATAATTACTGATAATATATTTGAAACGAGATTCACGAAACATAATTTTAAGGCTTAGGTACTTAATCTATAACAAACTGGGGCGATTAGACCCCTACAGTATAAAATTTAGTTCTTCAACAGAGTAGGAAGGCTACAGCCATTTATTATGTTGTGTAGATTTTAGTGAATTCTTCGTACGTTTGGTTGGTTTCATGCTTGTTCTTTAAAGGCTACTGCGAAGTTTATAACTGTTCAGTTTGAAAGCTCATCAAAACCTAAGGTTTTAATACAAATTATTTGTAATCACTCTTCCTTTTTATGTGACATTTTATTCACTGTAATCGATCTAGTATCTGCAATGAATTAATTTGGGTATTTTGCTGTAACATGTACACGCTTAAATCTATTGATTAAAACTAACACTCATTTATTGATTAAATTTCTTATCGGCTGATTTAAATCCTTTTACGCCAAAAAATACTCATTGAAGACAATAATTTGTGAATGCCTCAATTTGCCCCAGCACTCCCCATCCGCTATATTCTATTTAACTCATTTTCAGCAAAAATCTTGTCTATTTGAGTATTCTGTCTTTCTCCCCCACGACCCATATCCTATTACTATCACGTGACCAACGCTCTTAACGGATAACGGTTCATAGTAAAAAACGCGGGCATAGTTGTGTGTGTGCTGGTGATAGTTTTATGTTATATCCGAATACCAAATGCATCTTTTTCATATTCAGAGTTGTGAAATAAATTCAGCCTAGATATGGAGGAGATGCTTTAGGTAAAGATTTCGCTTTAATGACATAGTTTCTTACGATTGGATTATAAAAAGCTGTTGTAAAACAAATGAAGTTATGACATCTCCACCCAAAGTGAGTAAGTAGTATTTTACCATTTTCATGTCAATAAATTGGGTTGCTGCTTTAATTAAATCTCACAGCTGGTTTAACCATGATTGCATTTCTGTATTCTGACTGTACTGTGAATTCGTTTTATAACGAAAGACTATAGTGAAATTATATTCTATTTATTAAAAAACTACTTTTTTATAGTGTATTAAGATATATGTAATGTATTTGCCTTGATTTAAAATTTATTTTCTCGGGCTTATAATCATAGATTACAGCTCTGATAATAAAAAATGAAGAAAACGAATCATTCAATATATTAATCAAAAACAACAAATTTTAATAAAACACCCTTTTTCTAGCTTAAAATAAATCTTAATTGAGTACAGATATGTTAATTAAAAAAGGGCTGATTTTGCAAAAACGCTCATTCTATAGCTTAAATAATAATCATAATTGAGTACAGTTATATTAATCAAAAACGGACAGACACTCCTCATTTTTGATTATTATTTAGCCTAAATGGAGCTGTTGTATAATGCTAAAAAATTGGGAATTTTTCGCTCCATTGATTTTTGTCGATGAATTGAGCAAATTTTACTCAATCGGGAGAATGGCTGTTTGAAGTAAAAAATTGAGTAAAAATATACTCCGTTTGAGTATTATTTTACTCAATAGATTTAAGCGTGTATGTAATAGCTTTTGTTTGTTTTTCCCTTTTAAAATGAATAATTGCTTTCTTTCTGTAGCGAAAGAAAATGCTCTGACGTCTACCTCTACTAAAGCTGTGAGTACGTAAATATTGTACTTATAGAGTGTTTTGAAACTTCATACATTTTGTGTTCAGAGTGAAAAATTTATATTTATGAGAATGTGTGCAACAAGCAAAAAACCTTTGAAAAATATTCAGAAAAGACCCATCATTAACGGTTTCAGGTTGTACCACCCCTAAACAATTTTTTTTTATTCTCCTCCACGTAATTTCGCTTGCAAATTCAGACCAATCGGCTTGAAATTTTGTACAGATTTGTGAAACACCAAAGAGAAGGCCGTAAGTGACTTCAAAATTCTGTAAATCCATTTGTTCCCCAATTTTTAGCGGTTTTCGGCAATTTTCAGCTCTAGAGCGTTTCCCCGTTTACAAAAGTGAATATTGCAAGATATTCTCAAAAGCATAGTTAGGGCACGAGCAAAATAATTTCATATTTTTCAACAGGTATGAGATTTCAACGAATATGAACATGGAATCTAGCTGTTAGCGATAACGAAGATTGGATATTTATTTATTTTGGTCTCGCAAGTTATACGTTTCAGGAGTTTTTTTTTTTTTTTCATAAACTATGGACCATGGAAATAGATTGAGGATCTTAGGCAATATTTTCTTTACCTTTTAAGCGAAAATATCTGCAGAAGGCGATTCTGTAACAAAATCTTCAAATTCGATTAAAATTAGCTGCTGGTACAAATGATCTTACGCAAAGCGCAACAGCTAACTAGTTAACTTCACTACGAATATGATATCCTCTGCTAATACGCTATGCAATTAGTTTGCAACCTTCGGGACTCGGGATTGGGGTTCGCGACTTGTATAAAGGGACTTGCCCCAAAATGTGGTACTTGTACGAGTACACAGCGACTGCACAAGGGGTTCGATAATTTCTGATTTCCGAAAGAGTTCGTAAAGAGAAAAGTTTGGGAACCACTGCTTTCTGCTAAATCTAACAGGTGGAGCCCCTTAGTTGTAGTTGGAAAATATTTTACTTACCAAAAAGAAATCGGAAAAACTGAAAATTATTTATTTCTCTTTTATCGTAAATCTCACGTAATGCATTTTAAAAATAAGGACTTAAAAACGACGTCGATATCATTTGCTGTTTAAAACCAATAAGTTGAGAGTACTCCTCCTGAAATAACGTCAATGGCTAACTAAATTCATCAGGTTTATAGATAAAAAATTACAGATCCATTAGATGAAAACATTATTGAAATTGAAAGTAGAAAAATGGCTTTGGTTTCTTCAAGAGCAGCTGATATTTAAGGTAATTCGTTGTATTGTAAAATGGAATTCGGAGCAGTTGATGTTCCTAGCAAATTGTTAATGGATTGATTACAATGATTCGAAAATAAATTGATTTAATAATTGATTTGAACACAATTTTGCAGTATTTACGAAGAAAATAAAATGTTTTCTTATTTTTGTCACAAAGTTTATAAAAAAATCTTCAAAATAAAAATGTATTTTCTTTTGTTACGTGCCGTTTTCTGTACAAGACCTTTCTTGTGCATTAATAATATTTTCTAAAATGATGATGGTAACTATTAAATTTACTTGAATGGGAAGGTAGATGATTTTCACAAGAAATCCTGCTTGATAATTTCCTTTTAAAGTATGCTGTTGGATTGCAAATTTAGCTACCATAATCTGAAAGTGACACAGAAGAGTGTTGTGCTTAGGTTTAAAATCCTTAACAATTATAGTAAATGGCGGTATCTTTAGCTGATTCTGTACACCCCCCTCCCAAATAAATAAATAAACGCTACAATTGCATTTTTTCATTGCATAATACGTAACAAAAGAAATCTATGAATATGACTTTAAGCTAAAAATGTATATTTTCTGGAAGGAATACTAACTTATAATACTATTTAATTATATTTATGTTCTCTCTGTAAAACTCCTAACAATATCGCACTGAGGATAATAGCATATTTAACAAAATATCTCTTTATTGGTGCAATTTTGTCAACAGTTAGTGGTCTTTGTTCAGAATTGCATAATAATGGTCACAAATAATGGATTCCTAGTCTGGCTCTTTCCTGGTTACATTTCATTCAGTGGAAAAAATGACAGGAGTGAAACACATTTCAATATCTGTTGCCTCAAAAGGCTATACATAGAACTTACATATATAACATACATTAAAAATATATATACATCTTACATTACTTTAGCGAAAAGTCAGAGTGTCCAAATAACCGTCTAAACGGTACGGTATAAACTGTAGTCCCACCAGTGGTGCCTTTACATCTCTGAAAAAGTTATGTCATCCGGGTGAAATTATGGAGCAGTCATTTGTAATTATATTAAATGAAAGCATTGAAATGATATTCTTAGTAGTTAAACTTGCCTTCGCTCCGCACAAAAAAGGTTTAGGGAAAACCCTCATTTATATATTATTATCTGACCAAATTTAAATACCTTAAAGATTGAACAGGGTTTTAAAAAACCCAGAAAAAAAAAAAAAAGAATCCAGGTAGGTTTTACTGGTTTTTTTTTGGGGGGGGGGGTTATTTTGGGGTTTAATTAAATAAGATAAAAGTATATTAATGTTCACCTAGAAAAATATGTTGTTTTTCATTTCCTTTTAAATTTATGATTTTTTAAAAAGTCAGTTATATTTTCTAGTTAGAATAAGTCAGTAAACCCTTTGCAGGCCAACTTTCTACAGAACTACTATTTATTTAATAAGTTAGTTATTCATTTTTGCTTTAATATATATTTCTTTTTACTTTGAAAAATCTATGAAAAATCTTTATAGAATTAATATGTCTGATATTAAATCCCACATAAACAATGCATAATGAATTAGTTTTATATTTCTCAGCACTAAAAATAGTGCAGCATCTAATACAATACAGATTGGTTTCCTGAACCTGTATTCATCCTTGAGCTTGAGATGCATGTTTGTAAGTTGTAAAAGACATATCCCACTCTTCTCTTATCCGGGAAAGGATTATTATTTTTTCATTATACTGGTTATTACATATTTTATTCATATTTGAAAACTTTTTTATTAAAGAGATAAATTACATAGTTATCCCTGCCTGCACTCTACACCAGTTCATTTGAAAAATAATATTGCAGATAGAAATTAGCTCAAGGTATTATTATTTTTAAAAAGGTTACTGTTCTTTATGTTGATGTGGGAAAAATAATAATATAAAATTAAATTGGTATATATTATCTAATAATGCTCGGAGTTATGTAGGTAATATTATATATATTTAATGTCAAATAAAAAATGATTTAAATGAAAGTAAGGAAAAAATTTTGATAATGTTTAATAACCCCCCCCCCCCCCCAAATTTGTAAGAATGTTTCTCGTTGTCTTTTTTCCTCATTATTATTTACTCCCCTAAATAGTCTTAATTAACTTAAGGTAATTTACTTAAATACTTTGTTAATTGTAAAGATCATGGTGTAATAATTTAATCCTATTGGATTCGTACAAACTCCCATTTTCATATTGTTTTCTCCGTGCTATGAATAACGATTTTATAAAAAAAAAAAAAAATCTATCTCGTCAATCAAGTTATACTTTGGCGAGGCTCTTGGCGACAGTTCAAAACCACCGAAGCAAACCCGCTACTACGCCCAATACAACAGCTCTGCGGATCTGTTAGTATTGAAACCCTATATCAGATTCGTTTACCTAGTTCAGTCCGTTGCGAACGTCGCGTATGCAAGCTGGATAGTCAGCCAGACACTTGTTGCTTTGGACAACTAAACATTCTGCTTTATTAACTCATTATTCAATCTCCCCTTAAACAAAAAAGAAATGGGGGGATTTTATTACAGATGTGTGATAACGCAGCCTCTTTCGCTGTACGGAACCTAAAGTGCGACGTCGGCACCTCTGCAGTTTGCTATGTTTGTAAACATAGTCGCAAGTGTTGGTTGAAGCTTAGAAAAATGTGTACACTCTGTGAAATATATCATTCAACATAGAGTGAGTGTATGTTTGCGTGGAAAATTACAAAAAAGAATTGGTGTCTTTATTTTATTTGGATATGACAGTGTGCCCCGCTTTGGTGAGAGGAGAAAATTTATTTATTTTTTATCCTTCTGGTTAAAAATTGGAATATGTTGCTAGAAGAAAGTGGGGTCTGCATGGCTTCGGCACCGGAAGAGAAATTGGCTGTTGTACCAGCTGTACCGGTACGCAGTTACTTTATGACTAACCTTTTTTCATCCCGTAAGTATAATTTGTTGGATTGTTCTTTCTTTTAAAATCATTATGATGTTCAAGTTTCAAACTGCTTAAGTAATTAAGTATTTAGTTTATAAAGTTAGCAATGACTTATTTTTTTTAAAATAAGTTCTAATACAAGTTTTACTAATGTGCTGTAACATACTTTTAAAAGTAATAAGGGAACATCGTTTTATCACTGTTCCATTTTTAGTAGAATATAAAATCCCGGTGCATGACACACACACTCTTAAAAAAAAAAAAATAAGGATCTGACGGAATATTATTTTCATGTAGTAAAATATTAAAACAATACTTGGTAGATTTTTAAAACATAACAAAAATTTATCAAAAAGAAAAAAAATCAAACCTAACATTGTGACTCATCTTTATATGAAAAACGAATAAAATGTTTTTACACCAACATACTATATCAGGGTTTTAAAAAACCCGGGTTTTTTTATTTTATTTTATTGGGTTTTTTGGGTTTTATTAAGATTGTTTTCATAGTATAACACTTGTTGGATTTAAATTTTATAATTTTATTTCAAAACAGAATAATTTTAGTCTAAAAGAAAACTTTCATTACAAAATAATTGATTAATTAATTAATTAAAGTATAAAAATAACTTCAACTTTAATGCAGTACTATCTTTTCCTGCTGGCGTTTATAAAAGGCTCTTAATTTGTTTTATAATCATACATAAAAGTATGCTATATTTCACTTAGAAAAATATGTTGTTTTTGATTGGCTGTTTTCTGTTACTTTTTAAATTTATGAAATTTTAATTTTTTTTTAACCTTTATGTTTTTTAAGTCATAGTTATATTTTCTAGTTACAATATAAGTCAGTAAATCCTTTGCAGGCCAACTTACTGCAGTACTTCTATTTATTTAATAATATTCTTTATAGTTATTCATTTTTGCTTTAAATATATATTTCTTTTTACTTTAAAAAATCTAGAATTAATAAGTCTGATATCAAATCCCACATATACAATGTATAATGAATTAGTTTTATTTTCTCAGTACTAAAGTAATGCAGCAACTATTACAATACAGGATGGTTTCCTGAACCTGAATTCATTCTTGAGATGCATGCTTGTAAGCTATAAGAGAGAGACATATCCCATTCTTCTCTTAGCTGGGAAGGGATTTTTTTTGTTTTTGTTTGTCACTATACTGATAATTACACATTTTATTCGTATTTGAAAACTTATTTGTTAAAGAGATAAATTACTAAGTTATCCCTGCCTCCATTCTATTCCTGTTCATTTCAGAACAAATATTGCAGATAGAATTAGCTCAAGGTATTATTTTTTTTAAAAAGGTTATTATTCTTTATGTTGAAGTTGGAGAAATAATTATAATAAAATTAAACTGGCATATATATATATATTTATCTAATATAATGCGCTAAGTTATGTAGGTAATATTATATGTATTTAATGTCAAATAACAAATGATTTAAATGAAAGAAAGGAAACATGTTGATAATTTTTAATACCCCCCCCCAAAAAAAAACATTTTTGTGTGGGTTTTATTGTTTTTTTTTAAGTGTTTTTTTTTGGGGGGGGGCTTGTGGGCGGGTCCGAAACCCTGTATCATATCTATTTTGTTGTTGTTGGTTTTTCTCTTTGCTTCAATCGTTTTTTAATAGAAACTATATCCTAACGATGGTTATCTTAACTAAGTTCTTTAACTGACTAGATTATTATTGGTATTCAAAAATTCAATCCGCCGAAACTTTTTAAAATGGTGTCTTTTGGCCGACTTTTCCCGACCCTCTCACCAGCTCATAATTTTATGTCTGAGGTAGCCTAAACCTTTAAAATTGATCTTCTTTAGTGAAATCTGAAATCCTTGATTGTGAGAAAGAAACTAAAAATGCTCCCACCTATACCTTGCAATAATGCTTTTATTATAATGCAACAATAAGTTTGTAAGTTGAAAATGCAAACATAGAAAAGCATTTTAATTTTAATATTCTTTGTTCATTCATTCATTCATTAAAAAAAAGTGTAGCTAGTCATATTTCTCTGTCATCATGCCAGTCAAAGTTTTGATAATAATGCGACATAGCAAGTAACATTTATTTACCAGAAGTTACATACATCTTTGACGGGTTACTTGTGGAATGGTTTTGGTTTCTAATGTTCATCACTTGATTGAATTAATTTAACACTTCTGATACCTTCCACGGAAATAGAAGGCATATGCCTATTGTCATTGGTCGGCCATCGCGTTACCCTCTCATATCGTATGTATTGGTGCCTCTGCGGGGCAACTGTTCAATAAATGAGTGGTTGTTTATGATTAGTTGATGCGAATGAACTTTTGTTTACGTAAAGGTTTATGCTGAGTTGCGGGCGACTGTCGTGACTACTGGTGTTAGAAGACTATTCATCTGGCAAAATTTACGACCTTATAATGACCAGTCGGAATCCACCGACAAAAGCTAACGTGTAAAAACCACAAACCCACCCCCACTCAATGGAGAGAGCAACAGCAGATTTCTTCCCTCGACATCCGTTCCAATACATTGATTACCCCTGTTCACGATAGTAGCCCGCAAATCATCAACAGCCTTTAGAGGCCTAAACCTAGGAGATCAACAACATCAATTTTTAAGAGACGGGATCATTACCAAAGGCATTTAATCTCCTTTCTCCCACGAATTAACTCTTTTTATGATAAATGTACACCTGTCTCTCCATTTGTTTGCAAACACTCAGCTTAAAATTTTAAAAATGAATATAGACCTCAGAAATTTCAATTTCCTTTTCAAATTTGAAGTTCAGAATAAATAAAAATAAGAAATGTCATTTGCATTATTAAGATCTCTCCGAATTTGCGTCGCGTTCTTCACAACTTCTAATTTCATTTTTATTTCATTTTCATTTCATAATTTACGTCTAATTTCATTACGTCTAATTTCATTTACGTCAATTTCATTTCATAATTTACGTCTAATTTCACGATTATTTATTTATTTATTTATTTCGTTTTAAAATGCAAGCTATCCAGATTGGATGTAGATCCAGCTGTCAAGCATTGATACAAATTGATATTGTACCATAATTTTTTCTCTGGATATCTGTCTTGCCCGCACATCCACCCCTCATTCTAGGTGTCATGTATTTTAATCAGAAACAATTAGCTTTTTAACTTTTTATTAGTGATTGTATTATTTCTAACAACTAAATGATATATTTTATTAAAGAAACAAAAATGACAAAGTTGGAAAAAACTCTTCTAAACAGCTTTTCAAAAACTTCAATTTTTAAAAATTGAAGAATTTTTTTGTGAATGAACACTCTTCAATTCTGTAATTGTGTCTTACTTTTCGGAAAAATGCATTAAAAAATTGGAACCCCCCCCCCTCAACACACACACACACACACACACACACACACAATCTTGAGATTTTTTTTTTTTTTTTTTTTTTTTTTTTTTGACCGTTTTTGTTAGAATAGATAAACGATCTCAACAGGCTTGCCGACTTTCATGTACGGATTTTCGGGACTTTCACGATTAAGATGCGGGACGTGGCTAGAAAAAAAGCGGGATCCAGCGTACTTATTACGGAAAGGCGAGAAACACAATTAAAAACAGATTTAATTTTTAATCTTTAACTAATTTTATTGAATATGGCATAATTATTACACAGTTAACAAAATTCAAAACAATCAAACTAGTGAAAAAAATTAACATTAATTATTAGTCTTCCACTTCTTTAAAATCAAAACAAATAATACTATCATTTGCAATTAAATTAACTTTTTATTTCCTTTCACAAATAAAAACAAAATTTTATTTTGGCATAAAAAAAATAGTTAAAAGAACCCATAATTAGTTATCGATTATATACATTTAAAGAGAAATTTATTCTTAAGTAACATGTATTAAAATTATCATAATTGTTTACCCGGGAAAAAAAGAAAAAAAAAAAAAAAAAAAAAAAAAAAAAACAAGAATATGAAGCCCATTTTACTGAAATCATAATATTACTTATTTAGAAAAGAAACTATACAATCAATTTTGCTGAGATCATATTTATTTAGGAAAGAAACTTAATGTTTAAAATCTCTTCTCTGAGTTAATCATAATTTATTAATTTACTTATTCTATTCGAAACGCAGGACAATGGGCATCCTGCATATACACCTTCCGCGGGACGTGCCCTCTAAAGCCCTAGAAACGGGACGTCCCGGCAACCCTAATCTTAGCCCTTCATGTATAGATCATTTATATTTGACGTCCAAGAGCTTTGAAATTTTACAAATTATTCAATTTTGAGCTGCTCTAACTGAATTCGGGCAATGATGTTAAGAGGTTAAACATAGAATAAGTACGAAAATCTGATAAACACCGGCATGTATATAAGGCAATGAACTTTGTTAATACAGTCTGGAAAATCTGCAAACATTACCGCGAAAGAAGCCTGTTGTCATGTGTGTTCACCACTGGAAAATTCTTCCAGACGGTATTGATCTTGAAATAACGAGGAGGTGGGGAATAAGAAAGCATTTTCACCGTTCAGCAGTTTTTATTTGTTCATTTAAAATATTTTCCAGGTTTACGTAAGCAGCTTATATGTTTTCGCGCACACCTCTAAGCCTCTTAAAAACCTGCCTCTACGCCTGGAAACATCGGTTTTCTGACTCCATTCCGAAATCGCTTTTCGGTTTACCGTTAACCGCTGCATAAATCGTACTTGCCCTCGGTGAATACAAATGTGGTGATTATTCGTAACGGCTTCTGAAACGTATTTACTTTATTTTCTTCGTGCCCGAATTTTCTGCTTTTTTCTTTCTTTTAGTAACTGGACGCTCTCGCTTCAGCATCTAGCCCCAACGGGGACAACACCTACAAATAATTATAATAATAAATACAAATTTAATTTTCATGCATATTCTTTAGATGGCAAGAAATATCCTAAGTGTCCTATAACATTTAAATAAGTGCAGCTGTTCAAACTACACTCATGTCCATAAATTAAGGATAATGAAGTTCAGGCAAAGAAAGAGAAAGAAGCAAAACAAATTTGACTTATTTGTAAAGTCTATTTATTAAACAAAAAGTAAAGAGCAAAAAAGATGCTATATGTTTGACATAATTAATACAAATTGCAAGTTTTACTCCCTTGACCAAATTTCAAAAAAGAACCTATTTACAAAAAACAGTATAACATGGTTAGTAGGATGGTTAATACGGAGTATGTCTCCCGGACGATGCAATACAGGCCTGACAACGCCTAGGCATGCTGAGTATCAAATGATCAATCTGATCTTGGGGAATATTACACCACTCATCAAGCAATGCACTCCGAAGTTCCGGTAGACAGGTGGGAGGGGGTTGACGGGCTGCAATTCGTCGGCCAAGCATATCCCACACATGGTCTATTGGATTCAAGTCCGGTGAGTATGCTGGCCAATGCATACGGGTGATATCCTCCGATTGAAGGCATTCGTCTACAATGTTTGCACGGTGAGGACGGGCGTTGTCATCCATAAACACAAATTCAGCACCCATGGCGCCCCGAAACAAACGTGCATGTTGTTCCAGAATGACATCCCAATAGATGTGGCCTGTCATCGTTACACTCTGAACATGCAGGTCAGTTCTGGAACCAAGAATAATTCCTCCCCAAACGAGCCATCCTTCACCACCGTAACGGTGTCTTTCAATGGTGTTCTCTTGGTGGTAACGGGTACCTGGCGCTCTCCAGATGAATGTCCGGCGAGAATCAGACTCCAAACTAAACCTGGACTCGTCGGAAAACATCACACAAGACCACTGTTGCGGTGTCCACAATGCATGCTCTCTACTCCAGGTTAATCGCAGGCGACAGTGAGTTGCGGTAAGTGGAACACATCTGACAGGCCGACGAGCATATAGACCAATGTGCCCTAAGCGTCTGTACACGGTCTGCCTTGAAACTGTCGTACCGGTAGCTGAAGAGAGCTGACGAGACAGGTATGATGCTGTACTCCGTCTGTTTCTTTTGGCAGTAACTGCCAAATAGCGGTCCTCATTCGGCGTTGTAACTCGGGGGCGACCTGTGCTGTAACGTCTACTCACATTACCATCATCTTGGAATCGTTGCCAAAGCCTGGAGATGACACTCTGGGCGATTCCAAGTTCCTCGGATACTTCCAGCTGGGTACGTCCACATTCCAGTCGTCCGATAATTCTGCCTCGTAAAACATCATCCAAATGCCTCCTTTGTGCCATAACTATGCGGTTTTTGCACTGAAAGGCTTTCACAGCGCTTGTGAACAATTTTACTTCTTTGCCACCATTCCTTATATACCCCTCTCTTACACTCTCGTCATTGTGACGTACCATCCACGCCATCTGGTGGTTTCCTGTAATTTGCATATTCTTCTTCAAGATGTGTGTGATCATTCCACAGGTGAAATTTTTATTTTAGAGATCAATTTCTGTGTGATTCTGAATTATCCTTAATTTATGGACATGAGTGTATTAACGAAGTACATGCCTACACTGTTATTCAGACCATTCAGTCAGTGCATTTTTCCTTAATGGGCGGAAGGGAGATATTGCACTTACAGTTGTTCTCCTTGTGTCTAGTTGGTTGAATATTGTTAATGAAACAATATGTATCAGTGACAAAAGGGGGGAAAATCGGAATTTCATTCATTAACAACGTACAATATTCATATCATATTAATTCATATAACAACAACGTCTCACCATGGCACAGTGGTTATGCCACTGAAAATGGTAGATGGCCGACGTGTGAAGGTCCCGGGTTCGGGTCCCATCGCGCGGCTGTCGATCCGGTCTGGAGTTTTGGTAGGTTTTCTCCAGGTGTAACGTGAATACGCGTTAGAAGCCCTTAGAAAGTCCTCCTACCAAGGCACCCCCCTGACAGATCGCCATAGTGTAGCGTTGCCATAATCACACACAACAACAACATATAACAACAACCATGATTTGTAACTGGGTGACCACCGGCAACTAGAGAGGAGACTTTTGCTACTAAATGTAAAATAAGGCAAGTTGACTTTTTTCGATTAAAAAATGCCGTTTTCATACCATTTTTTAAAATTTGGCAATTTTTTTCTGTACTTCATGCACTTTATTTGGAAATCGGAAAAGACAAGATTTGTTATTTTTCTCTCTTTTCCAAGCTTAATACTTTATCAGAGTGAGCCCTAGAAGCCTTCCTAGGACTGTCTATTTGCATGTCACAGCTATTCTAGGAGACCAAACTATGATTTGGTCATAATGATGCATTTTTGTATTCATTAAAAGTATTAATTATGTATGTGAAAAAACAAGAACTAGAAAATGCCTATGTACAAGTTTTTTTTAAATTTGATTATTTAATTTTTTTTCTCTCAATGTCATTAGACATTTATAAATTATCACTAGTAATCAAGTGCGTGAGATTTAGTTGTTAATTTATTATTAGGTACCGAAAATAATAGCACATTCCTAGAATTGAGTTCAAAAATATATTATTGACAGCGTAGCGTTAAAAAAAATGTGCAAAATGAAATAATTAATCTTACTAGTTACTTGCTCATTATACTTCATTAGTCTCTCTTAAAAGTCCAAGGAACCAGAGAAATCAACTCACTCAAACGCAACCTCGCCATACCGATATTGTATTCATATTGAAATTTGATTCGGAGATTACCAAAGTCTTCGCTATAACGAGATTTTCGCTATAACGGACTTTGCTAAAACGGGACTCTGCATTCTATTTCATTATATAACGTTATTTTAGAAGGTAGTCGTTCAAAAAATTTCTGAGCCCCACCAGTGGACGAGCGCATAGCTCTCAGAACTGTGAGACGGAAGGTGCCCGGTTCAAAACCGGGTCGCTGTCGCCGACCTAACCGTTCGGCGTTTTCTGTGGTTTCCCCCGAAACTTTGCAAAAATACGGGTTAGGACCCCCTTAGAAAGTCGCCCAAGGAGGGCACCCCACTAGAGATGAGTTCGGGCTCATTTTTTGAAGCCCGAGCCCGAGGACTTTTAATCCGAGCCCGAGCAATATTATTTAATTCGGAGCCCGAGCCCGAAATTTCAGCTAAAGATGAAAAAAATCCAATTATTTCATTGATTGATAGAATAAAATGAATTTTGCCGTTTGTGCAAATTAAAGACATATATAGTTGCAAACTCTCAATGCACTTTCTAATTCTTTATATATCCATGTTTATCAAATAATGTCGGATATCATGACTAACTAAGCAATACAAGTCGCCGTTCTGAAATATCCAAAGAGCTTCACGCACCTTCTAGGCGCCAGTGCCACTATTTTTTTTATTAAAGTCAACTCCGGTTATAATGAACCCGGATATAGTTAACCATCGGCTATAGTGAACGCAAACCATTAGTCCCGATTCACATACAGTATCTCTATCCATCATGAGGACACTTGGGTTGTAGTGAATTTCGGATATTGTGGACGAAATTTGATGGTCCCCAGAGGTTCACTAAAACCGGAGTTGACTGTACTTTTATTTTCCTCATGAATCACTTTTTAAAATCTGTTTAAAGGAGTATGCTCAATAAAGGGAGAAATTTTTCACGAGCCCGAGCCCGCACGCAATTGTGAATTACAGAGCCCGAGCCCGGTTCGGGCTCAGGCTTTTGGGCTCGGGCTGAGCCCGTCTCATCTCTACACCCCACCCCTTGGCCTAGAGCCCATGTGCAGCTAATTGGCCGTAATCCCAGAGCACAAAAAGTTTCTAAAAGATGCCTGCTCGGTGATACTCCTATTCGAAAAATTCCTATACCTTTACCTGTGGCATTTTTTTGTAAACCGGAATTTGTCTGCCATGTTAAATTTATGAACATTTTTTTAAATGCCGTCCACGTTCTTTTTTTACGCCCAATTACTGCTGGATAGTTTTAAAATTTGATGCAATCGATCCGTGTCTTCGACTAATGTCAACTGTTCCAACAAAGTTACACTTTTAGCATTCCTATCATTTTTTGCAGCTTTTTGAGGGAAAATGTCAACTGACATTTACGAGTCTAGTTTTAATTATATTTTAACTTTTCAAATCGATTTCATATCTCTTTACGCCTGACAGAAAACTTACTTAGTTTTTTTTTTTCTTTCTTTTTTCCCTGAATTTAAAAGGGGATTTTCTTTCTTTCTTTCTTCTTTTTTTTTAACCCTCCCAAATAAATTGGTAAGTGACAATTGATTTTGCATGGGAAACGCAAAAGAATGTTCTTTATTTCTCTGTGATTCATAATTTTAAAATATTCTGAAATGTTTTCAGTTCAACAGGAAGACAGGCACGCAAAGGTCTAAAATAATCATTTACAAATTGAAATAGGAATTTTCCCGAGTTTTTAAACACAAACATGAGGTTTAATATTAATACAACGTTGTATGCTTGATGCACACCTAGAAAATTTTCATTGCAATGATAATCATTGCTTTTATGGAAAAAAGTGTAATCATACAAATACTTCTATCCATGTATGAAAATGTTAGAACATGAATTTCATTTCCGCGAGTGTAGAAGATCCTTGAGAATTAAAATGCGACAGATAGAAAATAAGCATTAGTTTTCGACGAGATTTTTAGGAAATTATTCAAGAAGCGCCTATGTGCATCTTTCAAAGATAGTTCTTAAACTTATGTTGTTAAAGAAAATATACTAACAACCTCTGTTTCAACGACTTTAGATTAACAACAACAACAAAAAAAAAATGATTATTATCAAATGATTATGATACTCAGCCCCCCCCCAGGGGAAAAAAAGATCCCGAAAATATTAAAATGAAAATTTTTATCAGACAAAAATATTTTGAATAAAACTGATTCGTCCCATTTTTAACACTGGTATCTTTGAAATTTTTTATGAGTTACTGGAAATAATCGAATAAAATAACTTAAAAAAT
Organism: Cheiracanthium punctorium; assembly: GCA_038373885.1. NCBI lineage: Eukaryota > Metazoa > Arthropoda > Arachnida > Araneae > Cheiracanthiidae > Cheiracanthium > Cheiracanthium punctorium. The sequence goes on along the minus strand of JAWZYV010017099.1, from coordinate 879,869 downwards.
AAATAAGGAAATCAAGAAGTAAAGGAAATAATAAAAATAATAGTAGCACAACATTTTATAACAAAAAGGGGAGGGGAAGGGGAAAAAACAGTACTTTTTGCTTCCCATCGCTTTAAGTTGAAAGGATTAATGAATTGGACTAATATTGTCTTATCCTTTTATTTTTATTTTTTATTTATAAGGGCCTATGTGTTGTTCTATATATTAGCATGTCCAATTTATAACATCTAATATTTTGAATAATACATTTAACTTTTGTGTACATTTTTATCTTATAAATAAAAATGAAATTCTGTTTGTTTGTTTGTTTGTTTGTGGATTTGATTCGTATACAAATCCACAAAAATGGACCTATCGGCCTGAAATTTAGTACAGATATGTAAAATAATATAGAATAACTCATAGTCCACTTTAAAACTTTGAAAGTCCACCCGTTCCCGGAATTTAAGAGATTTTTTATGCTCTTCACGCAAAAATCTTTCCGTAATTGTAACCCCTGTAGTGAAAAAAGTGTGAAATAAGGATCATGGTTGCCATGTGTGGCGATTTTGCCGAATAAAATGTCGTTCGTATACAAATCCACAAAAATGAACCTATCGGCCTGAAATTTAGCACAGATATGTAAAATAATATAGAATAAATCGTAGTCCACTTTAAAACTTTGAAAGTCCACCCGTTCCCGGAATTTAGAGATTTTTTATGCTATTCACGCAAAAAGCTTTCCGTAATTGTAACCCCTGTAGTGAAAAAAGTGTGAAATAAGGATCGTGGTTGCCATGTGTGGCGATTTTGCCGAATAAAATGTTTTAAATTCTCAAAGTAAAAATAAAAGAATAATAATGATTTTTTTTTGTTAGTTTATATTCGTAAGGTTATTTTTTTTTAAATTATAATGTGTGCATGGGAAATCAGAGCAGGAATGTAATGCTTTACACGCAAAACAATAAGAATTGAAGATTTCCGAGGCTAATAGGTAAATTATTTTAGTTTGGCGAAAAAATAAAATGGCTCAAATGCCGATTTTGTGAAAGTGTGTTCTAGCGGTTTGCACAGATTTCGGCTTGACGCAATTTATTGAGAGCTTAAGGAAACAGATTTTTGAAAACAAGTGCAAAGGTTTTATTAGAATACAGCGTTAAATTTTAATGATCCGTGAAGAAATAATGCAGTTATTAAGGGATTTCAAGCGATCTAACTTCAGAATTCTCGCCAAATGAGTACATTGATTTAAGTTGGGGGAATTCCGCCAAATTTCAGAAAATTGAAATCTTCTCATTTAGTACATCGGAGTAATGATGAATAAAACACGTTATAGTTGATAATTTTAAAAAATTCGGCTGTATTAAGGGATTCAACTTTTCAAATAAAGGATGCTTTACTTTTTCGCGGTCGAACCATTTCCCATATATTATTGCTGCTAAGTCAATGCTTCGAATGATTTCCTGAAAAAACGCTTGCAAAATGGCGTATGTTGGCACTTTGGCGAGGCTTAGATTTGAAACTGGATTTTATTTGAGACTGGGATATATAATGACACTGGTTATAGATAAAAATGAATGTTGGTATGAGTGTATGAGGTTGAAAAACTCCAGCACCGTTGAGCACCGTTGCACCATGAAATTTGGTTCACCTAAGTCTTTTATCATGGAGAAGCTTTTTATGCTATCCGTTTTCCTCTAACTTGCCACAAGGTGGCGCAGCAGAACGTCGAATTCTATTCCGTTTAGCCGTTTGCTATGCGAATATCGTCCAACCAATTTCGATGAAATTTGGTACACGCGAATATTAGAACACGGAGAATATTTTTCACTATCCATTTTGCTGTAACTTACCGGCGCTGAAAAGCATCAACTTCTATACCGTTCGACCAATCGGCATAAAAATTTTTATACTTAACATTTGAGCACGAAGAATATATTCTAACTGCGTTCCTTTTGATGTTACTCACCACTAGATGACACTGCAATGCATTATTATTTTAACTCGCCACTAGATGACGCTGCAGCAGGCCAAATTCTTGACCATTCAAACGGTCGCTATGAAAATCAGTATACATAGCTATTTGAACAATGAGAATATTTTGGCGTTATCCATTTTGCTATAACTCGCCACTTGACGGCGCTGTAGCAAATCATTACTTTAATTAACTACTAGATGGCCCTGCAGTGTATCACTTCTTGACTGTGCAAATGATCGTTATGAAAATTGGTATACATAGATAGTTGAACACGGTCGCTATGAAAATCAGTATACATAGCTATTTGAACAATGAGAATATTTTGGCGTTATCCATTTTGCTATAACTCGCCACTTGACGGCGCTGTAGCAAATCATTACTTTATTGAACCACTGGATGGCCCTGCAGTGTATCACTTCTTGACTGTGCAAATGATCAGAGCCTTATTATCGCATGGGCAAATCGGGACTTTGCCCAGGGCCCCCGGCTCGAAAGGGCCCCCACTTTAAAATGTAGTTCCGAAATATTCGTTTTTATAACAAAATTTTATGAAAAATAAGACAAAAATCATAGATGGGGGCCCCCGAACTCATCAATGCCCGAGGCCCCTGTTGGTCATAATCAGGCCCTGCAAATGATCGCTATGAAATTAGGTATACATAGATATTGGAACACGGGGAAGAGTTTGGCGCTATCCATTTTCCTATAACTTGTCTCTAGATGTCGCGTCAACACATGAACTTCAGGACTGTCCAGCCGATAGTCATGAAAATTCGTATACATCGATATCTGAATGCGAAAAATATTTTCCCCGTATCCGTTTTGCTAAAACTCGCCACTAGATTGCGCTACGCCGCATGGCCTTCTGCACCGTACAAACGATTGCCTTGCAATTCGGTATGCATGATTATTGGACACAATATAACGCGATATCCACTTTGCTATATCTGTTTATTACAATGAATAGTAATCACCACAAATCGTAATATCAAAAAGTCCATTCATTCCCGTGCGAAGAACGGGTACTTCAGCTAGTACTTAATAAATTTGATTAAAAATTTAACTACTTTAAAATTCGTATTTTTTTCGACTACAAAAAGAATGTTTTAAAATATCTTATCTATTTTATCGAAAAAAAAAAAAAAAAATACAACACTTTCCCTGCTTATGAGAAAAGAGAGACCCTGATTTATATTTGTACTGTAATGTGCCTACTTATGATAAATTAAAATACCTAACAATAAAGAGAAAAAAAACTTGTAATTGTGGCTATGCTCATTTAAGAATCTAATCTCTAAAAAGATATAGGAATTAATACTTTTTTGATCGTTTGTTGAAGGGGTAAAACTATTAGAGAGGACGCACTGCATTTTCGCGAAAGCCGTTATAGGAAATTACGTTAGCTGGTATGCCTGAAACGAAATCGACGGATCTTCCACTACAGTGGGTACTCCGCTTGGAGCCTGCTCATAAGCTAGTTAATAGCTCTATATCAAAGAGAAAGGCCTATTTCCGGCTTATAGGGCGATCTACTTTGAAGGACTTACTAAACTGCTGGAGATACGCGCATTTTTAGGGAGGAAAAATTAAGAATAAATGGTGAAGTTCCCAGCTGCATAAAGTTATAAATGTCAATGTGATCACTACCGCCAGGGTTGCCAGATTGGCTTTTGTAAGGCCAAAGTAAGGTTGTTTTATATGAGAACCTTCTAAGTTTTTTTTTTTTTTTTTTAATCTAGATTTATTTATTCATTCCCTTCCCCCCTACTTGAAAGTATTGAAAAGTAGCAATAAAATAATTAAATAGTAGCAGTCAATTAGTATTTTAAAATTATTTTCTTTAGAAAGAATCTGAGATCAATCAATCCCAATTTAAAAGGTGGTTGAAATATTAAAAATTATTATTATTATTATTTTTAGACGTGTAATTTTGTTAACGTCTGTTAAGACGTGTTAGCAATAATCTCTTCATTTTCCATCAACTGGTTTTAATATTCGATCAACTCTTTTTACCGAGTTAAATTTTTTATTTGGCTAACTCGATTACAATATGATTCAAAAATTTTTTATTCTCTATTGAAGTTTGATTAAAAATATATCTCCTCTGTTAACAAAAAGTGGGTTAAAAATTTGCTGATATAGACTGATTCTGAAAGAGAAAGCTAAAAAATAAAAGCGGTTAATTTGAAACAATGACATTACATTAAATGGAAGACGAATACCTCTTGGTTTCGCTAAAGACTGTTTTGACCAAGCAGATTTTTTGCGTTTTTAGGACATCGTAAACAACATTCATTCTAGAGGAGTCTAATCCTATACACCCCTGCTATAAATTTATATTCTACACAAATTTTGGCTATGCTCTTATTCAAAGATCCTTTTCAATCCTACCTTTCCGAAGAAGGTAAAAAATATTTTCAATGTCGTTAGCAGTTGTGAATTTCAGGTATAAATATTGCATATTATTTACCAATTTCTTTAGTTCTTAATATTTTATGTTCTCTACATCAGCGACTATCTTTCACAACTAACGTGCGAAAGATAAAAATAATGAAAAAAATTCACGAAGCTTCTTATACTGAATTTTTAACAAAGGGAAAGTATTATGCAAGGCGTATTAATTTATGCCACTGTGATGAAATTAGCACGTTCAGACTGTCACATTCGAGAAATTCTTCAGAAGGCAGTAGTGTGGGGATAAGGTTTTAAACAGGTTTCATAAACTGGCGCATCTCCAACAAATTCCCTTACAGCACTTTGTTGCCAGACAAAAGTTTCTTTTATTTTGTTTGATTTTTGAACAATATCCTCCCCCCAAGTTTTTTCATAACGTTTTCTCTCCCTCCGTTGTTAATACAGTTTAAATATTATTTTTAGTCGCGTGCTGTAGGAAAGCAACTTACCAAAAGGGAAATATGCATTTGCACTTCTTTTATTTTGAAAGAGATTACTTTCCCCCCCCCCCCTTTCTTTCTTCTCATTTGTATTTGTATGATCAGAAAGTATGTCAACGATATGAGTCTTTTTCTGTATTCTAAATTACGTAAAGACACTCGTTAGGCAGTAATAAAAATTCAACACATCCGGGGAATCGTAGTATTAGACCAATGTTCCACATATTACTTTATTAATGGCTCCACAAAAATTTGTTTAGAATACTTTAACCTCTTTTACTGTGTTTATCTGTTTTGAAAATGTTCCACTATTATTTTTTACCTTCTTGGTAAATAAGACGTGAAATTCCGTACTCTTGACTTCCTATTTTTATTGCGACAATCGTACTTTTTTTTAAACTAAAATTATCAAATTCATAAAACATTTTTTCAGTTTTAAAACTTAATAAAAGTATTTGTAGCTGATTTAAAAAAAAAAAAAAAACTGTATTGCTTTTCATATTGTTAAAACTGATTTAGCAGATTTTTTTTTTTTTTTTTTTTTGTGTCCTGTCTGTTTTGCCCCCCGCCCCTCGTCATTTTTAATTGCGAACTTATATTAAACTTGTTAACTTCCATCGTTGCAATGATGCGACGGCGAAGATTCCTTTCTTTTGGATAATGTTGCTTCCGTTTTGTTCTTTGCAGGAACTGGTACCCAGTGTTCAAATTCATTTTATGGGCTCTTACACCATACTTTGTAAATTATAGTCGATGTGGTCGTTTCGATCTCAGAATTAGTGATTTACAAATTTTACAGAAAGCTTTTAAGAAATTGCACTTGCCCTCCATTATTTTGAAAATTAACTTTCATGAATTAATCAAAATTCCCTTAGCCTCACCATGGCACAGTGGTTATGTCACTGAAAATGGTAGACGGCTGAAGTGTGAAGGTCCCGGGTTCGGGTCCCATCACGCAGCTGTCGATCTAACGGTCTGGAGTTTTGGTGGGTTTTCTCCTGATGTAACGTGAATACGCGTTAGAAACCCTTAGAAAGTCCTCCTGCCAAGGCATTCTCCTTCCCTGGCAGATCGCCCTAGAGTAGCATTGCCATAATCATACACAAACAAACAATCAAAATTCCCCCTCCCCTTTTTTAAAAACAAATTTAGTTATTTAATTATAACTTTAAAAATTTGGCAGTTAAATAATTGATATTAATTATTGTTAGCGATTGCAGATAGTTGTGTAATTATCCAATGCCTAGTGTATACACAAATATAAGTATTTTTCTTTCTATGTATTGTGCTAACCATGTTGTGCATTTAGGTAATCATTGTAACCACAAATTGAGGAAAACTGTTTTGCAACAACAGTTCAATTATTTAAAGAGTACACAGTTCTATTGTTTTCTATTTTAAATTAAACAATTTTCGAAATATATACCAGCACCGTTATGTACGATATTGTAGATAGAATTATGCTGCTTTGATTATTATCTAGGTTTGCATTGCAAATGTCATAAAATGCCCAGAGGTGTAACGGTTAGCGCATTGTGCTGCCGTCCCACAGGTCCGGTCCAGGGTCCGATTCCTGAGCTCGATCTTGTCTCTGCTTTTCACCCCTTGCGTGGATCAAATCAATCATGCTTGCGAACAAAACACTGGGAGCTTCGCGTCAGGTTGACCACTTGGCCGAGGCGTATGCTTCGTCACCCCAGATCCCGTGGTCGCGAAGGCCCGGTTGGCCGTTGGCAGCTCAGGCCTTAGCCCCGAGTGGGTTGTTGCGCCAAAGTTTAGAGTTCGTTATAAGTAGAGTGGTAGTTTTTTTCAAAACACTTCTACAAACAGTAATATATGAACCTGAAAGTCCTCCCGCAACTCCAATTTCTTGATTACGGCATTGGAGTAGTGAATAGTTAAGAGATTTCTGTATAAAAATGCAAAGCGTCTTCTCTTAGCGAATTGTCCGTTCTGTCCAGGATTTGGACGTGACCCGTAATGCTCGCCGGTGGCTGTAGGTCACCTTATCTCGCTCAACAAAAACGGTCTGTAGCGGCTCGGAATCCTCGTTCGGCCGAAAAAATGTTGTTTGGTCACGAGACATCGCCGCCATTGTGTTTTGTTTTGCCATGGAACGGCTTTCATTATTCAGGAACATAATCAGCAGGATTGCGCTGTATTCTGTCTCGCACAAAACAGATGTCAGCTCGCTGCTGATCCGGAAAAGAGTAATTCCCGGACTGGATTAAGTTTCGATGTTTAGTATAGTGATTAACTGATTAGAATGGATTCTCCTTCCCCTCTCTAAATGGTATTCAGGCAGACTATAACTTAACCTTTTGCATTTTGTCGATTTTCTTTTTCATTTTCAATAAAAGATGTGGCTTTTATTTTTCGTGTAAATAAGGTTGGTTGCAAAAGTAAACGTAATTATCCGATAGCTTGGAAGTATTCAAATGAAATTTTAAGAGCAGTTTCTGGTCGTTGTTTAACATGTCACAATTTTTGCTGAAAGTGAGTAAAAATATTTTTTGCTCTGGAAACAGAATACTGTCACAGTGGGACAAATATATAGTCAGCTAATCCATTGTTTTCTAACTGAGCTGATTCATGAGCTGATTCATGATCATATGAGTTCACTGAGCTGATTCATGATCATATGTTAAACTATGGTCGGACTAATGAGCTAGAGTTGAGAGAAAGGAGCTTTGACGCCCTTCCCCTACACAAATGTGTTGCTGCATTGGTCAAAAAAGAGTATTTTATTTTCCGTTGTGTCCTTTCAATGATGAGAGCGGACTGGATAAACTAGGGTTTAACTGTGGGTTAAATTCCCTAACAAATCGATGTATTTTTAGGGTCAAGCGTGCTTGGGAGCGGTGGGCGATCGTGCCATCGATCTCCATTCATTCCCTTCATTCCCTTGTGGAAGTTCATCAGCCCCTAAGCATAATGGCAAATAAGAATGTCTTTAGTCACGAAAGTAAAACCTTTTTTTTACGATCGGAAAGGGGAATATTTAAATTTCCTCCTATTCATTTAGCATGGTGCAGGTTGTCTCTGCTTTTCATCCTTTGAGAGGATCGGATCAATCATGCTTGGGAACAAAACACTGGGGGCTACGATTCAGGTTGACCACCTGGCCAAGGCGTATGCCTCCGCATTCCAGATCCCGTGGTCTCGAAGGCCTGGCTGGACTTAGGGCAGTTCAGGCCTTGGCCTCGCGTGGGTAGTTGTGCCAATGTTTAGTTCGTAATAATGCAGAACTGGGTTAGTGTGGGATTCCCAATCATAATTGCGTTTTCGGATGGAGCTAGAAACTTAAATAAATAAATACGGTTTTTCAGTTCCAAACATTATTCATCAATGAAAAAAAAGTTAAATCTTTTGGTGTTTCTCACTCTGTATTTCTTGTTGGCTTCCAATGCATATTTTTCATCATTACCGTAACATCATTACTCCCCCCCCCCCTTCCCCTTTCATCAAGCCAAGCGTTACATCATTACATGTATGTTCGGTTCGAGGTTTTGCCTGCGTCTTTTCCTCAGTTTTCCATTTCAGTGTGCCGAATCGGAACGCTGACGAGTTGCATTTTTGAAAGATGACGACGCTCAAGGGAGTGACGTCACTGGGCGTACTACCGGACACAACTTCAATAACAAAAGAAATCACGGCTTGTTCAGCCGTCTTTCATTCATTTTATTTCTGCGTGATTGTTCGGGCTTCATATCGTAATTCCAGTGCTATCATAAAAATGATTTACTCTCCGTGTGAAAGCGGGTTGCTAGCCAAGCCTTTCATCTTTTATCTTAATCTTAGGCCTCATTTTACAGTAGTAAACAAAACTATTTTTAGGGATAAATAGATAATCGAATTTTCTGTGACCAATAACTAGCCTCTTTTAGTTAGTTGAACTGTTAGGGTTTGAATGTATACACTAGCGATATAAAGCAGCTCAATAGGGAGTTTTTGCGCAACTGTTTTTGCTCACGGTAACACTAACTTTAATTGCCATTGAACAGTACAGCGCATGCGCAGGTATAAAGTTTACGGTATTTGAACTACTTCCTAAAGAGAATTTTGCATAACGTTCGTCTGCTCCCTTAAGCGTTCATCAGATTATATTCTTCTTTTCTCTTGGTCTCTAGTGGTAGGAATCTAGTGGTCAGGAGCGTAGCCAGGGGGGGGGGGATATCGGGGTATATCCCCCCCCGAAATTTTTGGATTAGTGATGAAATTCCGTCTATTTATACAGATATAAGTTCATATCCCCCCCCCCCCCGAAATTTTTTCCAGGCGCATATCCCCCCCCCCCCCGAAAAATTTTCCTGGCTATGCGCCTGCTAGTGGTGGTCATCTAGTGGTAGGAAAATAATTTTTTATACGTTTTTTCTTTTTCTCGTACTTGCATTGCATTGCTTTGCTTTTAGAAAATATCGTATAAAATATTAAACAAAATGAATTTATTGAATAAATGAAATCACCAGAAAGTAGTTATAAACAAATTAAAACATAATTTTTAATTTTAAGCAAATTAATAATTAAAGTACAAATTTATTATTATTTGTTTATTTTTATTTTTACATGCATTTTTTCCTTTTCATTTTTTATGTATTTGATAGTTTTATAAAAATACGGTTAAATTTTTAACGAAATTAGTTTTTAAGGTAATTAAAAAATCCTTATAAACTATTTATTTTTTATTTCAAATGCAACAAGAACCACTAACTTGGAGGATTTATTTGCAATCGTTGCATTAGGAAGTATGAGTTCGATGAATTTTTATTATGGTATTTTATACGAATTATCAATTCCTCGGAAAAAAAGTTACTAAATAATTAAAACCTCATAAAATATTTATAAATAAATTGAACCCACTGCTGAACACTACTTGTACCTGATTTTTTGATTCGTCTATAAATATTTTATTAAAAATCCAGGTTTGTAAACAAACCTGGATTTTTAATTTGTCTATATTTCAAGTTTTTATCTACTGTACGACAAAAGATTTGTGTCTAGTGATTGTTACTGCATTTGAAATAAAAGAATAATTAGTTATGACAGTAGCGTACCAGAAATTTTTCACGGGGGGGGGGGGGTTACGACTACCGCAACTCACGTTTATACGTATTTGTATACGTGTGTGTGTGATTCCTCATGGGGGGGTTATGACCCCTCCCCTTGGCTACGCCACTGGTTTATGGTGATTTTAATTATTTTAAAAACTAATTTCTTTAAAAATTTAACCGTATTTTCCCAAAGCTATCCAAATACATAAAAAATACATGTAAAAATAAAAAATAAACAAATAATAATAATAAATTTTTATTTTCATTATTAATTTGCTTAAAATAAAAAATTATGCTTTAATTTGTTTATAACTATTTCCTGGGGATTTCATTATTATATAAATTTATTTTGTTAAAAATTTTACACGATATTTTCTAAAAGCAATGCAATACAAAAACGGGAAAAAAAAATCCTTTGGAAAACAATTTATTCCCACTACTAATAGCGATACCAAAAGAATAATTGATTCTATGCAAGCACTTTCTGACGATTCTTCAAGATTTTGGGCTAAAAATTCCTGTAGCACTAATAAGTTAACTTTTATAGTAAATCTCGTTACTTTGTCGGCTATATTTATTCGCATTATATTAGGAATGTAAAATCGCACTCACCTGTCAGCCATCTTGTTTACGACAATGTTTACCGTAATCAGCATCCTCTAAGCTTGGAGGTGCTACGCTAACCTCCGGTAAACGTGAGCATTCGCAATATGATCAAAAACCAGTTTAGTGGCTAACGTTACTGTTAGCGGAGGAAGAAAAATTGCGCAAAAACTATCTAATATTTGTGGGTGCTGCTGTCTACACTTGCATGTGGAGAAAAAAACGAGCCGTCCCTATTAGCGTATAGAAATTCCCTCGATCTCGCAAACAAAACATGCAGATGAATGAAATTTAACGAGTGTCGTTTTTATAATACAAATAAAAAGAATGCCAGAAGATTTCTTTTTACATGCGCAAATCATTAAAATCCCCAATAGAGAAAGCGGCTTCTGATGTCTGATTATTCGAGACTTTTTAAAAAAAAAACTATTATGATGCATAGCTATCGTTGAATTTTGATCCACGTGTGAAGCTATCAGCTATCCTAAGAAGCAAAGTCTTTTAGCTACTATTTAAGAAACCCCAATCTTCTTGAGATGGGGAGGAACCCACACACTCTTTTACGTATTTTATTCAGCTTAAAGAAAGCTACAGCTAAACTGCTTAGCTCATGCTTTGGCGTCATTACTACTTCACGGTCTAAAACTCAACATTATTGTTATTATTTTGTAGTTTTAATGCTTTTATTTCAGAAAAGAGAATAAAAAAATACTTGATGCAGGCACATCCTATAAATGTACTTAAAATATACCATTGTCAGTAAGGTACTGAAACAATAAAAAATAATCCTGATACATGCTTAAAGAGATGAACTGTAAAACATCCTGTAAACGAGGAACCAAAAGTTAATTATAATTATGAAGTGTTAATGAATCCAGTAATTCTGTATTAATACATAAAAATGTCTCTAAAAAATCCCGTTTAAAAGCATGGCAGTTAAACTTGTTGTTTTAGCATCTTCTTTAGCAGTTTTTCCAAATCTAATTTACCCTCCCCCAAAAACATAAACATATACTGCCATGAAGCTTTTAACTTGAAAAATTAAATGTAATAATAACAGAATATATATTTTACTTTTATTTCATGTGGTAAGGCTTTTTATACACGAGAAAAGCAGGAAAAACATGATTTGAACCATAAATGAGCTAACAAAATTTTTACCCAAAATCTTGAAAAGTCAGGAATTTTCTTGCGTGCTATTGAGTCGGGGAAACTTGGGAGAAATTCTTATTTGCTTAGTTTTGATGAAAAGCGATTTTTCTTGAATTTTGTCATTTAAGAATCAGTTACATGGCACTTTCCGAAATCTAAATTAATTTTTATTACGCATTTTCCAAAATAATATATTTATTTTGGAGAATAAACTAACAATGGCACTTTACAACTTAATTAATGTTATAAATTTTAATAATAATTTGGCATATACATGTGCAAATTAGCAAAAAATAATTTAACGTTACGTTTTTCAAATACATAAAAGTTACGAATATTTTATAAAACCTAATAGCACATTGTTTCATGGCTTTAGAATTAATCAAAGATATTTCAGTGACAAGTAGTTGAATTAAATTGGATTTTACAACCACACGCCGCATGTACGCGAAAGCTTATCTAAGATCCTGTCGGGGATACAGCTCTCAATTCTGCGGTTTTTAGTCCGACATCCTAACCACTAGGCTTAGGGTACTGTGGCCTTGAATGTTCTTGTTAATAAGTTTCCATTAATCGTAAATAGGAAGCATTGAAGCAGCTTCAAGGAACACTCTTTCATGAATTTTTCGTAGTTTGCTAAGCGTGTGAAACACAGAATATTGTTACTCTGTATGTGATTCATTCCCTATTTATATAGTTACGATAGGGCAAAGAAATGTGTTCTACATTGCGTAACATGTTACCTCACTAGACACGACCGCATGCTTGGATTTTACTAATGAAAGTCCGAAATCTGCTCCGGAACTTGTAATTTATTGCTCCGTGATGATCGGTGATTTCACTGTTTACCGTGATTCATATCGAGTACCTGTTTATTAACCTCCGAGGAGTCAGGCTCAAAGGTGTACCTCTACATCATTGCCTGTCACTGACGGGGCATATTTCTCACATAATTAGGAATTTATTTCATCGTGCCTGGCATTCTTCCAGGCCCTGCATTCAGGAGAAAGCATAACTGTCGTCAAACATTTTAATAGGGTTGCTACTAGAGGTAGTTATCCTCTAGTTTTGGCACTTTGTCTATCGTTTAAATGAGTTATTACCGTACCTTACATTCTCTCGTTATGTTTTGTACTATTTATGATACCTTTCAAATTTTGCTGAATCCCCCACCTCTCCCACTCCACCCCGCTAATTAACCTTTTGAAGCGAAATTATTTTCACATCGATGTATAGAAAAACAACTGAATATACTTAAGTGCCGAGAAAGTACATCCGTTGCCATCGCAACACAGCGTTTACTGATAGTTAAATCGAGCGATGGCAACGGATGCACCTTTTCAGCGTTGGGTCCATTTCACCGTCTGTCCAGGTATTCTGTATCTGTGCATTTTCATCACATTCCACCAGATGCCAGTACTGATAAAAAATAATGCTGATATCAATTTTATTAGGTTGTTCGGAAAGTAATTTCGTTTTTCCCCCACAGAGGACTTAATTATATTTTTCCACAGTCAACTTCACAATTAAGCCGCATAATCATTATATATTTTGACAGCTTATATAGCAGGTTTGCTTGCGAGAAAAGTTCGATTGATTCTACGCAGTAGTTTTTGGTTGGTATTAGTTTCAAATATAGAAACTGAAAAGCGGCATTTTCGACAGGTTTTGCTTTATCGAAAAGGTAAAAATTACTGTTTAAGAAAGAAAAAAAAAAAATATTCGATGTGTATGGAGAAGATGCATTTATAGAACGGTACACATCGGTATTTTGGAAAACCAGTACCAATGCTGGTTTTCAAAATTTTGATCTACCTATTTCGATGTTAAAGACACACCACGTTCTGGAAGTTCAATTGAAGTTGAAGACCCAATAAAGGCATTCATTGAAGCGCACAACAATTCGTGAAGTCGTCGAAAGATTAAATTTATCGAATTCGACCATTCATGATCATTTGAAACGCCTCAAAGATCGACACATGGGTTCCTCATGTTTGTAAAAAACGAAATGACTTTCCGAACAACCCAATACAGACAATCGACAATTTGACTGAAAATTATGTGCTAAAAAGTTAAGGATTCTCGTGTAACTATGTCATCCTTAAGTATTTTGTTGAAATAAAATTTGACTAATGTTTGATAGTCCAGTCAAATTAGGAATGGGGGAAAAAATTTATATATTTTTGAAACTTGGGGAAAACACTAATTGGGTATGTAGTTGTATAAAACAGAAAAGTTCCCCCTCTCGGGGTGCCGCGTCCCCCCATTTGGCCCCCCCCAAAAGGTCACTTTTTCGGATTTTACTTCTATCTCAAAAACCGTTCGCCTTAGCATAAAAATTTCAATTACAAAATGAAAGCTGATAAAATTTCCTACAAGATTGTAATTGGTTATTTTTTTCTATATGCAATAGCTTTCGAGATATGTTTTAGACAAAATCGCAAATTTTTGGAAAACGCTTCTTTTTATCCCGATTTTTAACCAATTTTGTCTTTTAACTCTTCAACCCTCTGATTTACAGCAATTGTTTTCATAACAAAGTTCTAGAGTATTTAATTACCTTTAAAGTGAGTTATTATTTGTAACTTTATCTTTAAATGATCAAAAGTTATTCCAATTTGAAATTTTCAATAAATTTAACAAAATTTGAATGAAAACTACATTGCGCGTCAAAGTATGACAAAATCTAGGCAAAAAATTATAAAGTTTTGAAACTTTGGGAAAACATTGGTTGGGGATGTAGTTGTATGAAACAGAAAAGTTCCCCCCCCTCTCGGGGGGGGGCACGTCCCCCTTTTATCCCCCCTAAAAAAGGTCCTTTTTTGGGATTTTCACTTTTATCTCAAAAACTGTACGTCTTAGCAAAAAATTGTCAGTTACAAAATGAAAGGTGAGGAAGTTTCCTACAAGATTGTTTTTTTTTTTTGCTAGATACAAAAGCTTTCGAGATATAAGTTTTAGAAAAAATCGCAAGGTTTTAAAAAACGCTTCTTTTAATAACAATTTTCCACTATGCGTTATACTAGCTCTTCAACCCTCACTTTTGCAGTATTCAATTCCTTTAAAATTAGTTATTATTTGTAATTTTATCTTTAAAGGATCAAAAATTATAGCAATTAGAAATTTTCAATAAATTTTAGAGAATTCGAATGCAAACTACATTGCTCGACCAAGTACGACAAAATCTAGAAAATAATTTATAAAGTTTTGAAACCTGGGGAAAACACTTGTAGGTGGTGCAATATTAAGAAACATTAAAGTTCCTCTACCTTGGGGGGGGCGTTCCCCTTTCCCCCAATTTTTTTTTATGCGAAACGGTTCTTTTTTTCAATAATAATTTAAATTACATAAGCGTATGATTTGGTTTTATTTCGTTTTTTTTTTATTTCTTTCTCCTATTGTTTCTGCTGAACTAGTTACATTTTATTCTACATGAAATTAGTAATAAACGCATATTTAACACATAAATGTTAGTACTAAAGTGTAAATTAACCCCCTCTCCCACCCCCAAAAAATATTTTGAAAGTGATACTTTTTACATCAATAGAATTCTGTAATGCAATGCATCTGTTCAATGTATGTACTTTGACATTTGCATTTTAGTGATCATTCATTATCAGAATTAATAATGTCAGAAAAATTATTAAAAAAATTACTGCATAAATATAGCACACTTACTTTCTCTTGTGTGCAACATCTGTACAATAATAGTGCAACAAACCTATCGAACAATTTTATTTTTATAAAAATGTATCCTCGTAGTCTTCCTGCACATTGCTGTACAGCGCAAATTGTCCTTCACACACGTGCATTTCTTTCCGCAAGTTTGAATGCATCCTCATGAAATTAGTAATAATATTGTTTCTGGAGCTGGTTTTAGTTTCATATAAACTAGAGAGAGCGATGAGTTCAGTTTTCTCCACCCCCAGTTCCTAGGTTCCAAATTGTTCTTTGTTATCCCCTCTCATTTCACTTGGCGTCTTTTGAAGAATTTTCCCAGACTTTCGGACAATGATTTAAAGATAAGGAAAATGTAACAGAAGAGAGGAGAATTTCTTGAAAAAAGGAGATTGCAAATTTTGATAATTCGACTGTTCGATTCTCTGAATTAAGTATCAGCAGCTAGAAGGAAAGTTAGTAAAAATATGGGATGAAAAAAAGCGTTTTCCATAAATTTCGAGGTTTTCTAAAACATATCTCGAAGCTATTCGATATAGAAAAAAATATTCGATATAGAAAAAAAAAAAAATACTAATTATAAAGATATCGAATAATAAATAATTCGATACATAAAAAAAATAAAAATTATAACCTTCTAGGAAATTTTATCAGCTTTCATTTTGTAATTTGCATGCTTTTGCTAAGAAGCACCAATTTTGAGATAAAAATGAAAATCTAAAAAGTGAACTTTGAGGGGGAGGGGGCTAAGAGGGGGGGCGTGGCACCCCTACAGACTGTTTCATACAACTACATACCCAACCAGTGTTTTCCCGAAGTTTCAAACGTTTATAAGCTTTTTTCTAGGTTTTTTCTTGCATTCTGACGCACAATGCACTTTTCATTCGAATCCCCTAAAATGTATTGAAAATTTCAAATTGCTGTAAATTTTGATCATATAAAAATGCAATTACATATAAAAATTAAATTTAAAGGCAATTGAATACTTTAAAACTTTGCTTTAACCCATTCCTGTCAAACTGATGGTTGAAGAGCTAAGGCAAAGTTAGTGGGAAATAGTGATAAAAAGAAGAGTTTTCCAAAAATTTGCGATTTTTTCTAAAACATCTCGAAAGCTTTTGTATCTAGAAAAAAATAACCCCCAACAATCTTGTAGGAAACTTCTTCAGCTTTCATTTTGTAACTGACAATTTTTTGCTAAGACATACGGTTTTTGAGATAAAAGTGAAAATCCCAAAAAGGACCCTTTTTATGGGGGGGGGGCTAAAGGGGGGACGTGCCCCCCCGAGAGGGGGGGAACTTTTCTGTTTCATACAACTACGTCCCCATCCAATGTTTTCCCAAAGTTTCAAAACTTTATAATTTTTTTCCTAGATTTTGTCATACTTTGATGCGCAATGTAGTTTTCATTCAAATTTGCTAAATTTATTGAAAATTTCAAATTGCAATAACTTTTGATCATTTAAAGATAAAGTTACAAATAATAACTCACTTTAAAGGTAATTGAATACTTTACAACTTTGTTATAAAGACAATTGCTGTAAAACTGAGGGTTGAAGAGTTAAAAGACAAAATTGGTTAAAAATCGGGATAAAAAGAAACATTTTCCAAAAATTTGCGATTTTGTCTAAAACATATCTCGAAAGCTATTGCATATAGAAAAAAAATAACCAATTACAATCTTGTAGGAAATTTTATCAGCTTTCATTTTGTAATTGACACTTTTTTGCTAAAATGAACGTTTTTTGAGATTGAAGTGAAAATCTAAAAAAGTGACCTTTTGGATGGGAAGGGGGGACGCGGCACCCCGAGAGAGGGGAACTTTTCTGTTCCATACAACTACATACCCAATTAGTGTTTTCCCCAAGTTTCAAAAATATATAAATTTTTTCCCCCATTTGCTGTTTTTTTTTTGTCTAATTTGCCTGGACTATGAGTATTTTTGCGACCAATACTTAAAATGTCAGAGTTGTGGCCTGAAGACACCGCGCGGTTTAAGGGTTAATCAACAGTTTTCTATTTGCTTTGCCGAGTACTGCTAAACAGGTCATTGATATTTGTGCTTAAGTTTTTTCTTAAGTGATCGCATGCATAAACAGTGGCATTTTTCTGGGGATTCAACCAAGATATGTGGAAATAAAAGTTCAAAAATGATAGTTGAAAGAAGTCCCCTCTCCAACCTACAATAGATTTGAGACTTATAACTTAAATATATCCTACAGATAAAAGTTATGGTAAAACAACTGATGTATTTAAAACTGTTTGAGAATTTGAAATTAAATTAAAAAGATTTTATTCCAATAAATTTCTTTTATAAAATTGACTGTAATCACAATTCGTGCATTTTAACAACAAATTTACGCTTTTCAGTTCATATTATAAATATCAGTTTATTTTACATTTCCAGTAATATTTATCGGTAATATTTTTGGAAATACTAAAAGAATGCATGACGATAAATAAATTCTGTATTATTTCCAGTGTTATTAAAATACAAGAGCATTTTAAAATGTAAAAGACAACAGCTATTCCGTTGGTGAGAAAAAAATACTGACTAAACCAATGGGAATTAAAAATGGGAACCCATATTCAGAAAGCGTGAAAACGGCACCCAATTCCGGTAATCAGCAGAGGAAAAGTAATTTTGCCGGAAATTCTTTACTTTTATTTGGATTTCTCATGCCGGATTGATAGGGAAATAACATCAATAACTTGCTGCTGAAATACTAAGAAAAAAATTCACAAGTTGCTAGTTTATACCAAGGTCTTGGTTTTTACCCTGAAGTTTACAAAGAAATGAATGACAATATTATCTGAAGACAGTTCAACCGTAATTTAAAAATAGGAAAAAAAGCTATGGAAGGTTTTGTTTTTTAGTAAATGTACAGTCCCTGTACCTGTAATGTGACCACCAGCAGAAATATAATTTTTTCTTTCCAAAAATGTACCATGTGTAAGGAAAATATTGTAATCATGAAAAAATTAAATATGACAATGAGATTTTAATGTATTTACGGTGATGCATGTATGCAAATGTGAGTGTGTGTACGTTTGGCTGTGTGTGTGAACAACATAGCTCTTAAACAATGCATTCGATTTAGCTCAAATTTCTCCACATGTATTCTCAACATGGACACACGTTAAAACCTCTTAATATGTCCTCCTTCCAATACAACACCCCTCCCTCCCTCAGGCAGGTAGCTATCGTGTAGCTTTGCCTTAATCAAAAAACAATCAAACAGAATTTTATGAAATAGATTAAAATCTTCAGGACATTAAATTTGAATGAATAAAAGAATTAAAATTTTTATTTGGCCCTCGCTCGAAAATTCCCATTTAATAAAATAGTTTATGAATAAACATTTTGAATTTTTTGAGTTTTATATATTTTAAGTGTTTAAGAGTCATGTGTAGTTTTTTCGGGCCATGAACGAGCAGCCTTAAGATTTACTGTTATAAACAAGTAACGTGGTAATATTGCATAGCTTCATAGAAATTATAACAACAGTGAACTGTTGTTTGTAAATAATGTCTTCTTCAGCAAACTATTGAACGCACACGTAAAATGTGGATTTCTGGCGTGCTCTTTTCCCCCCCATCAGTCAGATCGATAATTATTTTCAAAGAAGGCCACCCGATTAAGAGACGATTTTTGGACAATATATCTTGAAAATCAGTGATAGTTATCTCTGATTTTACGCTTGAAGTGGGGCGGAAATGCCATTGAGAATGGAGATGATACAGTTGATTATGTAGAAGAGTAAGTAAGGCAGTGTGTAAAGAGGCTCCTGTTGGATATTTTTACAGAATGCGGATACAGTCTCGACTCGAGAAAGCAAATATCTTTTTTCATGCCATGGTCACCAAATCAAGTACTTATTCCTCAGATTGTAATTAGAAAATGAAATAACTACCGTGAAAATATATATTTTTTTTCTGCCGATTGTTTTCTCTCCCCCTGCCCCCACCTCCAAGACATAATGTTTATCTATCCTTAAGACCTAATATTTATCTAAAGATTTTTTTTTTCCTTCTGATATTTTCAGACAGTATAAGAAGCTTGTTTACTCGCCAGAGTTTAGCAAAGCGTATCATTTTAGCTACGTCTTGTGTTTCAGGGGAAGGGGTTGGGGAACAAAACATCCAGGTACACTAAAAATTAAGGCCAGGCCCCCTAAACTCTGTTCAATTCATGGGTTCTGAATCGACACCCACGTGGTCGCGCGTCTTTCGTATTTTTATTCTTTCAGCAGATATATCTTCCATTCATTTGCAGTAAAATTTCGATTATTTCACTCTTTTTTTTTCACGACGTCAATTTTTGATTGGCCGTTAACTATAAAACATTTTGTAGGTTGAATAGCTTTTTTTTTTTTTTTTTTTTTCCCGGATTGTTTGTTTGTTATAAACTGTTCTCTCGGTTTACACGATATCATTTTGCACTGGAAAAATTTAAAAATGTTGATTGCGTGTAAATGGTTACTAAATTATATATTGTATTCAAAGAAATCAGGCAAGACCTAATGTATTGCCACAAAATTTATAATATCTGGCATATTGGCCAGATGTAGTATGTTTGCCGGATATCCGTTGCATCCCTCCTGGAAAGTAACACTGGATACAGAAAGTGAATTTTCAACGTTGTTTTATTTTCTCCGTGATGGAAGCGAAAAGGTTAAACCTGCATTCAATTGATAGGGTCGAGATTAAACTTCATAGCACTTCTTTACTTCCTATACATAACTATAAGACCTAGTTTATAAAAGATCAATAATTTTCTGAGATTTCTTTCCATTAGCCAACAAATTCTGATTATAATGGCATTTTGAGATTATAAAATTATTGGGATTTCCGCAATCTTAAAAATACAGGCTTTTGCGAAATATCGAAGAGAAGCTTTTATATTCCAACACGGCTGACATGTTTCTTGTATACTCCTCAAATAAGGTAAGGAAAGAAAAAAAAAAAATACATCACGAAATCAGGTGTGGTGTAAGTAATCGAACGTTCCATTGCGACGCAAACTAGTGACATGTTACTTCGCTTTGCGTGACTCTTTCAACTGGTAACAAATGACCGACTCACGATTTGGTCACGTTCCTTTTATTTTTATTTTTTTTCTATTTGCTTGTGCTGCTATTACCCTATGGAGACTTCTCCCTGAACCATCATTTTCTTTCTTTCCCAGCCTCTTTTCTTCTTCCTTTCTGTTTTTCCTCTATAGTTTTCTTTTTTCTTTCTAAATGATTGCGGGTTTGTAGTGACAGCAATGGTGATTTTGGATCCAGAGATTCTCAGAAATGTGAATCCGTGGGAAAAGGCTAAATGTATTTATTTCGAACGCGAAAGACATTCTTTCCACTGTTTGTGAGCAAAGATTACCGCCTCATTTGCAATTTTTATTTTAAAATAAATACACCATAATGCATATGAGACTTCGATTTCAGAAGTCGTTATTGTTGGTTAGCCGTTATTTTCGGAGGTAAATGAAGAGGAGAGATTCTTGAGGTAATTATTAGGTTTCTAACTCAAAAAGTGGAAACATGCATGTTTAGAATTTTTCACAATATTCCCAAATATTACTATTGGCACATTGCATATTTTAAACTGACAGTGAAAGAATGCGAAAAAGAGAGGTAGTCTTCCATTACACAAAACTGAAAGGAAAGAGATAAGTGCTTTAAAATTGATAAAGTCGTAGAGATAATATTTTAGCGAGGGTAAAAATTAGTCCTCTTCAACAGCACCTGGGAAGTTTTTTTCTTAATTGAAATTGTTTAATTTTTTTAAATTTTCTATCAAAAGAATGTTATAAGCATCGCTTAGTGGGTAGTTAAAATTTGTAAAATTATCGAGCTGTTTGGTTTACGGAGTTCTCTCGTAAACGTAAATTTAAAATTATCATTTTAAGTACTCTGATTTATTACATGTTTTCTTTAATATTAGTTTTTAATTATGAATAAAAATTTGGGAGGATCTTATGTTACATGCAGCTTCACGAAGAAAATGCTGGAACACTTATTTGATACGCTTTTCTTTACTTCTTACTGTTTTCTTTCTTTCTTTCTTTTTCTTTTTTTTTTAATGTTGTTATCATGGATTTATAAATGTGCTGTATTGATATCTGATCCACTCCAGATTTCGTATCTTATAAAATCCCGAACTTTATAATTAAGATGAAATACTCATAAGGTTTTTAGATAATGAAAGAGCCCGTCCTAAAATTCATTTATTATGGTGAGGTAATTCATAAGTGATTGATTTAAAATCATATATTTAATTATTATTATTTATCTTTTTTTTTGGGGGGGGGGGTACATGGATAATGTTTCTCTTCGCGCAGTTATCGAAAAATAATGGAATATTTCCAAGTTTTAAAAAAATTGTGCAATAAATATTGCATGTTCGTCCCGAACCTAGCCTCTATAATTCATTTTTATCTTCGGACTATGGCCCAAGTAGAAATTATTTTTTTAATACAATGAAAAACAGATAAAATAGTTCTTTCGTTGTTTTGGAAGTAATGAAATAAATGATTGGCTGCTGTAACTGGTTGTTAATTTGGACGTCCTTTCATAGGGATAATGTTGTCCTTCTGGGTGCTCCTATAACCAATGCTTCGGACCTAAGTTGTGGCCAAAGCATAAACGGCAAGTTATTATGACACACTTTTAATAAAAATAAAACATATAATTTGTTCCAGTGTAACCTAACTGGTGTTAAAACATTGTGCTATAAAAAGTACGATTGGCAAACGTTGAAAAATGTTAATGCCTTTTTGCTGTAGTATTACTTTACTGCAATTTAAATAAAAGTTTCCTACCACACGTGCCTGTTCCCGCCTCGGCAGAACAGAACAGTTTGCCCCAGACAGTAACAATTTAAGGAGGGAGAAGAAATCGAATCATTCCATAACATATACTTACGCCCAACTCTTGCTGTACGTCACCTGTCTCTATTAAGTTTCCGGAATTCCATCGGAAAATAGTGCGAGTTGTGTGTGGGATCCCGGAAGTATTTTCGGCCTACAACAAAAGAACAACGGGACATCCCCCCCCCCATCACTAAAGGAATTAATTAAAATAAAGTAAAATTCGCCACCGACGCCATTTGCTCTCAGGCGTTGCTGCGAAGTTGTCTTCACCTCACGCTACCAAACCTGATTGTAAAATAAAATAAAATGGCTGGCAATGCTTTCCAATAATTAAAACATAACGTGTTGTAAGTAGAAAGAATTTTACAACTGCAGGAAAATCTGTCTTGAAAACCTTAAACTGAATCTTCTAAGGATTGCAAATCATACAACGTGTATGTAATCATGTACGCAAAATGCAAGACCCAATATTTAAGGGTTCTCAAGAAATCACATGTTAAACATCTGAAAATCAGTGTACACAATGCAAATAATATGCTGTATAAAAATATTTCGAATAACTGCGAAGTGTAAAGGCACAGTCTGCTAGTCAGATTTTCTCCTTCATCGACTCATTATTTAATGCCACATTAGTCGTGTAATCAGATGAAATAAATCTTAACACTTACGTAAGCTCATATGCACTTTTTGTTTAATAATTCACCTGCAAAATCATTAATATTTTCCTAAAAATTTAAGTAAAAAGTAACTTTAAAAGTATATTTTAATAAGAATAAATATATTTTTAAAAGTTTAAATTTTTAATCAGAATTTGGAAAAATAAATAGTTGTTATAATTAAAAAATGTAATTATAATAAAAATTTAAAATTTTTTATTGAAAAATTAGTGAATAGTTGTTCCTATACTATTTCTTATTTAAAAATGTCAAATGAGACTAGACCGAAAAATGTTTTAATTATAAATAAATAAATAAGCAAATGCAATAAGGAAATAAGGTTTTATTAGCACTAGGGTGCTATTTCGCTTAATACCAGATTTTTGTCTACGCGATCTTGTCGGCAAGTTTTGCAGATATAAATTTTCACGGTTAACATCTTTTCAAATGTGTTTGCCAGATAATGTGGAGAGGGCGGGGGGGGGGGGGGGGGGAGGGGGTTCGGCGTTAATAAAATATTGAAAGTCGCACAAGGTTGGTAATTTTCGATAATTGATCGCTAAATTTGGTGCCAAAACGCGACAATTTATTCTAAATATGTTACTAGAATAGTTAAAAAATGCCTGGCTAATATTGTAAAATAGTTTTATTATGCGATTTTAATATAGATTTTAATTCCGAAGAAGTGTTTTAGAGATTAGAGAAGACAAATGCGGTACACTCATAGATTATGATACACTTTCCAAATGGTATTTATAAAGGTGAAGTATAGTGACTATGCCAGGCGAAAATTATTAAATAGTTTTGGTCGGCGTTTTAATATAAATTTCTATTCCGAAGAAGTGTTTATGGTACAAGGAAGGAAAACATGGTACGATCATGGATTATGATGCCCATTCCCAATAGTATTTAAAATGGTGAAGTATAGTTGGAATATGCTTGGCGAAGATTGTAAAACAGTTTCAGTAGGCGATTTTACTATAGATTTCGATTCCAAAGATGTGTTTTATGGTGTAAGAAACAGTTGATTCCTATTTTAACGTCCCCCCCACTCTCGCCAACCTAAAAAATAGCCGCACTTTAGCGAGCTTTGCAGTCATGGGTTTCTAGGAGTTATGCACAAGTTTCAACGCTCCCAAAAGAACTAGATGAAAACTAAAGTGAACCAATTAGCGATAACCGTAACAGTTAAGGAATTTGAAAACACGTAATTATTAAAACTACCTTAATTGGCAACCCAAAATAAATAAAAATGTAACGGAATGCTGTATTTCCATGTTTTCCAAATCGCCATTTTAATTCTAAATTTGGGTTGCCACATAAATACAAAAAATCGTCATGGTAGCTGCATATGTTTACTTACTGCCACCTTGTCGAGAGTCGGGCTGTTAAAGTAGGAATCAACCCAAGAAAGACAAACACGGCACACTCATGGTTTTGATGCACATTCGAAACAATATTTAAAACGGTGAAGTATAGTTGGAATAGACTTGGCGAAACACTTAGTAGGCGATTTTAAGATAGATTTCGATTTCAAAGATCTGTTTTAAGGAACAAGGAAGAAAAATACGACACACTCATGAATAATGATACACTTTCCAACTTAATGGAATAATAAAGAAAAATAGGGACGACGCATAAATTATAATACGCTTTAAATCTATAGCACTTAAATGCATATTTAAAATCTGAAAGTGTTTCAGATTTTCTTCTTTATTTATTTAATTTTCAATATGGCTTTATTTGCACAGGTGAACCATATCATCCAGTATATTCAGAGACAGTTCGGTCGTTTCTTTTCTTTTCTTTTATTCTTTTTCCCTCTCTTCATTTCACTAAGGGTTTTCTCAAACGCGTTGATCCGTCATAAACGCAAAGTCGCCATTTATCGGACCATACCACGTTACGGAAGAATAGATAACAGAGTAATGTGCAGAAAATGCATGTGATTTTATTCATAGCTATTAATCAATCACCAGAAGAACCTGTAATGTCGTTGATTGATTTGTAGTTTAGTATATGTTTTTCTTCTTCTTTGTTTTCGGTTGTATGCATTGCTGTCGTGCGTCTTTTAATTAGAATTTTAAGTAAGCCGGATCGATTACTGCTAATGTGTACGCTGCCTACAGGAAACCATGCAGCAAAAATTAAGTGTATGACTGCGATGTGCGATGGGCAACGAATCGTAAAGCGACAGCAGCTGAACGATTGAAATGTATTATCGTTTTTAACCCTTTGAGGCGCAACCCTTTCCCAATGCTGGAAAAAGGGCAGCCGTTGCCATCGCTCGACTTAACTACTAGCAAGATGGTGGACGATCGAAACGTTCATCGCGTGCCACAGGTCCAGAGACCCATTTTTTGACGACAGCTGGCAGTGCCGGCACAGCCAACTGCGTCAGAAAAGGGTCTCTAGATCTGTGGCACGCGATGAAAGTTTCGATCGTCCGCCATCTTGCTGGTAGTTAAGTCGAGCGATGGCAACGGCTGCTCTGTTTACAGCATTTTGCAATCTATCCAGCTGTTCTCACATTCTTCCATTTTTCCGCAGATGTCAGTGCTGTTAAAAATAATCGTGACAATTTTTTTTGCGGGAAATGACGTGCTAAAAAGTAAAGGATTCTCGTGGAGGTATGTCACCCGCAACTATTTTTAAAGAAATCAAATCTATTCTTCGTGACTGGCAACAGTCAAAACGTTAGAGTTTGGTGTTCCCACAGCGGGAACACTGCGAGCTAAAGGGATAACCCTTTGACCAGCGCTGGTGAAACCTCCTTTTTTCAGCGCTTTCACTGCTAGTCGCATAAAAATAAGGTTAAATGGTCCCAACGCCGAAAAAATGCAGCCGTTGGCATCGATCCGTTTGACTATCACCAACATGGCGGTCAATCGAGTCGCCCATCTGGCGCCACAGAGCTAAAGAAGTTTTCTGACACAGTTGGCTGCGCGATCGATAACAACGGCAGTACTTTTTCAGCATTGGGCAATCTATCCAGTTGGTCTTCTATATTGATGTGAAAATGCTTGCGCTTCAAATGGAAGCTCTTCAGCTTAGGATTTCTAGGAAGGGATGGATAAATGTTTAGTAGCTATTTTGTACTCGTATTACTGGAGTGGCCATTGTGCGAAGATAACACTGTTATAACACCGAAAATTTTGTGGTAGAAATTCACTTCGTGAATCATATTTTTGAATGCTATCTTATAGAAGAATTGTTTTGTAATTACTGATATTATTATTTATCTGTTAGTAAATAGCACAACATCATTAGTATTTCTTTATGCAAAATGAGAAAGCTACTTTTCGTGTAGCCTGTCTCAAGTAAAGTTTGATTTGAGTAAGTAGTTAAGGAAAATGTATTATTGAAATTGTATTATTGTTTATTGAAATTGAAAAAAAGTAATGCCGTATTCATCCGAATGCCTTGTTCTTTACTGGAAATTATTTTATTTTCCATAGAATCCTATAGGAAGCAATTTTTTCAAATATTCCCCCCGGGCTACATTAATATGCCAGGGAAAATTGGTTTCATCAACACGTTTGAATTTCCCTAAGTAGAATGTAATCAAATTTTTCTGTCTTACAGCAAGTGTACGGATGTGTTAAAACTAAAATAGACGGGATTGAGACTTTAACATACGCACGTATATTAGTATGACACGTATATTAATATTCGATTTTGGCTATACTTGAACCGACAATTTGTTTTCTTGTAACGCTAGAATGAATATGAGAGTAGGCTGTATTCCAAATATGCGTCCTTTAGAGAACGTTGCAGAGAGGTTTTTGTAGCCTAGAAGATATCTTACTTGATTAATTGTTTCAGTAATATACTTGTAAATTCTTATGATATATCCTGCTGGACATCAGAAAATGAATGTGCATGTGAATATTGCGAAAATTAATCTACGTATTAAATGAGTCACATAATGACGAGTATTGCATATTTTATGTTTTATGGAGGAAAATTGATCTATTTTAATGTAGCATAGGGTTTTGCGGGTTTTGAAGTTGGCCGTACTGAAGGGAGGAGGTTTTCCTATGTTATTTGAATGCATTTTCTTCCCCATACTACATTAGAACATAAAGCCCGGGCGCTAGGGGAAAAAAAAAAAAAAAACACTCGACAAAAATGCGTCTATACTCAATATGTTAAATCGTCGTCCACTTAAAATAAATAACTTCATGTTCAGTTCTTATTATATATACCGAAATCGAATTTCATGCTCTTTTGGATTCGTGCGGAAACTTTTCGCATTCGAACGAAATCATTCTGTGGGAGCAGCCTCTCTTATATCAATGCTTTATCCAACCATTTTATTTGTGGAAAAATAAATAAATAAATAAATAAACTGTGTAATCTGGAAAAACTATTCTAAACGAATTAGAACGGCAACTTCTCATTCAAAGCCTGATAAACGTGACTTCAGTATGACGTCATTGTCACTTGCAGTTCCTAATTTTCTCACGCAAATGATAAACTTTACTCTCGAAAATGAAATGGAGCTGAAAATAGTGAAAAATCGCTTAAAAATGAGGGAATGGGTGATTTTTCGGATTTTAAGTAGCGCAGATTGTTTTTTATATTCTTATGCATAATTACGAAAAAGTTCAGGCGGATCGTACAAACGGTGTAGAATCTTTTAGGAGTAATGGCGGTAAGAGCTTTTTCTTGGGGTTGCCCGGAATTGTTAAAGAGTCAGTGAGTCAGGAATCAGCGTAACTATATAGTAGGATTACGCCTAAGAAGGTAAAGCGCTTATAGTACGGGTGAAAAATACGAAACGCGTTCTGTTTGGGTTGAAAAGGTGTGGTTTTTCTTGACCTCGTCAGTATGGCAATTGAAAAATTAAAATTGTAATTAAAATTGTAATGTGTTACCATGTAATTTGCATTTTACATTACCGCATAGGAAACCGATATAGATTGAAAATCAATACAGTCATTACACGGCATTACTTGCGTACGTATGCCTGGCTTAACGGTGTTATTCGAAAAAATCATGTGATTTTGGTACATAATTACAAATAAACTATTTATGCCAGGCACTTCAAAATTTTGAAACTGTCTCTTTACAAGCTGTATTACATACTGCGAAGACAGGCCAATCTGTATCAGTTTCAATATTTTTAGAAAAAAATCTTAAAAATCGGAAATTTTCGCAAAGCGTGTCACTCTTCGGAAAATCTTGCAGCTCAAATCCATGTTTAAGAATTTTTTCTGAAAATTTCACAAAAGCCACAGCGTTTTCGCTTATCGTAGTGTGTAAAACAACTTATGAAGAACCATCTGGAATTTTTTGGAGACCATGGTGCTATTAGTTTATTTCAATTTGTGTACCAAGACTAAAAACAGAGTTCTTTTTTTTCGAAGAACAGCCTTAATGGACACAAATGCATTGTCTCTTACCTCTCCCTGTTTTATCGTGTCTAGCATTGTTCCCGTTAAATAAAGGAGCATTTGCGGAGGGAAACACATTTATTAATATGTCAGCCTCTTCGGGCGTAGTCTGCTGAGCTGTTTGCTCAGTGCTGTTCTCTGCATAGACAGAAGGCGAGAGCACAGGGTTAATCCAGCATCTCCCATTACAGACTGGATATTGAATTAAGTGCATGTGATACATTTATATTACTGGAGCTATTGGGATTGATTGTTCTAACATTTTTAAAGGAGTTCAATGGGCTCAGCAGATTCCTTATAATGAATTTAATTGACCGCTTCACGTTTTCTAATTACTCACTATTGTGTAATATGTAATTAAAACAGTTGTCTACAGACTATTGTGATCAAGAGTTAAATTACAAATAGTAATTTCTTTTTTAATACCCAGAAGAATTATCTCTTTGGGGATGACAACTTGCCTCTTTTAAGCTACTGTACTATCATGTACAGTTAATTTCCTTTGTATTGTAATTCAAAGAGAAAGCAGAACACTAGATCAAGATAATGAATATTTGCAGTTTTAACTTTATTGCTCTTAAAGTTTATTTGTAATAGCGTTTTTTTTTTTTTTTTTTTTTTTTTTTTAAGACAAGTAAATAATAAATGTAAATTTGGGGGCGGGTGTGTGTGTGTGTGATTTATTTACATTGTTTTTAATCACTGGGATTCAAATCGTCAAACCCTGCTTACTTTACAATCGGTATTTATTTTAGAATTATTATTTTTTTGGAACAGTAAACATTGGAAGGCCTGTTGCAAAATGCAGACTGGCGTTATGTATACTTTCAATATCCATTGCTTTGGAGAGAGATAGAAGGAATTGTGACTGGGCACGAGCAGTATACTACAAAATGGCCTCTAGCCAAGTCCCTTGCACGTGTTTCAAATATCGGAATTTTATTTTTACATTCGGTTATTTCACTTCATTTTATTTTTTTCAACTCAAGGCATCTGGGACAAAAAAGCCGTAAAGGTGCTGGATGCGATGGAGATTTGAAAAAGTCACGTGGAACGATTACGAAAGTTGAAAGATATGCACTCATGTAACAGCTGCATGGGTTCTTTCTCTACACCTGTGCGTGTTGCCTATTCTTTCTGGAAATACGTAGTCGTTTTGTGAATACTGTTTATCAGCTAAATAAATTTTAATTAGTCTAGATTAAATATAAACAGATAAAAATGTTCCCACCCTTCCATTATGCATATAGGTGTCCATTATCTTAACAAATTTAGACTTCAATAAATATAAACATATTAAAAATGGGCCGTAAAATCATGTACATTTCTTTTTCATTAATCTGCTGTTAAAAAAAAAAAAAAAAATAATATCAGTCTGCAGGCCGGTATGTGGCCCGCGGGTCGTATGCTGTTTAACTATTGTAGACAGTTTATCGTTGTAGATAAGCTTTTGCGTATTATTTAGGCATTGAATATATTTCTAATGATGTAAATAAAGATTAAATAAATTTACCCTGTAGAATAACACCACAGTCACCATAATACATACGAAAAAAATCTGGTACTTAAGGGTTAAAATAATAATAACTATGTAAAAATGTATAAAAAATAATACAGTACGATCTGAGTTCAGGTTCAAAGGGTCCAATCTCAGTGGCGTAGAAAGGGAGAGTTGGGCGCGAACCCACCCTCCCTTACCATTCGAGAAGCAGGGTTCATATGATTTTGTTTAACCCGCGAAAAACCCGTTTTTTTTTTTTTTTTTTTTTTTTTTTTAATGCCCACTTGAAAAACCCAAGTGGTTTTTTTTTTCCTTTCAAAATTCTAACTTTAAAATATCAACTTTAATTACATAGCTAATACATCTCTTAATATCAGTACATCACTTCTAAAGTTTATAAACGTATTATTTATAAAGCTTGTAAAGTACTGTTAAAAAACTCAGCACAATATTTTTAGTTGTAATTGCAAGTTTATAAAAACTTTATTAAAATGTAAATAATTGTACTAAAATCACACTATTGTCAGTTTGTTTTGGCTAATTCGACACCAGAACAATTACATGATTCGAAATTACTCTTTAAAATATTTCACTGGTTTGGATTTGCCAAAGGGAGCGATGGCAACATGTGTGCTACGGCTGCAGAGAGAAATAACATCGTACTTTTGAAGCAAGCAATTTGCATTTTCAGAAGCATTTTACATGTGTGAACTATTTGCATGATCGATTTTAAATTGTTCTGCTAAAAGTGCCGCCATCTGCCTGCTTAGTTTATTTTATGCTAATTTTGTCATTGCAGTGTCCACATTATCTGTTTAGTAGCATTTCACAGTATTTGTTTTGCACTTTTAAACATAATTGTATACACTGACATGGCTGCGACTATTGTCAGAATCAAAAAAGGGTCTCTAGATCTGTGGCACGCGATGAACGTTTCGATCGTTCGCCATCTTGCTAGTACTTAAGTCAAGCGATGGCAACAGCTGGCCTTTTTTCAGCATTGGGAAAGGGTTGCACCTCAAAGGGTTAATCAAGCGTAATAATTTTGTAGTTGCGTCTCACTGAAATCGATCCTTTTAACACAGCTATTGTGTGTCACTAGAACTTCAAATTTAACACTGATAATAAAATGAACAGTCAAGGTGCTTGAATACTTAATCATTTTGCGATTTCTTTTTCACATTACATACTTTGGGAATTTGCGATGTTCGGAAGCCATTAATCCATAGGTTCTTACAGAGGTGCACACAGAATTCTCTCTTTGTGGGGTCCAGCTCATAAAGCTGTGACACCTGCCAATCACCTGAAAAAATGCAGAACACAAAATTTTTCTCGTGACCATGACCACCTTTTATAAAGACACCCCGCACTTCAATATTGCAGTGATATCCCAGCCAGCCACGATACATCGAATTAACGTCGCCGTCGACGTAGTTTCGACTTAATCATCGACGTTAAAACTCCTTGGATATGTCCACCTGTTTGCCCGTACGGCGTATTACCCGCGAGGGGTGACCGTGAGAGATAACAATCTCGCTTAACGATGGCGTAAGAATGGAAAAGGGTGACCGCCAGGAAGAGAAAATCCCCGATATTGGTCGAACACTCGTCGCTATAACGGCAAAGGGAGACAGATTCTCGGAATCCGTTTATAAAATTCTGCTCATAGTGGTTGATTTTACGTTATACAATGTCGAATCGCTCCAACAGGACAGAGAAAACCGGCTTATATTCGTCTAATAGAAGTCGTTCTTTAAAGACTTCGCAGAATTTGTCGATTTCTGACCATTTATAAACGTAGTAATTATGCCGCAATTCCAGACATTCAGAGAATAGACAAGTACCATTTACGTACGTCGTGATGGAATGGAAATTCAAACTGTTCTGATCTTGTGAACTTTTGCCGTTTAAAAAGGAAACATTTTATATTTCTATATAATACATTTTAATATTAGTTTGTTAGCTAATAAAAAGTAATTTTTAATTAAATGTGCAGAAATTACAAGTTTTAAATTAACTTCTAGTCGTTTAGATGAAGTTGTAAAATATACATTCATAAAAATTTGAACACAGAGAAAATATATTAAAGAAAAATATAATCTTGATTTTTTGAATTTAATTGATCAGTAACTTGCATAAATAGCTTATGTCTCTATTTTACATTTTAAAGGGTTTACTTTTTCCCCCAGTACATTTTATGAATTGTTTTTACTGTAAGGGGGGGGGGGTACGCTGTTTAATTCAATGTTATAAACAATATAAATATCTTCATTTATTGGTGAAAGATGGTGGAAAAGTAACTAAAAATTAAATAATATATTAGTAAATTTAGTTAAGTAAGGAATACAGTTTAAAATGCAATTTTACTATCAGTAAATATAATTTACTTATTTTATATAAAAAAGGTTACTTTTTAACCAATATATGAAAATATTTAGATAGTTTATAAGAGTAGATTAAATAATTTTTTGCACCTTTTTATTAAAAACACCTAATACAGCCAAAACGATTAATAAAATGTACCGGGGGAAAAAATGGAAACCCTTTAAAATGTAAATTAGTGACATAAGTTGTTCGTGCGAGTTACTTATCTGTTAAATTAAAAATCAAGATTATATTTTAAGTTTAATATATTTTTGTATATGTTCAAACTTTTATGAATATAAATTTTGTAACTTTATATAAACGATCAGAAGTTAATTTAAAACTTGTTATTTCTAATCATTTAATTCAAATTTGCTTTTCATTAGCTAACAACTAGTAGTATAGTGTATTATATTTAGAAACTAGCTGTAGTACCCGTCCTCGACGGGTTAGTGAATGCAAATTTCCAAAAAAGCAAGAACTTTCGACAGCATTGTATGAGTACACAGAATGGATGTAGTATGTTGCCAAAGTAAAGAAAGCGAAGTTATAATTTTTATGTATTGTTAAAATATTACAGGTTAGAGAGTAACTAAGTAATACCATTTCATTCGCATTAGTCGTAATTATGTGATGCGCCAACGAATATTTACGCATATTGAAATAATTTTCGCAAAATCTAAAATTTTAATCAACATTTTTGAAAAAATGGAACCCTAGAATTTAAGTTAAGTGACAACCTATCATGTCACCCACATTCGTTTCATTCCCTGCAGTCTTTATTTCGTGATGCTGGAACAAATTTTCAGCATTTTAAAACGATTTTCGCAAAATCTCAAAATGTAATCAAAATACTTTAAAAATTCAACGCCTATAAATTAAGATTAGCAACTACCTATCATATCACTAAATTTCGTATCATTCGCATTAGTCATTATTACGTGATGTTTGAAGAAATATAAACGTATTTTGAGAGAATTTTCGCAAAATCTCAAAATCTAATAAAAATGTTTAAAAAATTGGACTCCTATCGTTTATGTTGAGCAACCATCTATCGTGTGACCAAATTTCATATCATTCGCTTTAGTCGTTATTACGTAATGCGGGAACAAAGATTCACTCAGTTTTAAACGATTTTCACAAAATCTCGAAATCTGATCGATTTTTTTTTAATTAGATGCTTATAGTTTAAGGTGAGTGACCACTTATCATTTCACCAAATATCATTTTTTCACCTTTGCATTTATTACGTGATATAAAGTGTTTCCTTTTAAACGGCATGTGCACCCGACAAGAAGTTTGAATTTCCATGCTTTCACGACTTATGTAAATGGTGTGTGACTGACATATTCTCTAAATGTCTGGAATTCCGGCATAATTACTACGTTTATAAACTGTCAGGATTCGACGAAATCGTCAAAGAACCACTTCAATTAGACGAATAAGCCTGCTTTTTTAAATCTATAGTTTATTATAGTTTTCCTGTAATAAAATATGAACAAGTTTTCTATCTACAAATCCCCCCCCCTCTCACCCTCCCACGAGAAAAATTTTGTCTACTTCATTACACGAACAGTTTTTTATTTATCTCTCTTAATTCTTTGATTTGTTCAATTTTACTACTCCAAATAGGTTTAAATTACATACTAAATGCACACATATTAGTATACAATTTAAAAAGAAAAAACAAACTTTACATAAAGTGCTTTAATCTGTTTCATTGTAAGTTATGCCATAATGCAATAAGTTGACTTTTGTTATAGTAAGTTTACATTAAGTAAATTCGTGCTTATAATGAGAAAAAATATTTCATATGCTTAATGTAAACAGTTGATTTTATGCCAATTGTACCTTTATATTTCACTCTATAATACAAATAAGACGACTTATAATTCGCAATTTAAAAGAAAATGAATAAAAGAAACAAAGCACATAATTATTAGTTAAATAATTATTTAACTTACCTCTAAAATTTTGATGGCTGGAATTAAAATTTGTAGTTACCCCGATAAACTTTAATAACATCACCGGCCAACACAATTTAAAGAGAGCCAGACAAACTTATTAATATGCCAAGCTAACGATAAATCGTGTTAGCATTGAACTTGAAAAATATTCCAAGAGATACTTGAAAAATATCCACTTTTATAGTTAATACTATGGAAATTTTACTCTTCTGTGTAGCGCAGCTCCTGAACTCAGCCATTGAGCAAGAACACGCTGGAGTGAGTTCTGCCCTTGCATAAAAAACTGCGAAGTACGAGCCACGCGAACCATGAACGAATACACACACAAAAAAGAAAAAAAAAAGCATCTGTTTTCTGAGAAAACGGTTGGGGTGGACATGTCAAAGGTCGTGAGAAAGGACCCCGTAAATTCTGTCTCCCCTGCACTGTTTATTCGACGTTCAACTGACTATTAACTAAGCTGAAAAAATTTCTCGATGCTCAATCGCGTTTCTTCTTGGCTGGCTGGGGGTTCTCTCAGACCGCCGAAGCCATGAGCGGAAAATCGGCGATGTATTGACGGATCATAGACCTCGTGAGTGCGACTAACATTAACAGTCGAAGATAGCCGCCTCCCTGACCAAAATCGAACGGCTCTTTATAACGTCGACAACACAATGTATGTTTGATCTCTTTTAAACGCTATTTTTTGCTGTAATTTTTCATCGACCTATTTTCGACATCGGGAATACGTGTGCTTGAATACTTAATCATTTTGCGATTTCTTTTTCACATTACATACTTTGGGAATTTGCGATGTTCGGAAGCCATTAATCCATAGGTTCTTACAGTGGTGCACACAGAATTCTCTCTTGGTGGGGGTCCAGCTCATAAAGCTGTGTCACCTGCCAATCACCTGAAAAAATGCAGAACACAAAATTTTTCTCGTGACCATGACCACTTTTTATAAGACACCCTGCACTTAAATATTGCAGTGATATTTCTCTCTCACTTCTACGACTCTCTCCGTTATACGCCGAATTCACGGGAAAGAATGCTAAACTTACAGTTATACGACTCTTCTCGCACGTATATGACATTTTAAAAGGTTTTTTCTATTTCTCATCTAAAAATTCATTTTATAATCTTAAAGTATAAATCCTGCACGCGTTTTCTTACCTTTATCCTATCACTACAATAAAATGTACAATCAATAATTAATAACATTTTTAATCTAAATTTCTATGTCATTAACGATGAAAAAATCTATCGGGAGTGTGACTATATATCTATCGAAATAGCTTAAAAGCTTTCTCAGATTTACAAGACATTATCTCTTTTACTACAGAGACAGATTAATTTCACTTCATTATTTGAAAAAATCTCATTCGTGAATCTTTAAACTGCAACTGTCGTAGTAGTAATAGTGATTAGTAAACTGCAACTTTTGTGAACTTTTTTACTTATTTTATGTTTCATTTTTAAACTATATTACACGTAGTATTATATATATCAAAAAATCCATGCACAGTCTTGTGTAATATATATTTGAGAATATTTTTAAAAAATGGACAAAAATCTTTATTTGTAAAAAAAGTAGTAGAGTTTTTAAAAAATCAGTTTTCAACCTTTTTTTTTAATTTTACTTAAATGTGCAGTTTAAAGAGATTTATTTTTTCAAAATGTACTTTTAGTGTTGAACATTGAAATGCATTCAATTCATCATTTGAACTAAATTTTTCAAAAAAATAACTGAAAAGGTAAACTGTCCCCCTTAAAGTAGGTAAAATAATAAATGCACATAAAATTTTTAACTTGTATTATAAGACGGGCTCTCACTTATACGACTCTCTCAGTTATACGCCTTTTTTCTACGGTTTCCCAAAAGTCTCATAATTAAGAGGTCACTGTACTTCAACATGTTTCTGAATTATGTATGTTTATAATTTTCTTTTCTTTTTTTTTTTTTTATGAATTCGGGCTCATTTTTTGAAACCCGAGCCCGAGGACTTTTAATCCGAGCCCGAGCAATATTATTTAAGTCGGCTCCCGAGCCCGAAATTTCAGCTAAAAATAAATAAAATTCAGTTACTTCATTGATACATTACGGTAAATTTTGCCCTTGTGCAAATTAAAGACAAATAGAGTTGCACAATCTTAATGCACTTTCTAATTCTTTTATATCCATGTTTATGAAATAATAACAATAATGCTTCAATTTTTATTAAAATTCCGTTGAGTACTCACATCAGTGTTAAACATTCGTATGTACTTTAGATATATTAGATACAGAAAAATACAAGTTATAGATCTCGTATAGTGACATTAAAAAATTTTATATTTAAAACACGTCCAGAAAGAAGATTTTGCATAATAAATTTAGGATATTTGCATTTTTGCATAGAATTGCATAAGAATATATTATTGCATAAGAATTTAGTTGATAGGAACAAAATTACTTTAAAAAAAATATTTTATGATACGATGTGAATATATACATTTAACTAAGATAGACCAAAAAGAATGAGGCCAAAATTTTGAATGAACAGCATGCTAGCACACATACGCAAATGAAATAGCACAACACACCATTTAGTAAATTATGTGAAAAAGCTAGCTTTTTACCCACCCATTATTTTCTTGCAAGTCCTAGCATCCCATCAGTACGTTTATTTTTCCGATGAATCGCTTTTTAAAACCCGTTTCAAGGAGTATGCTCAATAAAGGAGACATTTTTCACGAGCCCGAGCCAGAACGCAATCGTGAATTACAGGGCCCGAGCCCGTCTCATCTCTATTGCAGACCCACAACATACCAATAAAGCTATTTAAAATAGTCGTAGTGTTCTAAAAATATTTGAATGACTATTTCTTCCCTAGAGGAACGAGAGCTTAAAATAATTTTAAAAAATTCTCAATGTTTGTGATATCTTCTACTTATATAAAACACTAACGTATGCGGTACCAAAATTGACGATATTTCTACTCTGCGAATGGCGACAACTAGATGTAAACATCAGCGTAGTAACAATAACACATGCCCAGATCCAAGTTAACAGTTCAATGACGTCAAATGAAGGAAGCATATTTGTTATTGGTTACGTATGTCACCCAGTAGCTAGATTACAAAACAACAATGCACACTCGAAAATGCAAGATCCTTCGGATCTTTTCAGACCTTTAAAATTATCGAATTTACAATACTTGGCGCGTTTATCGCTCATAAAACGAGAAATGTCGCTATGCAGTGGACAAAAGCACATTTTAGCGATTTCCTATTTTGTACCATTGTTATTATTGTAAACAAGGCTACGTATTAAATAACGCAACCGTTCTATAATAAAACTCTAGGCTGCTTACTTCGGCACATTAACCCCACAGCAGCTGTAATTAAAAGCATTTCTGTATTAATTTGTAAAACATGTTATCTCTCAATACAGTATTTTTCTTGGGGAAGAGAAGACTGATAGTTCCTCTAAGAGTATTTTTATAATAATTTTATGAATATAAATGTCACCTATTATGTCTTTTCATACATTTTGAAATGTAGTACTTGGCATTGCCACCGTCGGCTTTTATTATGACACCCCAAAATTAATAGCAACCCTAACCTAAATAAATTTCATGACAAATACTATTAAAACTAAGAAACGTGATTTCCGTTGAAACGATTCTCTAATAATTTGGCCAACACTGCATTGAATATAAAGAACAGTAAGGTGGGGCGGCTAGTTTAATTAACATTTACACGAAACTGTATTTTGTCCTTTAGCAATCGCACTTTGCAGATAGTATTTTTACTTAGGTCAACGCTACAGCAATGCTAATAATTGTTCAAAAAAGTTTTCTACTTAAACTGTTCTCAACAGTAACACTTTGGTATGCTAAGTATGCTTGGTATGCTTTGGTATGTTCAGTAACACTTTGGTATGCTAATCGAGTGATACTAAAATTAAAATAACCGTTTTATTGAACTGCACAAAAATAAAAATGACCGTTTTATTGAACTGTACAAAAATAAAAATCACCGTTTTATTGAACTGTAGAATGAACACGTTTTGGTCAACAAACTTTTGCATGAAATACAAAATGTGCAAAATGAATTAAATTTCAGCATGTTTATAATATACTAGCTGAAGCCCCGTTTTTCGCCCTGAATGAATATTGTTAAACCAACTAATACAAATGGAAAATAAGTAAATAAATATTAAATATACTTTGGCTATAGATTTAATCGCCTACAAAAACAATTTTACTGTATTCTTTAGGTATATTCTAACTGTACTTGATTTTTTTAAATGCTGTTTGGAAGGGGTGAACAACCTAAGACCCGCAATAAGTGTTCCGTTGGCCCGCAAATCCTATAAAAATTGAATTGCACGGAATGCAATTGTTTATTTTTTGCTTGGAC
Organism: Cheiracanthium punctorium; assembly: GCA_038373885.1. Classification (NCBI taxonomy): domain Eukaryota; kingdom Metazoa; phylum Arthropoda; class Arachnida; order Araneae; family Cheiracanthiidae; genus Cheiracanthium; species Cheiracanthium punctorium. Next base: position 841,384 of record JAWZYV010017099.1, on the reverse strand, counting down.
ACTTTATTTCCCAGTTAAGCGGTTTTAGTTAAAACTTTCTGAAAAAGAAAAATGTTGCTTCTTTTAATACAGTACAAGTACTGGCAATTTCCGAGCTGGATTGTGAAAATATGCAACTTTCTTTAACTGTTATACTGGTTTTTTATCCATAAAAACAATTCTATGTTTTGTTTTTAGTAAGTGTTGTATTTAGTAATAATACTATTCTATTTGCAAATTGTGAACAGTTTTAAGATATGAAAATCCTTCAATGATAACTTTTCAATTCAGAAAATAATCGTTGATATCAACATTTGGCTGAAATACGAAAAATACGCTCAAAATACTGGTGTTAAATGATAAAAGAAATAAAAAATTTGTGAAAAAACACACACATAAGTAACATTTTATGTGTGCATGTTTTTTTTTTTTTTTTTTTTTTTTTTTACTACAAAGTTTTTATTTATTTTATTTGGCTGAAATATTTGGTTAGTATTTGCATAGGTATTTATTGTTTCTGTTTTCTCTTCAAATAAGCCATATCTGCACTACATCATAGAATTCATGAAAAATGCCCTTTAAGTTGTACGGTTCAGATATGAAAAATAACGTTTTCGTGTTATATAGCAAAAAGTATGAAAATGCTGCTCCAGCGTTGTTTAACACAATTGGACTTTACCATATAGTCAATTCTGTACTTTCAGAATTGTGCGTATTTTCACCAAAATGATCAATAACTTTTTTTCTTTAGACTGTACGCCTCCCTGACGCAGTGGTATTAAATAAGCGACACCAGTAAACTGTTTTAAATTAAAAGAACACATTTTAATAAACGGGCATAATATACATACACGGGTACAACGGCAACCGTTCTCTGAACCTATCTAAGTCCATGCACAGAACCCACAATAAAAGAAGTTTAAGCGTCCTTTTATACAGTCACGCCATCTCTCGAGGGCACATTTGCATTTACCCGTTGTCGAAGAAACTTGAATCCATTATCCAATTTACTATAAAAATTCAACTTACAATATGGCAAAGCTTTTATCAGTATGTCTGCTAAATTCTGATTACCAGATACACACAATAAATTAATTTTTTTCATTTCCAACAATTCCTTAATATAAAAATACCTTGTATCAAAGTGTTTAGTCCTTTGACTATCATTACAATTTTTAGGAAAATGTACGGCACTTTGATTATCGCAATAAATTTTCGGTAAAGACTGAGGTAAATTTAAATTCGAACAACTTTCAAGTATTTTAGTTAACCAAATAATTTCTTTTGCTGTATCCGAAAGAGCGATAACTTCAGCCTCCATGCTGGAAAGTGCAACACATTTTTGTCTACACGTTTTCCATAAGACTGGAACATTTCCAATTAAAATAATTCTTTCAATTTTGATATATAGATTTTCTGATGCATAATTAAATCATTACTAAGATATTCAAAAATAAATAAATTTGAAATAAATAATTTATGCGACACATGATATTTTAGGGTTGGGGTGGGGGAATAAGGTGGTGGTAGGCAGGGACGTACCCAGAAAAAAATTTCGGAGGGGGTCCAAACGGTGAAAAAGGCAGAATTTTTCATAAAAAGACGTCATCATTCTTATTTTGTTAACAAAAACTGAAATTTCGGGAGGAGGGGGGGTGGTCCGGATCCCCTGGACCACCACCCTGGGTACGTCCTTGGTGGGAGGGGGTACGTATGCTATATTATGGAATTTAGTTAATACCCAGAACCCTGAAGGATGTTTTATAATTTCCCCTCCCTGTCTACTCTCCTGAATTGAATCCAATAAATTAATTATAAACCACAAGCATACTAACATACTTTCAACCTGCTCATTCCACTATCTACTGCGCTCCCCAAGGCAACATCTAATATTGCCTATATCTTCTATTTTCTTTTTTTTTCTTTTAATTATTTCCGCTTAGGATAAGAAGCTATCGGAAGCAGATGCTATCTTCTATAACCGAAGGCTACCTTGTGTCTCACGGACTCGGAAACAATAGCGTCTGGCTCTTTAACCCTCCTGTCATTTTCTATGCCCTTTGCTGCAAGGCTGGTGTTTTTTATGTTATTTTATTTATTATTCCCCCTTTCTTTTTCTGCATTGTTTTATTTAGAGACACAGGTGGGAATATCTTGAGGCATGGTCATCTTGAATTCTTGGGATGTTGCTCAACAAGGGGATTCATTGAATACTCTGTGTGTTTTTTAATGGTATTGTTTCTCCCTAAATGGATTCAGGATCTTTCCCCTTATGAATTAGTCAAATAATAGTTGGGATCAAAGTTTGTGTTAGTTATAAAATTTTGCAAATTGTTTAAGCTATTTTTTAAAGCCATGCTAAGCTTTAGAGGTCCGTTGTTTTCGCACCCATTTTGCATAAAGTTCTCTGAAATGAATGACGGAATTCTAAAGACTGCTGTGTTACACACACTTTTGGTGAGTAAAGTAATATATTTATTCCTATCTGTTGGGAGGGGCGTAGCTTAGTTGAGCGCAATATAATGATAAACTGTTTTGAAATACCTAACCAAGTATTTTAACCCCAGGTGAATAATTAGTGTGCAGTATTCACTAATGCAATGATTATAGTTGTAAAATATCTTGCTTTTTGCGTGCAAATGTAATAATTTTGGCTCGATGCCCGCTTAACAAGTCAAGCGTAGGAAAGAAAACAAAACGCCTTGAGAATGAATTCAGGTATCATGTTCTTGCTTCCCTTCTATCCCCCCCCCCCTTCCCTTTAGTTTGTTGACATTATCTCTTACCGGTCTTCGAACATTCAAGCTTAATTGGATCATTTCACACACAACAAAACAATAATGTTCAGGTATACACGCTGATGCATAGCTACGGTAGTCGGGTATATTTAATTTGCTGAAAATTGTTTTCATGATAAAAAGGAAAAGTAAACGGGGCAAACGTAATCGTTTGGAATTATCGAGCGGCTTGGTATGACTCACAGCGGGTTTTCTGCTTAGTAAACTAGAGTTCAGCAAAAGTGATCTCATATCACATGGCGTTTTCTCGGTTGGTTGTTAAAATTGTCATTTGCTTGAGAATGTCCGTGTTGTGTTTTTCGGATGCTGCTCAGCTTTTAATATGTAAGTTTTAAATTTTGATTATTAAATATGTTGTAAAAGCATTTCCGACTGATAACGAAATGGTAATTAAAATGTTCTCTCTTTTATCACTTACGAGCTCTGTTTTGACGTTTACTAACAGTTCTCACTTTAAAAAATGTATTTTTTGATAAGTTTTCTCGTTCTCTGACCGAAAGAAAAACATGCTGGTGATGTCTAAAATTCAATTTCATGGGCACTCAAAATCTTAAGCTTCACAGCTTTGTGCATTTTTTCTTTGTTTTAATTCTAATGGCGGGCACTTGCAGTTTATAGGCATGGGCCATTACTAAAGCTGGAATTGCTGGACACTTTATTATGGAGGTGAATCAGCCATGCCTCCTTATAAAGGGACGGACGGAATGGCACCCATGTCTACGCCAGGAATCGAACCTAGACCCGTGGTGTTGTAGAATAGATATTCGCCACTACACAACCTGGTCGGCGTTTTGTGCAATTAATAATAAGCATTTTAGTAAAGTCAGTGAACTCTCTTTCGCGTTTTATTATCTCTACGCTCATATGCACCCCCCCCTTCTGAGTTACAGGGAGTCAATATAAAACAACGTATGCTCTGCGCGGTAAAAATATCTATTCGCCTACTTTTATTCGTGTAACAAAAATTACATTTATTTGTTAAACAGTTGTCCGATATCTCTTTAAAGTATTAAAGCGGTTTACTGTAACCCAGTTACCTGTAATGAAAAAATACAGTGAACTTCTATGAGCGACCATTCCTATTAAGCGACCCCGTCCTCCAACGGCCAATTTTTTAAGGCATCGATTTTTTACCCTATGTACTTAATATTAAAAAAAAACCCAAGAAGAGACCACACAACCCTCTGTAATCGACCGGACCCGGTTCCCTGCCCGAAATTTTCTTAGCATTTTCCCGGAAATAAAGTAAACGAAAAACGCATTCCAATCCAATCGCTCTACTGAAAATCGCGGAACGGAGAGTGGTCGCTGTTGAGAAGTTTCACTGTATATGCAAGTTTTATTTAATATTTTTATGATCAGTGTCTAAGAAAATTTCCCGAGTAGGATGCTTTCTTAAATTTTAATTATTTTATCCCTTGGAAATCATCTTGGCTGGAGAAACATCTGTTGCATGGCCCTCGACCATGGAATAAATTTGGTTAACTCAGATACTCAAAAATTTTAGATGCATGTTCAAAAATTGCTCCATATATGCTAAACAAACGATAAATATTCCGCCGATCATGGAACTTTTTGAAAAAATTCTTTATAAAATTGTATTGCAAAATTTTCTGAAATGCCAAAATATTTAGCCAAATATAGCGCATTTAAGATAATATATATATACATATAATGTAGGGATATTCTAAAAGTTAATTCCTTGTCGTAATTAGTTGATCTTAAACAACCATGGTTTCTTAAAGATCTAGTGGTTTTTATTTCATATTCATACATATAAATTACGACATACAAATTATGATAGAATTATTTTTTGGGTCCCATGCTCTATTATTCAGTTTCGTGTGCATCGAATTACACATTTCCCAAATGGGCTAGTATGGTGTGTTGGTATGTATTGCCTATAGTTGTTGGAGGCAGGCGCATCACATAGCATAGCTGAATTACTTAGATAAGATATTCAACGAGTAGCTCTATTTCGTCTTATCTACTGCATTCACCCTTTCGTGTTTCTAGGAAATCTTTTTTTTTCTTTCTTCTTTTCTACGTTTATCATTTTCCCCTCTGAGTCAACTTACGTGTTTATTATTTTGGAAGTTCTCGGAGATTTATGAAGTGTAAATTTAAGCTTCTAGAAAATAAATTGTGAAACACTTACAGCAATTTTGCGCTATTAAACTCTAAGGTATGTAGGCTTACCTGGCGAAAAAAATACTAGGAAAATGGTTTTTGAAAGAAGGCAGCAAAAATTTCGTTTAAATGAAGGTACGTAAAATTTTCAGGTTTCATTTTTGATTGGCAATGACGAAAATTACTTCAGTGATTTTAATTGGAAATGAGCAGTTATTAAAATCTTCCATCAGCTATTAAAAGAAAAAAATGTGTATATTAGTTAAGCAATGACAAAGTTAAAAATTTAAGATTTAAGATAAATTTTGTGCTCAGATTGTGAGCTTGTAATTGATAACTTATAAAAATAACTTCGTTGATTTTCTTTGTTTAGTGTATTGAGTGTTTTCAGTTATGTTAACGCAGTTACATATATTATCATAATAACTTAGCTACAAAAATGTATTAATGTTTTAAATATTACTCTCTATTTAATTGTTTTAAAACCTATATTTTGTCTTCGTACGATGACCTTCGAAGCACTCAAAGTTCAATGACGGCAGACTACGTACGATACATTGCATTTGGTCATACTGCAAATCATGAAATTCTCTTTATTTTAAATCTCTGGAATATAGATATATGAGAAATTTGGAAATTTTGGGTATAATTAGTTTTCTTTGCTTGGATTATTACATAAATAAATGAAAAATATTAACTTAAAATTTTTACACTAGGTTAAAAAAAGTTTAGTTATTTTACATTATATATGTATCATATGAAAAAGTAAAATATTAAAAGAATGTTGTATGTCAAATATCACCATTTATTCTTACTGCTTAAAGATTTTTCTAAAATCAAAATCCAATTACTGTGTTTATTCGCTTAATAGTCGCTATCGCATAATAGTTGCACCCACGTTTTGAAGCAGAAAAAATCGTCAAAACAGTTTCCCTGCATAAAATTCGCAGTCACGTATTAGACCTTCTTTAATGCCTTTAAAAATATTACTAAAAAAAGATAGATGTTTCTTTTTTGTGTGTGCAACTGACGAAAAGATTATTTAACACACGGCAGATATTCTGGAACATTTTTGTTCGTTAGTAATTTTATTATAATACCAGTAAGGTTTTAGTATTAAAGTGTACAATATTATGTAGTAGATTTCCCCGCATAATTCTCGCATCTAGACTTTCACCATGAAAAATTGGTAAAAAAAAAAAAAAATGTGCAATTATTACGCGAGAAAACACTGTACTTATTTTAGCTATTTATTTCAAGAAAATAAAGTCATTTCCATGATTATTCTACATTCTTTCTTGTGATAAATAAGTTTACATTTTTTTTTAAATTTAAGATAATTTGCTTTTTAAAAATATATAATTTTTATTTGTATTTAAATTTTTCTTCGTGTAGGAAAGTAAAACATTTTACTTTCAGATCATTCGCACAGCTTTTAAAAGTGCACTGAATTCTCTCTTTACACGGATTTTTTTTTTTTTAAACTAGGGGCCAAGGCCCCAGACTCGCTAAGCTCGCTTTTCGTATGAGGCATTCGGCCCCTAATAAGGCTTATTCGTAAAAAAGACATAATTTCAACAGACGAAACCCAAAGATTGGATCAGATAGAATGTTACTGAGCTACACATTGCTTGGTTCTTGCATGTTCATTGGTACATAAAAATTTAAACTTCACACTACAGTAGACCCTCCTCCCCCTCATAACACGGAAGATATTTTGTTATGGGAATCCGTGTTGTACGGGTCCTGAGTTATACTTCACCTGGAGTGCGGATTCCGCTTATAATCGCTGGAAAAATTATTTGCACTCCTCAGAAACACAATGATATTTAATGTTGCCATTCACAAGTTATATTAATTAGGAGCTAAAGCGTAATAAAATCAGTACATCTGTTTCAGCTGTATTTTTAATAATGTAAAACCTATTGGACACCTTGCGAATTCGCCACCCATGGCGATTTTTCATTATTTGGTGACTTGCGTACAGGTAAAGTTAATAAAAGCTACGGAACAGATAGGATAGCTTGCCACCAAAGGCGACTTTTCATTGTTTGGCGATTTACACATGCTCACAACCTATAATTACTGTTCATTTAAGGTTACCGGAAAACCGTTATCCATATTTTCATTTACATAATCGTTTGCAGATTGGCGTACTTAGCACCACGAATTATACCATCTCGTCGCGCTAGCAAATATCCAAAGTGTACTATAACTGCTATAATGGCATAGTTAACGCCGCCAAATATTTCTACTGATAGCAAATAATCCAGCTGGACCGAACCGGTTTTAAAATAATCTGCATTTTAATTATTTTTCATTTTCAAGATATTAGTTATTCTGTTTTGGAAAAACGAATAATCGCTAATTCTAAACTCCTGTTGTCTAAGCGAACTTACTACTTGAAAATTGTCAACTTTTTGTAACACATTTTGAGTTACTTATTTCATATAGTTTTTATTTTTGCGTAAAATGAGTGTATTTCTACTTCATGTTTGACAATTTCACGTGATACTACATACTTGGAAACGCTTTGTTGCAAAGGAATGAATGATTTTATGCCAAATCTGGCAACCATTCTGTTTATTTTTTCAGTTTTTTATTAATATCTTCTAAAATAATTCGATTTTCGAAATTTAAGTCAGCTTATCAGGTTCCTCGGAATTTTTCGAATCTGTGGGCACCTTAGTCGAAACGTAAATACCCACGGTTTAAGAGGAGATAGGCCAACAAGCTTTGACAGCGCCAGCGACCTTTACTTTTTTTTTTAGAATAGAGAGATACGGTATAAAAATAATGACGAAAAACATTTTTCCGATCTTTATTTTACCGATGCTTTGCAGTTACTTTTATTTATTTATTTTTTTAAAATATTTTTTTATTATTATTATAAGGCTGTTTTATATATTTACTACTTAGCATACGCAGAGTGTGTGGTCTATGCGGGGGTTTGTACTTACATAGCAGAAATCTATGCACCATTTTTCTTCATTCAAGCATTTTTTTTTTGCATGGTATTGAGCGGAACGTATCATGTAAAAAGAGAATCAGAAAAATTAAAAGAAAAGTGTGGGAAAATTCGTAATGCTTATTTTATTTTATTAACGTTCTTTAAAATAATAATAATAATTTCTTACTTCATTTCATTATTAAAATACTGTGAAACCTCCGAAAGTTGGGCACTTTTTGAGAGGTGTTCAATTTATAGAGTATATTTCAACATTATGGCCACGTTACGTTCTCCAGAGAAGTGTCCAACTTAGGTTAGTCCAACCAGAGAAGTGTCCAAGTTGCTGAGGTGTCCACTGTAAAACTGTCTGACCAGCAGTAAGTGCATTAAGTGTACTTTACCTGGCGATTTAAAATAAATGTTGCTGCTATTATCTCGTAAGCCATAAGCAATCGAAACATACTTTCAGTTTGAAAGGTTTGTCAAATTTAGAATATCTTTCAGATTCTTTCCCAGTAATTTCTGAAATAACATATTTAATATATTCATCTAAACGAAGAAATGACCATTAATTAACCGATTTCATGAATTTATGGAATTCCTGAGCAACACCTGATTCATTCAACTTTTTGTCATTAAGTTTTTTAGATAATTATTTGATATGTCCTTTCTTGTTTTGTAAAGATAATATGTGTATTAAATTATTCATTTATCAGTGAACTAAGAGTAACTTGTTGCTATAGAATATTGTTTGTTGACAGTGAAGTGAAGGTTCACTTATCACAATTTTTTTTTAGCTAATACATTCGTGAAATAAATTGTCATTATCAGGGCCTGACTAACATTTTTGTACTCAGGGCACTTCTCAAATTTTATACTCCTGTATATAGCTGGTTCAATTTTTGTGTTGAACTTTCGAATGTGAATGTGTAATAACATTACTAATGGTATCATGATTTGCCCTAAAATTCATAAATTGAATTTATTTATTAATAATGGTTCTCTATTCCTATGCAGTGGCTATCTCGCTGTGAAAGAAACTGATTGTTCAATTTCGATTTTTATTCACTAAGTTTTCCACTTTTTTTTTTTTTCTCCATGCATAAGTGTAACGAATTCTTTTAAATGTTGAGTGCCATTGCTTTAAAAGAAATATACTTTGGTTTATGGCATAAATTCATATTATCCTCCTTAAATCTATAACGTGTACGGATCATAAAAATTGTCTCTCTGAAAACCAATTGTGTTCGCGTTAATAAAGTTCCTCTGGTTTGCGTTTGGAACCTACACTGTTTACTTTCAGACTACTATTATTTGCACAACTTTCACCCGCCCTGTTTACAAAGGATGAGAAAAATCAGAGATTGTGACATGCTGTGTTTAAAATCTGACAGTGCGTCCCCACGGACTTGCAGCTCGAGCATCGTTGACACAATGCGGTCAAAGGCTCGAAAGTGCGTTGACTAATGTGTCCTGGAATAGATTCCACTTATAATAGATGGTTGAGAACAGTGAACTATTTTCAGATTTGAATGGGGGTTCGTTGGTGGAAGCCCTTGGTCCAGTTACCGTCACGCAGTGTGTTTGGGGCTCTTCCCTTTTGTTTAATTTCAAAATATTTTCAATGCATATATGTGCTTCTGATAATTTCAGAAATATTGCTTGTTTATTATGGTGATTTTTATTTTATTTACTTAATTTATTTAATAGTCGAAGATGTTTAAGTTATGCCTTCCTCAAACAATTTCATTGCTGAAGAAGTTGTCTAAACGTGGAAATATTTCCTGCGTCTGTGAACATTGGGCTTCTTTCCTAATTGGAGGTGGGGTGGGGGGTGAGTTAATAAAATGAGAATATACATAAAATAAACTAAGAAGCAACGGTTTTTCTTCTTCTGGAGAAATAGCGCATGGATGAAACACGACCTTTTTTTAGTTGCATTGTCAGAAGTTTTGATTTGTGATTAATTTATGATTACGGAGTCTTGCGAAAGTAGCAGCCTTGTCAACTTATATTAATTATTTTAGGTTGTTAAAAATGTTCGTGGTATTTTAGATTGGATGGCGCTGGTTATTATTGAAAAGCTTGGCATCTTGTGGTACATGATCTGAAAAGCGTTCAGATTTTATTCCAAAAGATTTAGTTTAGTAATTTGGGAGCTGAGTGTTGTCTCACACACTCATATCTCCAGAATGAAAATGGTTGTCAAATTGTGGTAAGGTTAATATTGTTGCCTGTATTCATTTCACAACCAACTTGTTAAAAACGCCATTCCATCTTTTGTGCTTGTGCAACCTCACAGGTTTCTATTTTTTTATTCGTTCTCTCCATGGTGACCTTCGGTAATACTTTGGAATTTCTTAATTGGTGTTTTATCTCCTCTGCTAGCCGCGTACTTCTTACCGAGAAAGATACCTCCATCTAACCCCTATTGTTCTTAACTACACTCTCTCATTAAGTTTTTTCTTTTTCTTTTCTTTAAACATTTCATTGACTTCACAGCCTTGAATGGCATTTCACTGTTAAGTCCGTTGATCAGACTTCAAAAGATTTTCCCGCTCTAAAATAGCGGTTTTCGGATTCCGCGATTCACGTTATAGAGGTAAGAGGTGGGTGATTCAGGGTTGGTATATTGTCCACTTTTTCGTAAAAACGCCTGGACGCTGAGGAAAATCCATTGAATTTAAATATAATACTATGATTTAATAAAATTGGGCTTCTGCATTTTATATAAAAATACGAAAAAACAAAGATTAGTCGTTAAAAATTATTGCATATTAATCATAATTAATCTAAATCTTCAAAGAAAATATTGCACAGTAGAACAATTTAATTTTTTGGAAAACTTTCCTGTAAAATTAATTAAATTTAATAAAATCGAAAAAAATTTTGGTTGTTAAGTATTAGTTACAGTGTATTGTATGTAATATAAACAAAGCCAGTTTGTCATGCGTTTTGTGTCAAAAAGAAAATTACATTTCAGTTTCTATTATATCTACACTATAATATATTTCTATTAACCTATTAATCATGTAACAATAAAATACACTTAAAAAATAGCACACAGCTGCATTTTTTAAATTTAAATTATATTTCTAAATAAAAATAGTTGAAATTTTCGTTTCTTTTAGTTTCATTTGAAAACCAATCCAATAATACATACCCCAATCAGTTTTGCGTCAAACGTTTTCTGAAGCAAAACCAAAGGAAGAACAAGTGTCTGGGTTGGTTTTTCGAACAGGACGAAATAAGACAGCATTGTTTATAAACTTCAACCGTTGTTAGTTTCTACACATGTAGCTGTGCTTCATTTACTTAGAGGAAAGGTTGATAGTATATGATATTCATAGGAATTGGAACTTAACTGCCAAATAATTAAAGAGAAAGAAAACTTAGAGAACACACGTGAGGAATCTATATATAATATTAAAATGCTAAGGTTCCTCGGGACAGATTCTGGAAGTCGTTTCTGATGCAGTTTGACCATGCGCTTTGACCATAATACTCTCCTCGACCAATCAGTAACCAGCATAAAAGCCTGTCTTCACACATAAATACGGCATTTCATAAAGTATTACGTCATTTCACGTCAAATTAAAAAGCATGAGAAAGGATTAGGTCAAAATGTATTTCTTAAAGTTCATAAATTTTAAAATTGCTAATACGATCGCGTGGATAACAGGAGTTTAAGCTTTCTTTTTCTGATTGTAAATATATTCGTAAGGTTATTTGCTAACTAAAATATCGTGTGCCTGTGAAATCAGAGCAGGAATGAAATGTTTTATGCGCAAAAGAATAAGGATTTGGAAATTTCCGAGACTAAAATGTATAACCTTCGTTTGGCGAAAAATAAAATGGCTGATATGCCGATTTTTTGAGGAAGCGGCTTGCACAGTTTTAAGCTTGGCGCAATTTACCGAGAGAGCGTAAGAAGGTAGTTTAACTAACAACAACAAGTGTGGGTTTTATTAGGATACATTTAGGCGTTAAATTTTAATTTTCCGTGCTGAAATAATGCAGTTATTAAGGCGATTTTGAGCGATCTATCTTCATAATTTTCAAGAAATTTAGTAAATTGATTTAAGCTAGGGGAATTCCACAAAATGTAAGGTCATTGAAATTCTTGCATTTTGTACATCGTATTTAACGATGAATAAAACACATTAACACATACTTAATAATTTAAAATACTGCTCCTTTTCAAATAGATGCCTGTTTTACTTTCAATCGAACCAATATAAGTGATAGATAACTATTTCCCATTTTGTTTGCGGTTAAATCAATGTTTCGAATGATTCCTAGAAAAAAAATCTCGCAAAAAGATGTATGTAGTTACTTTGGCAAGTACTATACGTGTAATAAATAATTGATTCTTATTTGTTCAAGCAGCGGTACGGAAGTTTTTTTTACTTGAAACTGTTAGAATTGCGAAATTAATATACTGTCTAATATAGTTTTTGTTTTGCAAAGTAAAATGTAAGTTAATTCCTACTTTAGTAAATTGATGTCTATTGCGTATTTGCGTAACCCCACTGTGTTAATCAGTTTTCTGGTGTCGGATTTTTCAGCCCTTTTTTTTACCATGGAGTACCTTTCTTAGCAAAGTTGACGATAAATATTCAAATATAGTGTAACTCTGTGTTTAATAGCGCGTGTTTTTGCGTATACGTATTGCTAATTCCATTCCACGATTGAGACGAGCCGATGTTCCGAGTGCATGCCTAGATAACCTATTTTTTTTAAATGTCGCCAAACACGGTGTATAGAAATCTATATATATATATAAATGAATGTTTGTGTGTGTGTGTATGACGTTGAAAAACTCCAAAACCGTTTGACGGATCACAATAAAATTTGGTACACTTAAGACTTTTGTCACGGAGAAGGTTTTTATGCTATCCATTTTACTTTAGCTCGCCGCTAGGTGGCGCTTCAGAACGTTGAATAATATTCAACCGCTTCTATGGCAATACCGTTTAACTTACCTTGACGAAAATTGGTACGTATGGATATTTGAACACGGAGAATACTTTTACGCAATCCATTTTGATATAACTTGCCACTAGGTGGCGCTGCAGAGCGTCGAATTCAATTCCGTTGGACCGCTTGCTATGAAAATACCATTCCACCAATTTTGATGAAAATTGCTATTTATGGATATTTGAACACGGAGAAGGTTTTTATGCTATCCATTTTCCTATAGCTTACCGCTAGTTGGCGCTGCAGAACGTCGAATTCTATTCCGTTCGACCGCTTCCTTGGAAGTACCGTATAACCGATTTTGATAAAAATTGGTACACACGGATATTTGAAGAAGTAGAATATTTTTACTTTATCCATTTTGCTGTAACTTGACGCTAGGTGGCACTGCAGAACGTCGATTTCGATTCCGTTTGACCGCGTGCTATGAAAATACCGTTCTACTGATTTTTATGAAAATTGGTACATATGGATATTTGAACACGGAGAAAATTTTTACACTATCCATTTTGCCATGACTTGCCGCTAGACGGCGCTGCAGTACATCGAATTCAATTCCGTTCGGCCGCTCGCTATGGAAGTACCGTTCGACTTATTTTCATGAAAATTGGTACACACGGATATTTGAAGACGTAGAATATTTTTACGTTATCCTTTTGCTATAACTTGCCGCTATATTACGCTGCAGTACATCGAATTCTACTCCGTTCGACCGCTTCCTACCAAGTACCGTTCAACCGATTTTTATAAAAATTGGTACACGCGGATATTTGAAGACGTAGAATATTTTTACTTTATCAATTTTCTGTAACTTGACGCTAGATGGCACTGCAGAACGTCGATTTCTATTCCGTCTAACCGATTCTTATGAAAATTGGTACGCACGGATATTTGAAGACGTAGAATATTTTTACTTTATCCATTTTGCTGTAACTTGACGCTAGATTGCACTGCAAAACGTCGATTTCTATTCCGTTTGACCGCTTGCTATGAAAATACCATTCAACCGATTTTGACGAAAATTGGTATACACTGATATTTGAAGACGTAGAATATTTTTACACTAACTATTTTGCTATAACTTGCCGCTAGATGGTGCTGCAGAATGCCGAATTCTATTTTGTTTAAGCGCTTGCTGTGAAAATACCAGTCAACCGGTTTTGATGGCAATTTGTACACATGGATATATGAACATGGAAAATATTTTTACGCTATCCGTTTTGCTATAACGTGCCGCAAGATGGCGCTGCAGCGCATCAACTTCTGTACCGTTTAACCAATCGCCATAAAAGTTTTTATGCTTACACATTTGAACACGGAGAATACATTCTAACTATTCATTTAGCTGTTACTCACTACTAGATGACACTGCAGCACGTTAATACTTGAGCTCGCCATTAGATGGCAATGCAGCGCACCAACTTCATAACCGGATAATTGATCTCTATGAAAATTGATATAGCTAGATATTTGAACATGGAGAATATTTTCGTGTTATCCATTTTGCTATAAATAGCTACTTCATTGTGATGTAGTACATCATTACTTTAACTCGCCAATAGATAGCGCTGCAACGTATCCACTTCTTACTTTAATTCGTTTATTTATGGCACTGCATCATATAAAGACCGTTCAACTGTTCGCCATGAAAATTAGTAAACATAGATGTTTGAACGAAAAGAATATTTTCGCCGCATCCGTTTAGCTATAAGTCGCCTTCTGTACCGTTGAACTTCTCAAATTGGTACACACTAGAGATGAGACGGGCTCCGCCCGAGCCCGAAAGCCCGACTCGGGCTCGGGCTCTGTAATTCACGATTGCGGGCGGGCTCGGGCTCGTGAAAATTTTCTCCTTTGTTGAACATACTCCTTGAAACAGATTTTAAGAAGTGATTCATGGGATAAATAAACGTACTTATTTCACAAAATAGCGGCACGGGGGACTAGAAGGTGTGTGAAGCTCCAAAATTTATTGTATCCTATTAAGGAAGAAGTTAATTTTTTTTGTCTTTAGCTGAAATTTCGGGCTCGGGCGGGCTCGGATTAAAAGTCTTCAGGCTCGGGCTTCAAAAAATGAGCCCGAACTCATCTCTAGTACACACAGATATTTGAGCACCGAGAATACCTTTACACTATCTATTTTACACTATCTATTTTGATGGCACTGCAGCTGCCAGGGCCTGATTTCCGGGAGGGCATTCGGGGGGAGCGTATTGGCCCCCAAATTGTTCTTTAAGTTTAAAAATTTGTTAATTTTGAAAAAGCTTTCGAAATAGGGTCCTCTAATGAAGCTTTTGCCCAGGGCCCCCTACTCGGCAAATCTGCCCCTGACTGCAGAACTTTATTATTTTAACTCGCCACTAGATAGCACTTCAGCAATCAACTTCTTGATCGTCCTACTAACCGCTCTGAAAATTGGTATACATACACATTTGAACACGGATAATATTTTCGAGTTATCCATTTTGCTTAACTCGCCCTTTGATGGCGCAGTAGCGCATTATTACTTTAATTCGCCACTAGATGGCGCTGCAGCGTATCTTAACCGTTAAACTGTTTTCTATGAAAATTGGTACACATAGATATTTGATCATGAAAATATTTTGATGCTATCCATTTTGCAAAAACTTCGACACATGATGGCGCTGCGCCGAATCATCTTCTTCACCGTTCAAACGATCGCCATGACATTCTTTATGCATAATTGTTGAACACAGATAATATTTATGAGATATCAATTTTGCTATATCTATTTATTATGATAAATAGTAATTACATTAAACCGTAATATAAAAAAAGAATCCATCCATTCCCGCGCGAAGAACGGGGCATACAGCTAGTAAATATTATATACCGAACCGAAAGTTTGTTTTAAGGGAGTTCCTGCGCCGAATCATATTCAGGAATCCGAATCATGTTCAGGATTCTATGGCCTGAAGTGAATATGCAAATCTTGGACGGTATGTTTACATTGCAGGACCTGGGTGTCAATGCTATCACATAGTTATTACGTCACTAAAATTTAATTCTCTCCCCCCCCCCCCGTTTAAAAAATACCTTGTTTGTATTTCCAGTACTTCGGAGGTGGGGGTGGGAAGATTCTTGCTAGAAACGGTAAATAATTGTATTTAACTTGTGAAATATATTATATTGTGCTATTTTATTATAAAAATTTGAATCGAAACACGCAACAAAACGACGATAAATACCGAAATTCAAAGCTTTCTTGCATGCAGACGATTTTAAATTCCCATCATCCCAAAATCGCACTGTCCCTTCTTGAAAACATCCACTGCTGGAGTGGAGTAAGTAAACAGCATTTTCTTAACATCGCCGCATAAGGCAATGCGGCTGTCAGAGCGGTAAACAAAGCGAGACTGATAATATTTCATCACCCTGACATCAGAGCGAATTGTCTTTCAAAAGCAGTGACAAATAAAGAAGCCTTCTCGACGCGAGAGAACTTGATGCATTGCTGTTCGTTTCTGTGCAGTTTTCTGGAATTATTTCCTCGTTACATGAGATTTCTTTTCTTTTAAGCTTCCTGCCTCTTCTGTTTTCTGTGACATGCTTCATTGAACTCCTGTCAATTTTAGTTTAGGGATAGGATTTATTTTTTGTTTTATTTTATTTTTAATCAGAGATGAGCATATTATGCGTTCATTAAAAGAAAATGCGTGCAAATGTGTTGTTTTATTGAATTTTTTAAATTTTATTTTCAGTGTTATTACCGAGGAAATATTCTTGTTTTTTTTATGTTTTTTATTCCTTCCTAGCACCTTTTATTTCTGCCTTTACTATGGGAAGAGACATAAATAATTTAAGCTTCCTGGACTAAACATTTTATCAGGGGTCGATCCAGGAATTTTTACTGGTATCCCATTTTTGTGAAAACTTTATTTGTGTGAATTTCAAGGGTTTTTTGTTTTTTTCTCTTTCTTTTTTTTCTTTTCTTTAAATTTCAACATCTATTTTTGGGAATTTTCATACCAGTTTTTGTAAAAAGGACTTTTTCTGTTAAAATAATTTACGAAAAAAATAAATAAAATGTATTTTAAAATGCCAATGAAGAACCGTTTTTAATCGATTATATTTTTGTTAAGGGGTCTTTTTAGTGTATTGTAATTTTGTGAAGGGCCTCAAAACGGACCCAGATTTTTCTCTGCACCTACCCCTATTAGCAAAATACTACGGTAAATGTAATGGATCCAAAGAATGCAAATAAAGAATTTATCAGTTTAATCGATTTTTGTTCATAATCACCAGTTCATTTTGGAGATTGTAATAAATGTTCATAACTTTACCAAAATTTAGCACTTTGTGCGTATTACTGCTACGTGACGTATAAAAAAATTCTTTGGTGCTTTAAATATTAAATTCTTATAACTTTTTATTATCGATTGTTTGTTGTTAAAAAATGCCTGTAGAGCAATCAAAATGCATCAGCGAACACTCACATAATTGGTATTAAACGGTTAAAATAAATGAAGGACTATGTGTATAACATCCATAAATATAAAGTAAAACAGTACGCATCGTTTTCAGTAATATACAAAGATACAGCTGAAGAACGGTGGACCCGCTGTGGGGTTGAAGGGTGAACCTTTTTTGAGTAGGCGTAGCATGAAAGGGAAAAATAAATTTACATTTGAATTTTAAGTATGCAATACACGGATATTTCGGTAAAGTAGACCTAGGACCATGCAGCGTATACATGTTCTCGAGCAAATGTAGCTTTTAAAAAACATTTGTGCGCAGATTGTTTGCTTGATTTGTTTTTGGAACATTTTATTTTCAGATTTGTGTGCTTGGTTGCAAGAAAATGCACTTATAAATCCTCGTCCAATAAAGTAGACAACACAGACGCAGGTGTTACTAGCACAGAGAAAGGAAATGTAAACAGCCAGGGGATAGAGTTGGAAGCGAATCCAAGACCGTGCGCTTAGACAATTGAATTGGTGAGTGCAGAAACCACCTCAGTCACAAAAAGGAAATTTTTTTCAGGAGAGAGAAAAAACTTCCTAAATTAGGTAATATTTGCATGACAGAAACATAAATGCATGTTATGACAGAGGAAAAAAATAAGTTTAAATATTTGAAAATTTGGAGGAGTTATGAAGTTTTTTCTCTCTCCTAAAAATAATTTCCTTTTTGTGACTGAGGTGGTTTCTGCACTCACCGATTCAATTAGCGTGGAGGAGGACAGGCCCTTAACCTCTAACCTCCAAACCACCGGCTTTCGTTTGCATAACTTTCTCTGACTGTCTCCAATCTTAGCTGATGCCAGCAATTATAAATAAATATCTGACACCAACTTTATGAATAAGTGATAACTTTATTTAAAAAAAAAAAAAAAAAGTATATATAAGAAGTGTGAAATTTTTACACCATACTTGCGGCTGTAGCGTACGCAGACTTCCTTCGGGGGGGGGGGGGTTATAGACATAATGTTTATGCTGTAAGGCATAAACCCTATGTAAAATTTAATGTATAATATTAATACATATATGTGTGTGTGTGTGTGGGGTCGACCCCCTCCTTCCGCACGCCACTGTTACTTGGTCATGTTATATAATATTTGGTGGAATTGAGATTTAAAACTGGTGAATTCAGGCTAGGAAAATTAAATAACGTTTAGAAATTTTTACAACTGGCATCGAAAATGCTAAATTTCGAGCATTCCAAAGTTGGAACGCTAGACACGAATGGGGTGGTTACCCTTTGAACCTCAACCATTTTTAGTCACATTCTTTATTTTTTTAGAATTTTTAATATATTTCCGACATGAATTATAAGAATTATTGATGACTGTTCTTAAATTATGTACTAAAAAGTAATGTGCAACTTTTATTCAATTCCGCCAAATAAAATTTATTTGTAAACCGAAGATAAGAAAGTTGGCAAATGCTTGCATATTTTTACGACCGACTTGCAAACGGGGACCGGTTTGCAGAGATTGGGGGGGGGGGGCATATCAAAAACTTCATTTGGGGGGCCCCCTTCTTACGGAAACATTCTTATACTCTGCACAACAACTTTCATATCACAGTGTAGAAAGAAGGATGTTATATAACAGCATAAAAATGATTTTTCAATCAAAATGCAAAGTGAAATGCAATAGTTCGACAATAATATTTTGTTGATAATATCATTTCAACAATATTATTTAATTTTCAATCGCTAATTTCTTTCCGTATTTTTCAAGTGACATGTTACACGTACTTTTGTATTTATTTTCCTGATGTTTATATTAGCATTTATTTATAGTGGGATAGATCTTCATTTAAATTCTCATAGGAAGCTATTTTCTTTTATCTGTTCCGATTGAAAATCAGCTCTATGGTTTCCTTATGATTATCATACATAGGCCATGACTCTCTAAATGATGTTTGAGCTGAGTAAATTGCTCGACTATACCGTTTGGCCAAAAAAAAAAAAAAAATTCTGATGTGTCCAACACATGACTTCCTTGCACGTCCATTAGATCAAAAATATTTTCGACGCACTTCCTCTAAACTTATTTGTTTGAAAGAGATAAAGTATCAATAATAGTAAGGTTTAGCGATTTCTAGCAAAATATTTCGATATCGCCAAGCTGAGTTCAATTTGAAAGATTTCCTTCTGACACTTTATTTGGCGATATTTCACCAAAAGCCGACAAACTTGAGATAGTCTGCGAGATTTTGGGGATAGCCAAAGTAGTCATTGACCACAGACTTTCAATGAATTGAATGCATCCATACACCTCAATGTATTTAAAGTCATTTGGCTCACCCTGTAAATAAATTCTCAGTCGATTGCTGTCAAAAAAGATATGGAAAACAGTTAGATATTACAATAGTTCTAAATACAAAGTTAAAAAATCTACGGGTTTTAGAGTTATACAAAATAGTTTTAGAGTTATACAAAATACGAAATAATTTTTGGCCCCAAATTTGGCCATATTTCGGCGAAACTCGTCAATGTCGACGACATTGGGCGATATTTTAAGCATGGACAAACAATGACAGATTATCGCCAAATTTGGCGATGTTTCGCCAAAACTCGCCAAGAACGATGACAAATGGCGATACTTTGGGCATGGACCCAATGACTGACTATCGCCAAATTTGGCGATATTTCGCCAAAACTCGCCAAGGTCGAGGACAGACGGCGAGATTTTGGGCATGTACCAAACAATGACTGTCTACAGTTGTATTATATTGAAGATGTCCATAGACATTAAAGTACTAAAATTCTTTTCGGTGGTCCTGTAAATAAACTCTCCAGTAGATTGGAACCAAAAATCGAGATGCACAACTAGATGCTACAACATTCTTATATATGAAATTTCATAATAGTTTTTGAGATTTGAGAGTTAAATATGCACACACGTACACCAAAAGTCGCCAAGCTTGGCGACTTTTCTTATGGGAGGCACGTGACCGTGGTCGGACCATTACCTAACTTATGTGGTAGGACGGTATTGTGCTTGAAATGGATGAATGCCCCTAAAATTGCCATTCACCGTAATGTATTGTAAATCTTTTGAGTGTTCCTGTAGCAGAACTATAAATTATAAAGACACTTTTTTAAATGGAGAAATTCATTTTCTAACTCTTTACAGCATAACATCACTTCTGAGTCGTTTGAAATAGCCCAATACCTCTAAAAAACGCTTTGATGAATTTCGGCCCATTGAGCGTAATGTATTTCGAATGTTTTGGGCAGTCCTGTAGATAAACTATCCAGTCGAATGGAACCAAAAGGGGAGGTGCACAACTAGATGTTACAACTATCCAAAATATGAAGTTTCGACATTCTACGCCTAATAGCTTTTGAGTTAGGCGAGTTTAATGAATTTCGGCCCATAGAGCGTAATGTATTTCGAATCTTTTGGGCGGTCCTGTACATAAACTATCCATTCGATTGCCACCAAAAGGGGGGGTGCACAACTAGATCATAGAACAATCCTAAATATCAAATCTCAACATTCTACGACCAATAGTTTTTGAGATATGCGAGTTACATACGTACGTACGTACAGACGGCATGGAAAAACTGGCCACAGTAGACTCGCCGCTGGTCAAAATGAGTTGCAGACGCGTTAATATGATCGTGCATGCTAGCCTACGATGAGATGCATCGAAAAAAATTTTAAAATTAAATTTAGAGGTAGTCAAAATCTGTTTTTTTGTCGAAATTTGGCCCCCAAAATTTTTCGGGATCACATTACTTCCTTATACTACGTACAAGGAAGTAAAAAAGGTGTGAATATAATGCAAGCGCTATGAAATAGTTACAGAGTAATTGATATTACTATTATTTTTCATGAAAATAGTTTTTCTATGTCTTATTTTAAATTAAAATCAATATTCGCAATTTTTTAAACTTCAAGGAGAATTTGGGGCCCCTACTTGTTGAGGGACCAGGCGATTGCCACGAATGCCCTGCCGGAAATCGGTCCCTGCTTGCAAAAGGATTAACTCATTAGCCCCGATTTTTCCCCTCACATACTTCAAATTATGTTGATGCCAGAAGTGATAAATAAATTTCTGACATTTGTAGGGTATGAAGAAAGTATTTCTTTTTCTACAAATATAAATAAAATACTCAAATATTCTCTTTTACTTTGTTATCGCTGAGTATTCTGTGGAAATCAGATTCATTATTCGAGAAATTAAAATAGGAAAATAATGCTATATATTTTTGCGACTAACAATTTTTGCGACCGTCCTAAAAATAGGGCACTGGGCGTTAACCCTTTATAAGGCCGTGGTAAAATACTTACCACCTACGGTTTAAAATACAGAAATCAACTATCATTAGTGAATTTTCAGATTTTTGCTCTATTGGATGTATATTTTTTCCATACATCTAGATTCTAAATTATATTTGGCTTATGAACTTTTCTATCATTCGCAATTTTAAAGAAAGCTCGAATAATGACTCGAAAATTGAGCATAAGAATCATCGCTTTTAATTATATATTTTTGCGTTTTATTCCGTGTACAAGCAGCAGCTAGTTTTCCGACTTTGATTTTGTGTATAATTAATGTATTCTCCTGCAATATTTCTATGTTTGTTTAATACTTGTTTCTCCAATTTTCACGTGGGATATTACAGTTGGGGGAAAATATATGAATTAATCCTAAAAAATGGGCAAGAAAAATCCCAAGTAGTTCCGAGTCTCTGCACGTAAACTCGCCTTATATAAAGGGTTAATGGGTTAGCGGGCGGTTATTTTACTATGAAACAGACTTATTTCTCATGTCGGGGTTTGGAGAGTCGAGACAATACTTTGCAGCTGTTATACGAGACAAGACTGTTCGTCTCTGGTTCATCTCCATACCTAATTACACTACCCCTTTTACAGTTGATCGCAAAACATAATAGCAATAGTCCAATATCTTACCTCATTCTAAATAATTTCCGAAGTTTCCGCATAATGCCCAATGCATGAAACGCTAGCTATTAATTATGAAACATGGGTCTGAAATTCGGCTAATGATTGCGCTCACTCGCATGCAGTTTTTCGGTCTTCATGAATGGGTTCCTGCTGTTTCTAATCTTACCGGTTTGAAATAGAATTTTTTCTTGAGGTTTCTGACTGCAATCTCGAAGATGGTCTTGTACTCCTGAATATCCGTTTGACATTATTAATTCCATATAACATTTACTAACAACATAGAACACAACAGAAGTACAAACACAGAAGAAGGGGGAGTGACAACCATGGGTTAACGGGATTCGAACCCAAGACCTCACTGCTCGCAGGCGGCTGTCAGTGATGGGTGCGCAAACCCACACAGCCATGAGATCCCCCATCTTACCGGTGTTTTGCTATTGTTTCTTGAGTGTATTGATTAGTCGATCTCAAAATTTAGTAAACGACCATCTCACGCATGGGATTTTCCTAGGAATTAAAATCGAATATACTTGACAAGATAGTCTGACGTCACTTCCTCATTTGCGTACTCAGTTTAGAATTTAGCCTTTGCATATACTTTTCCTCCTCTCGAAGTTAACTTGATTACATACTCAAAAGTTTTCACTTTGCACGGGTTTGTTTCCGAGAGCATTGTGGGCATCATTATTGCACATACTTGTATGGCTCCGTAAGGTGGTTGTATGCAACTGTACTCTCTATATTGCTTATTTGTACTTTAAATCCAAATCACTTGCAATGTCTGTTACAATTACAACCAAAGTACTACGCCGATTAGCTTCCATTTGTAAGTAGCTTAATTGTTTTCCTTTGCTGAATCTGTTTAGCCGCATTAATCAGGTTATTGCCAAGTATTTCTTACTAAAACAATTTTTTTGCTCCTTTTCGACAAATTTTTGGTCTTGTTCTGGTAATGTATTAGTTGTTATTCAACAGCCTCTTCAGGGAGGTCTTTGTTATTCACATAAATATTCACCGTAAGTGTTTGAACATTTTTCTGTTATTGTATAGCGAGTTACTTTTAATAGCACTTTCGTTGGAGGCTCAATTTAAAATACTTAAAAGAACCGAACGATATTACGCACCTTATATATGACATCTCCCTGTTTAAAAAAAAAAATGCCCACCTTCCAAACTTCCTCGACGAGGCAATTAAGCTGCTCTAAACGTAGCATTAATCACACTAATTTTGTCTGGTTCGCATTAGAGATGTAACTAATAGTTATCTTGTTTGAAAATAATCGCCCAACATGACATTCAGTTAATTTGAAGGAGCTTAATATGTTGTATGTCAGTTAATTATTTCTTCCCAAAATCTCCTACTAAGTATACTCATTGAAAACTTTGAATATTTGCTGTTTCCGCCGATGGTATTGTACGCTACGCTTATTAAAGACACCGAATTGTGACAAGTATTTCTTTGCTTGGAAATTCTACTGTCGAAAAGACCCTCTCTTGGAGTTGTTCTCTTCTGTTGAGCTTGCTTGCCGATTTGTGTAATTACTTTAGTTGCTATTCGGTAGAAAAGTAACTGTGTAGAGTAAGATATTTTTTGCAAGTTCTGTCTTCGTAGAAGTGGCGTGGGATACAATCATCTGAGTGGAGGATAACTGATAGTGGATGTCCTTTTAACACTTCCTTTCATTGATGGGTTACTATGGTAGTTATCTGGTCATTGATTATTTTGAACATTCTGCGAAATAAACGCGGCTCTTATCTCGTTTGTTGGTCCACAAAGAAAAGGGGGGGGAGGGGAAAGCAAGATGCTGATCAGTGGCCAATTTGTTTTTATTGATTACTAATTTTTTTTTTTTTTTTTTTTAACTTGGTAAATGTTGGCCGTTTCTTATTCATAGCCATATATTCAGATGCTGATTATTTACTTAAACTGCGGCAGAGAAAAAACAGCTTAGTACTGCGGCATGCTAATAGAACCAAAGATATCTCCTGTGCACTTCAAAGCCGTGCTTCAATGGCTCATTTCCATACTTTGGTTTCTATTGTCTTTAACGGAGCTAAGTCTTTGGATATTACTACTGGGGGGGGGGGGATGAAACACTCATTCGATAGATTTTGTGCATTCAATAATTGGGGTCATTTCTTGAGCCGAACTCTCCGATTTTCCATTCAGAGAGCCGCCCAGTAAATATTTTTTTAAGTAAACTTTAAAAAATTCCCTTGATCTCATCGTGTACAGTCTAGAGTGGACATCTGCTAACCCGTTTCTGGTGCAGGAAGATGTTGATTGGGGAAGTTTTAGTAATAATCACCCTGAAAATCCAAATTTAGATTTTCAAGTATTTATATGGAAAACATTACTTTAAGAAACAATCGGGTGACATGCATAGACATGTCATTTTCACAAATATTTTTGTTGTATATCATGTGATAAACTTCACAGCAAGGAATGAACACAGCAATATATAATCAGGACAAAAATAAAATGTATTCTATCAGTGGTAATGCTTTCATCTAGTGTCTTAAGGATAAATTAGAACATACTTCGCAGAGAAGTTCTTTTTACGTTATTTTGTTTAGACGTTCGTTAAGGCTGTAGTTCGAAGAAAAAAACTGTTTAGTCTTGGTACACAAATTGGAATAAAGTAATACCACCGTGGTCTCAAAAAAATTTCAAATCGTTCTTCATAAGTTATTTTACACACAGTAATGAGTGAGAAAGCTGTCTTTTGTGCAATTTTCAGAAAAAATTCTTAAACGTGGATCTGAGCTGCAAGATTTTTCAGAGTGACACGTTTTGCTAAAATTTCAGATTTTTAAGAATTTTTAAAAGTTTTGAAACTGATACAGGTTTATCGCCTATTTCAGTATATAGTACAGCTTGTAAAGAGTTTCCAAATCTTGAAGTGCCTGACATAATTAGTTTATTTTTACTTATGTACTAAAATCGCATGATTTTTTCGAACTTCACCGTTAATGTCAGCCCCTATGAGACTGGCATTGTCTTTAACCCTTTGAAGCGCAACCATTCCCCAATGCTGAAAAAAGAGCAGCCATTGCCATCGCTCGATTTAACTACCAGCAATTGGTCGAGCGATGGCAACGGCTGTCCTTTTTTTAGCATTGGGCAGTCTATCCGATTGTTCTTCTATATCAATGTATGTATTTCCATCGGGAAATGTTCTGAGAAGTAAAGGATTCTCCTGTAACTAGAATCCTTTACTACTAGAATGCAGTCACCTTCAAGTATTTTTATAGCAATCAAATTTATTCATCGTGACTGTCAAGTCAAAAAGTCCAGAGCTTTGTGTCCCAACGGCGAGGACACTACCCGTTAAAGGGCTTTTAGCGATTAAACTTAGTTGGGTTGTATGTTAATTTAATTTTTTTTTCCCCAGGTAAGAAATCCAATGGTGCTGCAATGAAGACAGTCCCCATGGTGGGTTCTAACTCACGGTCGCCGACACCCTCTCCCATGGAGGGTAAGCACAGTCGCTTTGCCATGCTTGGTCGTCTGTTCAAGCCGTGGAAATGGAAGCGGAAGAAAAAGAGTGATAAGTTTGAACAGACTTCCAGAAGTAAGAATTGATTTTAGTTATAATTTCCTCAAAATACTGTAACCCATCTTAACTGGACTAAGAACGCAAAGTGGCCACAAACATTATTTTTAAATTTATAGCTGAGTTTGTTGAATTTATTATCTGAATCACTTAAGAGTCTTGCATTATGTATTAGTGATCTGTGGATGGCGTAAAATTGAAATTTAGAAGCAACATGAGGAAAGAAAATATTGTTAGAAAGTTTTGTATTGACATTTTACTGTTTTGGTTTTAAAGTTTAATGGTGTGCGTTGAAAGATTTTCCTAACGTAAATATGCCTTTTTTAATTAAAGCTAAAATGATTAGTAGTTGATCACGAGAAAAATCTTATTGCACTCAAATGTATTTGATTAGTTTGTGCTATCTTACTGTAGACGAAAATTGGATCTAGTTTTTATCACGGCCCTATAAACCTGTTAGCCTTCGCTGTTGGATAAATTGCGCTGTTTATTTCATTTCTTCAGATAGTAAAATGTCAAGTAAATTATCTGTTGCGTATTAATAAAAATCGCTGTTGTAGGTATAGTAGAAAAACATATGGCCGTTTTAGAATGGACTTAACTAACGCTTGTAGTCATAAGGTATTGGCAAGTTTTCGTTAGTGACTTAAGTGCGGAATTGGAAATTAGTTCATTCGTATTGACTCTGGATATGTGTAAAATGGTGAACATTATTATGACTCTTCTGTGAAAGCTATTGATAGTGCTTTAAAGTGCTGTAAAAGTCATGTCGTACTATTATTTCAGAATATCCTACTGTTGCTGTAGTCGGACCAGTTGTAGGTAGATCAGTTTGATCTAGCTGGAACCTGGAAACGGGACATTTCAGCGGTATTCGGAAACGGGACAGTAATTAAAATCGAGGCGGTCTTGTTGAAATCGGGACGTATGGTCATACATACTAATCTTGCATCGATAGCATATGCTACATTGTTTTGTATTTAAAAAAAGTCGAGTCGCATTCGATATAGGAGTGCAATTCCAGATTTAAAAATTGGACCTCTTGTAACCCTCTGTCGATCCTCGTAGCCTGGATAGTTGAAATTGTCAATTTTGTTTTTTAAATGCCTCACTTCTGTATTTTTAAATTTTCTAGCTCTGGAGAGGAAAATTTCCATGCGTTCAACCAAAGACGAGCTTATTAAAAAAGGTGTTTTATTGCCTGACGGGTTCGACAAAGACCACGATGGCAAAAATGGTAATTTATTTCTTGTTGTGATATTCATTTTTAAAAATTTTGTTGCAATTTATTTTCCCAAAGCCGATTTGTTAGTGTTTTTTAGGTAAAATAAATATCTAATGTTTAAAAAAGTATTTGAAGCTTGTACATTGAAATTGTAAGTCTCGTGGATTTTCACACTTTCCACAGTAAGCAAAAGGTAAACTACAGGTTCTATTGTGATAGTCTGCACCCCCCAAGAGATAGGCATTTAAAAAAGAAACTCCCAACGTGGGGCTTGAACCTACGACACCGAGAGTAAGGATAAACTACGGACTACTATTAAAAAAAAAAAAGTTTTCCTTTTAAAGTTCACGATATTTTATTTACCTAGAAATTTGAATATACTGTTAATTTTTGATTGAAAATAGAAATCAGAATAAATTTTTTGGCAGGTAAATGTATACTTAAAATAGTTGAAAGCCAACAAATACCAGTGTTTCGTCTTGCAATTGTAAAATAAGATTATACATGTCAGAAAATCTGCAGTTCCCCCCCCCCTCTGTGTTTTGTAAGTTTACAAAAAATATTTAAAAAAAATACGAATCCATCTTAGCCCAAATCATAACTGAGAGATAATGAATTATATTAAAATTCTGATTTAGGTTGGAATTTACAACTGCTTTCAACATTTGGACCATATTGATAATGTTACTTGCAGTTTGTTTTGAACAAGTAGGTCAAGGTTCAAACACGATTTGCTGGTGCATTTCAAGGGGAATGTCCTGCTTTGTTTTAAACTCTTGGCCGTTCGCCAACAAGTGCTTTAATTCGATGGTATTTTAATAGCACATTCAGTCGGTTTTTATCTTAGTTTGAGTGTAATCGTTATTTACAAAGGGTCGTGTTTGATCAGTTATAAACTACGGTATTGCGAAATGTTTTATAAAAAGGACTACCAATGAGTAAACTTGCTAATCTTTCTTTCCTTCTCACTTTAAATTTCAAAGTGTAATTCTCATCAAATAAAATACGCTAATTTTTATTTCTGACGTACAAATTTTTTAAAAAATTACGATCGTTGAACTAAAATTTTATTTGATATTGTACCTTGAGAAAGTAGAAAGTTGATACTTTTCTGGAAGCATTCCCAAGTTTCAACTCTTGGATTATATTTTAATGATAAAATGTATATTCAGTTTGAAATGATTTGTATTCGTGGATTTTGCTCCATTGTTCTTTGAAATTCGCTTGTAAATTTAAAAATGGGTGAGATAAGTTTATGTTGGAGCTGAACTTTGGAAGAAAGCGCAAAAGTTGCTTCGTCGCCCTATTTCTTCATGAATCTCAACTTCCGGCCCTATGTTCGCGCAAGACAAATATTTTTACTCCGAAGGAGTGTAAATGCTTTCTGCCAGATGGCAGTATTGCCTTGGTTGTTTCTGAAAATGTTAGCAGTTTCTAAAATTTAGGTCGAAGAAGAATGCTACACTTATGCGAATTCTGTCGTCTTAATTTTTCCTTTTTGCAGCTTGTCCAAACTGACTTTGATTTATAATCGTACAAATAAAAAGATAACACTGACGTAATTGATTCGGCTAATTAACCATGGCATAACAAAGCAACAGGCCATTGAAATAGTTATTAAAATTTTGTTTTGTATCGACTGATCTTCGAAATACATAAATGTTGATACGATATTTCAGATTCCTTGCACCAAAATCACATTCCTCAATTGAACGGCTTCGTGACCGAGGCTAGTAGCATGGCGGAGACGGATAGTTCAAGAAATGTACAAAGTGTATTTAGTACGAGTTCAAATTTGGACACGTATAACACAATCGTGGTGACCAGTGTACAGACACCATTGATTGCAACGTCCCAGAGTAATGGTTTGTGTCTTTATATGTATGCATGGATTTTGCTTGACTGCCTTTTAATATATTTTAAGTGTATTGCACATTAGTGAAATTATCGTAATATATTCTATGGGATCTTAAAACTACGAATTTTGATAGCCGTTGTTCGATTGAACAGATAAGCTTTTAAAGTTTTTTTCTACGGATTTAAGTTTTAATCTTTATACAGAATTATTGGATCACATTTTAGGGTGGGTTTGCCTTTCTCCTAAATTTTCTTTGTTCATTTTTGGGGGAAAATGTCTATTAGTTAAGAACATGTAGTTTGGTAATGAACATTTTATTGATAATTACTTTTGTACGATTCTGCTGACAAAGCAAGCTCCCTTCTAAAAGAAAATTATTTAAAAATAGTTATGAACTCATTATGTACGGCTTGCTTTACCGGACAGCTTGTATATATTTCAGCTGTGCCTGTGGCTTAGCAACTGTTTAAAAATTACCTTTTAAAAGCGGGGGGGAAAGGTTGAGATCCGAAGATAGGGCGGTTCGTTTTATTTTTGGACAGCCTCTTGGATGTATCAGGATGAGACGGGCTCAGCTCAACCGGGTTCGGGCTCTGTAATTCACAATTTTCGGGATCGGACTTATGAGAAAGTCCGCCTTCATTGAACATGCTTCTTATAAACAGATTTAAAAAATGATTCATGCGATAAATAAACTAATTATTTCATAAAATTGAATATAGAAAATTAGAAAGTGCATTAAGAGTTTGCTATTATATCTTTAATTTGTCACTAACGGCAAAATTTGTTATTCTATCAAAGAAGAAATTGACCTTTATCTGTTAGCTGAAATTTCGGCGCGAATTGGAAGTCCTCGGGCTTTAAAAAATGAGATCGAACTCATCTTTAATCGGGAGGGTTTTCGTATTTTTACTCTACTCGCTTTAAGATCTTAAAAGCTTGGCAGCCATCGTACTTGACATTTAACCATGGTCTAGTTAAAGGGGACTTGCCTATCAGCAGTCAATTTCATCAGAAAAATTAAAGCTGTCTCTATTCATAGATTGTCGTTCTTCTGCGCACTTGACGCAAAATAGATTTATTAGGTGTTAGACAATTTCACAGTATTTTGACGAATTTAAAAACCTGAATTGTAGGTTTAAGCTTCAATTATAGTAAAAATTATCGCCATACATTAAAAAAAAAAATAATAATAATTGATGCGCTTGTATTTGGAATTTTGGAATGCAAGCTTAAATATATTGTTGCTCTGCATTGCTTCAGATAGTTGTAGCTTTAATGTTTTAAAAAAGCAAAATTTTGGTTAAAACTAAGTACCTCGAGAATTCTGAATTACATCTAGTTCAATAGTTTACTTTTTAATTATATATTGTGTTTAGTATTTCCCTCCGCTTTTTAAAAATTTTGAAATAGTTTTCTTTCTTAGTTTATTTTGCTATCCCCCTATCGAATCGACCCACTTTCCCCAACCTCCCTTGAAAAGTAGCATTTTGAGATTTTCTAAATAGTTCTCTGATAATTTAATATTCTTCCATAATGTCATGTACATGGCTGTTTTTAGAGAATAAAATTGCCTAAATATCTAAAGTCCTTTTGTTAAAATGTTTACTTGTGATTGAATAAAATTGTTTGAAGGGAAAGCTATAAAGTTCACATTTAATCTAATACTTAATCTTTAAGCATTTGAAAATGTAAGAATAATTGGATTTTACTTCTTTTCCACAGCCATGCCTGTGATACACAATGTTTCCCTGTTGAACCTTCCAGATGTTGAAGAGGTGCCTTCACATGATGGGGAAATACTCCTCTCTGTTCTTCCAGAGCCTCCAATATCTGTAAATGACATTGGGCCCATCCCACCTCCTCCTATGTTTTCTAATCCATCACCTGTTGTTGTGTCCAAATTTCATTCTCAGCCTGGTAAGATTTGCCATCATTCAACATTTAAATTGATTTTTTCTGAATTTGATTTGTATTTCTGAATTTGATAGAAGCCGCATTAAAAATGTTTAAACCTGATCTTTTTTTAAGCCTTTGAAGAGTAACCATTTCCCAATGCTGAAAAGAGGGCAGCTGTTGGTATCTCCCGATTTAACTACCTGCAACATTGTGGTTGATCAAATCGTCCATCACTTACCACAGTGCTAGAGGACATTTTTGATACAGCTGGCTGCAAGATTTGCACACCCAGCTGTGTCAAATTGTCTAGATCTGTGGCACACAACGAACGATTTGATAGACTGCCATGTTGCTGGTAGTTAAATAGAGCAATGGCAACAGCTGCCCTTTCAGCAGTAGGCATCCAGCTGTTCTTCTATATCAATGTATTCTCCAGTTTTCAACAGATGCCAGTGCTGTTAAAAATAATCCTGACAATTTTACAAATAATTGACAACTTTTACAGGAAATGAAGTGCTAAATAAAAAAGTATTCTCATGTAACTATGTCCTCTAAGAATTTTTTATTGAAATCACATTCTTGGTAAATCAAAATGTCAGTTGTGGTGTGCTCGCCAGAGGACACAAGTTAAAGGGTTAAAGGATATTTGAGTACATCCCCAAGTTTTGATGAATAATCTTGCATTTAAAAAATGCACATATTAAATTATTTTACTAAAATTCCTTTTAAAAACTTAAGAGAATATCTACTCAAATATAAAATGTTTGATGTATTATTCACTGTTGATAAATGTATATTTCCAGAAAAGTTACATTTTAATTGTGTAGTACTTTGAATTTGTGTTCACAATTTTGTCTTGTGTACACAATTTGTGTAAATTTGTCTTAATATAACTGATTTAGTTTGCTGTAGTTCATAATATAGTAAAATTTTGTAAGGTTTTATGCATTATGTGCAGTAAAATATTGTGAAGTAGCAATTTTTTTTTTTGATGACTACTAAAATAATTTTCACTTTTCATCTGAGAATTCATAGTTTTACTTCGTAATGTAGGTATAATACTGTGCAGTAAACATGGCTGTTACAGTTCACGACAGGGAAATAATTGAAATTGAATATTTGAAGTTTGAGTCCCTTTAGCTGACTGTTGAATTCCCCTTGTGCTTGCAATGAGTAATATGTAAACCACTTCAGAGATGTTGAAATTGCCAATATTGATATATAATTAAATAGAAAATTGAAGTTAACTAGGGCTTAATTTGAATAGTAGCCATTGGCGGATCCTGGAGGGGGGGCATAGGGACATGAACCAAGTTTGTACTAAAATTGACTTATTTTGAAAACTCAAATTTACAAGTGGACAACACAAAGACTTATCCCCTCAATTTTTTTTTTTCTGGATCTGCCACTGATATGAGCTTAATTCCTGTACTTTTTCTGAATTTTCAAGCCACAAATTTTTAATTGTTTCATTCTGAATTTTCTTAAATTAAATGCAGTTATTGGTGAGCAAAAGTTCACTTAATTTTGCAATTAATATTGCAATTTACACTACAACAAATTAAGGTTGCTGCACCTTGTTAGAAATTTAGCCCTGAGGTTAACTTAAAGCAATACTGTAGAGATCCTATTTTTGATTTTACAATGAAGATTGCCCCTGCTCGAGATATGTTTGCTCCACTCAGTAGGTATTTCTTTCCTCTCCTGGTTGGCTCTTCTGATGGGTGGTGCAGTGTTGTTGCTCTGGCAATAGACGGGTTCATTGCCTAAAGTCTGAGATAGTTGAAAACCTCCCTTCTTGGTCTTCACTTTTAATTTTTCAACTTATTTCAGGACCAAAAGTAGGCCATAATCTTTTGGTAGTCATTTAATATAATGCATACTAGTAAAGAATATCATGCCTATCTGTTTCATTGTATTTTGCACTTTCATAAAAGAATGTTCATCGATTAAATTTCATTGTGCAATTTTAGATCAAACAGATGATCAGAGTGATTCTGAAGAAAATCCCCAAAATGATTCTCCAAGCCCATGTGTTGTTTATGTGTTCTCTGAACGAGATCCTACAGTCAACACCTCTACAGTGGAGGAAATACCTGCCAAAGAACCTCATCCTATGAATGCCATGCCCAAAAAGAGTGCCCTGAAAAAGAAAGGTGCACTAACATGTGCAGAATTCCAAAAGTTATCTATTGTTCATAATAGGTTTGTAGCAGCATATTTTTATCAAATTCTTTACCATCTTGAATAGTTCCCCATTTAGTGAAATGAATGACTATTACGATTGAATGAATGGTGGTTCTAGACTGAGAATGAATCAACTTAAGGAAGTAGTTCAAAGAAATAAATCTCCCTCAAGATCTTGGTACAATAATTACAATAAACTAATTATACAAGGGACATTAGAAAATTCAGGTTGACTCTTTATAATCTACACTGCACATTTCCAAATGAAAGTGAAGCATTTATGAAACTTGAACAAATTATGAGCCGGCTATGCCCATGATGAACTAACTGTTTGTATATGTAAGAGAGAACAATGAAATATAATGAGCAAGTAAAAAGAAAAATTTATTTAATCTTGACATATATGTTAATGGGAATTTCATTTTGAAAAATGAGTGTTATGTTGCAATTGTTGGATTATGTTGCAAAAACTATTTTTTATAGCTACTCAAAGTTTTGTGTGATTTTTAAATTTTTTTTAATGCGTTTTCTTTTATGCAGTTACTATCCTCCACACAAAAACAGGTTTGAGTGTATATCTAGAAATTCCTCATACCAAGGCACCCCCCAATCCTTGGCAGATTGCCCTAGCGTAGCTTTGACGTAATCAGGGGACCGGACTGATAAAAGTTGTAAAATCTCAGGAGCCAGGAAATATTTTTAGGAGCCACATGTCAATATTTCCTTGACTTGAATGCATTTTATGCTAGATGGAACATGGGCTAGTCATATCTTGCAAAGCTATTTTTTTAATTAATGATTTTAACGATTCATAATTTTGCAGGGAATAAGTGATAAAGTTTTAAGTAAGAAAGTTTGGTATTTTTCCATTTTGCCTGAGGAAATCTTGCTGAGCAGGTTTTATTTGCGACAGCACAGATACACATTTAAAAAAAAAAAAAAAAAAATTAATGTTAGTTCTAAGAATTGTTTACTCTTTTGAAGAAAATACTTTTAAATTGCAATTATAATACATGAATAGAGCTATGCAATTAAAAACTATAACAGTGGGTCAAATAATATTCTTACATTAAATACTCAAGACATGTATCTCCTCAAAATCACACACACACACACCAAAAGAAAATACTTCCAGCCCAGTTTGAAATTTTTTAAAGCAGGGATGTGCCAGCTGCTCCAATTGCTCCAAATTGTGCCAAATCAATCCTGATGCTCCAATCTGCTACAAAAATATCGTTTTCGGACATTTTTGCTCCAAATTCAGCAAAACTGCTACATTTTTAATTTTTCCATATACGTTGGAAACGTTTCTAAATCTTCCGAATTTTTACAAAAATCATCACACATTCTAAGCATTCTAATTTCAATCTTTCTCTATTGATCTTAAAAACGAATATTTTTTTTCTTTGGCATCCCTTTGTTTAAACCTCCAATGCTTTAAGAGTAAAAATTGACCTCTGTTTTAAATTTAATTTTATAGAAATTGGTAAATTTTGTCACCAAATTTTTATTAGCCACTGGAGGTAGTTAACCCATTTGTGCCCAGATATTTTTGTGACTTCCTTCAATTTTTGCTAATGCCAGAAATAATAGATAAATTCTGATGTCAACTTCTGGAACAAGGGATGATTTCTTTTAAAATCATTATGTATAAAAATTGAAGTGTCAACATCCTACTTTGTCATGTTAAAATATTTTGTGGAGTTGAGGTTCAATACTCGTGAATAAAAGCTAGGAGAAATAAGTAACATTTTGAACTGATAGCTAAAGTGCCGTCCCAAAAAAGGGATACTAGGCATAAATGGATTGATATAGTTTAGTAAGAATTTTTGATTTAAAATAGATAATTTGTATAGCAATGTGTAAAATAACTGATTTTTAAAATTTATTTCATAAGCTTCTTGCTCTCCTCCCTCCCCCTTCCCCACCCCCCCACCCCCCACCCAAAAAAAAAAAAAAAAAAAAAAAAAACTGACTGTTTATTTTATTATTATTATTAGCTAAGAGTTTTTAAGAACCTCCTTAATTTTCAGTTTTTACATGGGCATTCTTTAATCACTTTTTCACTTTTCCCTTTCCCTCCAAAAATAAATTTTGTATATCAAAATTGACATTCTTGTGCTCCAAAAGTGACTTTTTTGTGCTCCAAATTGATCCAGAAATCTGTTTTACTTGCTCCAAATTGCTCCAAAATTGTCTTTTTCTTGCTCCACAAATTGATCCAAAATTTAATTTCAGCTGGCTCATCCCTGTTAAAGGCAAAAGACATGTTCTTAAACTATGTACAATATTATGCAAAATAAAATAACTGTACACTAGCAATGTCAGAGTTTTTGCTTTGAAATTCCATTTATCAGTGGCCTTTTCAGGGTTGAATTCCTTTAAAGGAGGTCCATTTAAATTAACAAACATCAAATTGTTTAAGGACTCTAGTCTTCAATTTGAACACATTTTTTTTTTTTTTTTTTTTTTTAATGGTGTTCATTGTACTAAAACCTCTTTCACAACCAGATGTTGAAACAGGAAGTGTCAACACAAGACAAGTTTTGTTAAATATGGGAATCTCTCCCTCATTGATAAGCACCTTTCATAAAGACATTGGAGTGATAAACCTTTCCCAAAAACTTTAAATTCATACCACTCATCTAGTACTGTAAGGATAAAATCTTTTTCATTAATGGCAAGACAAGTGGCAAAATGTTGTGAAAGCAGCTTTATTTTTTCTTCAAAATTTTGCATTTCTTTTCCTTCAGGCAAACTTAGTGTCAAAGATACCAGTTGCTGCAATTATTTCTGTTTCATTTTTGATGAATCTCTTTCAAATACTTCACACCTGCTTCAATTAAATTATTATCAATGGAAAATTTTTTGTTGGTGACATCTGATGATGGGACATCATGAACCATTCAAATTAATGATACATTACTTACAAAATTTTTTAGTGTTTTTTAGTGTTTGCTCTAGTTTCTGCAGGAGTGCTTTGAAGATTTTCCAATCTGTATACTGCTTGCTCAAGATAAACTTTAGTTTGACTAAGCAAACAGTTTGATCTCTGGAAAAACAGATGGTTGTTTGAAAATCATTAAGTAATCACTCAAAAAGTGCATGGTTATTAAGTCTAAAATCTTTAAGCTTTTTAAGCAGACCTTTAGCTGCATTGCCATCTGCATTCTTTGCTTGAGTGGTACTTTCCAAGTGAAAAACTACTTCCAATCTCTAATTACAGCCTTGATTGTGCCAACTTTGCTGGCAACCCATCTTATTTTGTGGACATACATGAGCTTTACAAATTTTAGTTTTAGGGCTTCTGAAACTACCTTTAATTCTCTTAAACGTGTAGGAGAATTCATATAAAACTTACAAGATTCATCAGAGTTGCATCTAATTCATCAATTATTTTCAAATCTTTACAAGATTGCAAAACACTCAATTGCAATTTATGGGCAGCACAATGAATTGTTACTAAATGATTAATTTGTAACAATTCATTCAATTTGTTTTGATAGCTTTATTGCTACCCCTTTGTGCATCCCTATCATTGCTGCAGCTCAGTCAGTAGCTAGTCCTACTAGAGCTTCTCCAAGCCTAATATTAAGAGCTTCTGTAATGGCTTGGATGTAGCCATCAGCTAAACAATTTTTCAGAGGCACCATAGTTAAAAATGACTTACTTCTGCATTAAAAATGTAACTCATGTATATTATTAATTGTTCCTCTTCAGATTTGTCTGTTGAAGAGTATTAAAATGCTTACATACTAGTTCCAATAATTTAATTTGGAAATAAATTTCTCTCGCATATGCTCAGCAGTTTCAGAAAAGAATTCTTGACATCTTTTTTCATTAGTGTATTTGTCAGTCTTTTACATCCAATTTAGATAGCAGCATCAGTAACTCTTTGAAATCTCTAAATGGAAGGTTGTTCTTTGCTAAGTAGTATGATGCATTGAATAACGCAGTTAAGTGATCAAATGTTTTTTATCCATAGCTTTTAGGCATTTAGCTATCGGCGTGTCACATGGTTTTTCTTTTGCATGTTTTGCTTCCTCACAACGGTGATCAGAAACAATGTTTTTTAAAGTTTCCAATTTAAAATTGGACGTGTAGCCTTGTTCAGCTCTTAATGTAGTGCCACTTAATTTGGGAAATAAGTTGCAAACCTTGCATATTGCAATTCCATCTTCATATTCCAACCACTCAAAATCTTGCAGCCAAGACAGTTGAAACTTCCTTTTCCCTGAATTTTTATGCCCAGTTTCAGTTTTATTTTCATTTGTGCTAATTTTAAAATTTTCATGCACCTCCATCATATTTGACTTTGTATTTCCGAAGCTTCGGCCTTTTCACGATAAAGTTTATCTGAAATATAAAATCAGTATTTTCTTTTGCGTACATGGCAATGAATTCTGTGTGATACTTCTCTTCATTTTAATTTTCTTGATTATAAGAGTTCAGAAAAAAAAATTGTAACTAAAGCCGCTTGCTTAACTGAAAAAAAAACATGATGCTCACAACACAGTGAACTACAAATGTTTATAGGCTAATCTTCGTCAACCATGCTGTCAACTAAATAAGTGAGGGGAAGAAGAAATATTTTTGAAGAAATTATCTCTGCAAATTGCCATGCAGTGAAACACTTGCGTACGGAGATTGAATTAATTTGAGAGTGCAAGGGTTAGTTATAGGGAGTTAGATGTGTGTTATGGGGAAGGATAAATGAATAGGCTTGTAGTGTGTGATGTCACACTTAATTTTGGTAGGTGTATTCTACGAGATGTCTAGCAGATGCAAGTAACCAGTAGACTTAACTCTACGTGACATCACTGAGCTATTTCTTAGAACTACCCTGAGCATCCCGTGATCCTGAGATAGCTTTAGCTTGCAATTCAAGGCGAGTGAGATGAGAGCTCGATTCACTGACTTGGTGGGGATTCAGTTTGGTAAACATTACCGTGATGTATGGGAGGAAGAAAAACAGTGAAAATGTGCCTAATTAAAAAAAATATATATAAGTGCTTGGGATGACGGTATTTTCTTTTCCAGTCAGAAAAATCTAGTTGCCAAAAGATTTTTTGTAGTCTCTTGGGCAACTGGGCACCCAGTGTTTGTCGAACCCTGGACATAATCACACAAAAATCTGATTTGTTGAACAATTTTACTTAAAACCTTCTCTTGCATGAGCACCTCACCATGGCACAGTGGTTATATGCCACTGAAAATGGTAGATGGCTGAAGTGTGAAAGTCCCGGGTTCGGATCCCATCGCGTAGCTTTCTAATGGCCTGGAGTTTTGGTATGTTTTCTCCAGATGAACATGAATGGGCATTAGAACCCCTTAGAAAGTCCTCCCACCAAGGCCCCCCCCCAAGCAGATCGCCCTAGTGTAGCGTTGCCGTAATCACACACAATCACAATCTCTTGCATGAGCAGCACATGGTACTTAGCAAGGCTGGGGGTGCAACATACTATGATATTGTTTCTTTAATTTACTTGCATTTGTCTTTGTTTATAATTCTGTTTAAATTACATGAAAACCTGATTGCTTTATTCTTATATCAGTTTCTAAAAAATCGTAATAAATTGTTGCATTTTAAGTTTTCATAAAAAAAAAAAAAAAATTTCATGTGCTTGTGTTTTGAAAATGCCTCAGCCTTAGTTTCTTGATACTTAAAATTTAAGTTCAAATATAAACTTTTCTGTTAACTGGATGAACTCTCATTGTAGTGCTTCTTTTACAGGTCAAAACAAGTAGACTCATCACATGAGAATGAAAGCCGTCCAGTCCCAGCAATATCTGTAAACTCAAATGACAATTCAGATTCAGACTCTGAATCTGAAAGTCCTATTTTATGGAAGGATTACTATGGTGATGACGAAGAATGTAGGTTTAATTTTGTGTTAAAATATTTAGAAAAAATATTTTTGTAGAATTGTCTGACCCTCACTCAGAGCCTGATCATAGATGGCCGGGGCCCCGGGGCAAGAGGTTGTTTTAGAGGCCCTATACTATCACGAGCATTTTAACTTATTTTTGTTTGCTGTTGCATTTTCCCGACATAAAATAACATTTTTAAAGAATACTGAAATTGAATTAAAAATTACCTATTCATTTATACTTATTTAGAACAAGACTATGTATTTAAGTGATTTTAATATTTTTTAGTCGGTTTGTATTAATGCATGGGTGTGCAAATTCCAGGAATGGCAATTACGAGGCATGGGAGCAAAGTTCCTCACTCCAAAAAATTTTCTTGATACACCCAAAAAGTTCAAAATTTTCTTTCCTTCATCATGAAATGAAAAATGTTAACTAATGGATATTTTGTGATGAGCATATATATGGCCATAGCATACGTTTTCAAAAACTCCCAACTTCTTGTTACGAGTTTTGTTGAGTTTTTGTCGATCCATGAGTCTTAAAGACCATTCAATTAGAAGAATAGAAAATAAACCATTTATTGTTAAAAATTATTCAATAGATATTACAAAAGAAATTATGTTGCAAAAAATTTATCATTGCAGCATGTATGAATATGTAATAAATCATAACAGTAAATCTGGAGATTTAGAGGCCCTTATTTTTCTGGGGCCCCAGGCTATTGCCCTGCATGCCCATGTGATAATGAGGCTCTGCCCTCACTAGTATATTCTTTACTGAAAATTCTTTGATAAGAGTACTAAAGTGTCCCCCCCCCCCCCAATTTTGACATTGCTTTTCTTGTTGATGAATTTGCATATCAATAATTTGCAGATCTTCAAACTAATGTATTAATTCAGTGTAAATGTGCAAGTTTCATTTACTCTTGTTTTGATATTTATAAGCAATTTCATTTTCTAGGTCGGAAGGTGGCTAAAGTGGCTCGCAAAGACTCACTTGCTCTAAAATTAGCTCAACGTCCAGATATTCAAGAATTAATTGATAAAAATATTTATATTGCACATTCAGAGCAAGAAAGCCAGGAAAATAAAGAGGATGTGAAGAAAAAACTAACTAGGTATTTAAGATTTCTGTAGAAATATTTCTTTTTAGACACGTAAATGAGAAGTTGTACAGGATTTCTTCAGCCTTAAGAGGGACAGTGAAATTGGATTATATATGTACTGGGGTATAGAACATATAGTGGCTGTCAGTCTGATTACTAGTCTAGACCAGTGGTGCACAAACTATTTTCATCTGCGACCCCCCCCTAATTTGTGTAAAATTTTGTCGTGACCCCTGGATAGACAGTAGACATTTTGTTTAATTGAAAACGAAGTTACATTGAAATTCTTTCTGGGAGTTGCTCTTACAGGGTGTTTTTACGAGTCTCGTGACGTCATCGATTGGAATAACGTGTTTTTAAAACAGAGCACCAAACTTATAAACCACCATAAAAATGTTATAAAAGTTGTAACATCATAAAAATCAGTTAATGAATCAACACATAATTTTATGAAACAATGCTTTATATATGCAAATGGATATAAATATTTTTTAATGAAAATTACTTTAAAGAAACTTTACATCATAAAAAGTCAATGTGAAATATGTGCTTGCAAAGAGCTCATGATTGCTTCTATGATCGGATCTGTATTGGAAATCGCAAGTCGTAAGTTATCCTCTGGATCCAATCGAGATCGCTGTTTTGTTTTAATGGAAAATAATTTTGAAGATCACTATGTATGATCAATTTGCAGATCACTATGCATGATAACGTGGTTTTGAAGCCCCGTGATAGCGATCGCGAATATCGCGCTCGTAAAATAATTGTCAGTTTCTCTTGTATTATTTCAGTTCTTTGAAATGAATAATTGTAGATTTTTCATAAATTTGAATCTCTTTGAATTTGGCGACCCCCCCCCCCCCCAAAATTTTCTCGCCACCCCTCCGGGGGTCGCGACCCACGGTTTGCGCACCGCTGGTCTAGACAATAAGTTGAAAGTGATACCTACATTGTTATGGAATTTCATTTTGTTTAATACCCACTAAATAAAGCCCCTACTTTTCTAGTACTCTCATTTAACATAGTTACAGTTTAAAGTAACACAATTCTGTTTTTAAAAAGCAAAATTTACAGTTCTTTTTAAGTTCCTGGAAAAACTTATTTTTTATTTATTGGCAAAATATTTTTTAAAATAACTGAATATTGACAGTATTAAAGTTGATTAAATGGGGGAAGAGGGGAAATGCTAATGACATTCAAATCCATGGTTACCCACTGAAGTACTAATTGTTGCAGGACATTGCTGGTCAAAATTCTAGGCAGCATTGTTGTGAAATTGCACATGCTCACATGTTGATTTTGGTCTTAATTTGGAGCTTTGCATACGGAATGCTGCACAATAACACATGAAATATTGCTTTGATTTTTGGTGAATTATTATTTATGAACTCTGAGACATTATTCTAAAGTGACATTTGAAAAATATTTAACGAACCAGGGTGTATAGTGTCTTGAAAAGTGTTTTTTTTAAAGTTTTCAAGCACTCTTGAAAATGTTTTTTTTTTTGTGTGTAAATTTCCTAAAAGTGCAACTCCCATCAGAAGTATTTCTAAATATTTTGCAGAAAATGAAAAGTGTGTGAGAAATTGAGTGATAATTTTTAATAGCATGCGTTTGCATATTAAGGAACTTGGTCAGAGGAAAAGCTAAATCCCCGATGCTATCTTGGATACTTCTCTGGGCAAAAATTGCATTTCAGCAGTAGCTTGGCTCATATCTCCCAATTCTTGGAGACAAGCTACTTGATGTTAGCAGACTCTGGACATTAGATTTTAGT
The DNA here is from genome assembly GCA_038373885.1 of Cheiracanthium punctorium. Classification (NCBI taxonomy): domain Eukaryota; kingdom Metazoa; phylum Arthropoda; class Arachnida; order Araneae; family Cheiracanthiidae; genus Cheiracanthium; species Cheiracanthium punctorium. The sequence continues at coordinate 799,677 of JAWZYV010017099.1, read as the reverse complement.
ACATGATAGTAATTTACAAACACTTGCAATTTAATAAACTAGCGAGTAGTTTCGAATACACTTCCATGGATTATTTATAACTGGATTTTACAAACTATATTAGTTGTCCCTACAGGTATAAAAAACGAGCATTGGCTGTGTTGGTGAGCATGATATCCATAAATAAAACCAGTGAAAAATGTTAATATTAATTAGATTAATGTTATTATTTACAGTAAGTAGAGAGATTTACCCACCCGAATGCCATCTTGAATATTTTTTCGCCACTATAGTGCTGCAATAATGATTAGACAACTGCAACAATTCAGGACTGAAAACAATACATGAATTGACAGTAATTTCGGGAAGAATTGAAAGATTTTTACTGTTAGGGAAATAAATAGATTAGTAAAATGTCCGGATTTTAAGAAATTCTGAATTTCGTAGCTTTCTAAGACTTCTGGATCTAAATTGCGGTGAATAAGAATATTTGAATAAAAATGTTATTTGTAGTTTAAACTTAAATTTATTTTTTTAATGTAATACCTTTGATTATTCTAAATTTAAACAAATTAGTTATTTAAAAATGTTACTTTTTGTTTAAATAAAAAAAACAACCAAGATACAAATTCTTTTGCATAAAAATATATTTTACTAATTAAACAAATTTAATAAAATAAAAAACTGAAGTTATTCTACTTTCCTTTCCAAATACTTGATTTTAATATAAGAATTCTTTTTTTACTCCTGTACAAAAACTTAGTCCTACATGCACCAAAGTCTATGCAGCTTGTATGACTGCAACCTATAACATGCACACACAAATTGAGCTTATTCGAATGAAACCTTTAGACAATGGCACACTTTAAATGATTTGTATTATTCATGGGACAAAATTTATTAGAATCCTTCTTTGCTACCCTATGAACAATTGCAGCCACACAAGTACACCAAAATGTATGCAGCTCATGTGAAAGTGGCCTATAGTAAACTTGCTGAACTTGCACTCAGTTCAATGCACAATTTGGATGCTAGTCCACTTTCAAGAATTTGTGTCCATAGGCAATAGTGTATAAGAATTCTTTTTGTATCCCTGTAAAATAGCTATAATCTTTTACACACCAAAATTAATACCAATCTTATGAGGGTTCATACCAAATTTGATCTTAATTGAATGCACAGTTTAAGAGTTAGTGTTCACCCACATAGCACATTCATTCCATAACATTATTCCATTCATTCCATAACATCATTTGCAACATTACCATAAAAATCGCATAAATGAATTCATAATATTGCTATCATATCTGCCAACTGCTCCGGTTCTTCCGGAGCAACTCTGTAAATATTACTACTCCATACATTCTGTACAGCAAAATATTTTCTCCGGAAAATAGCCAGCATTCAAGTTGAACCTTAAAAAAAAAGGAAAAATGCATGCAAAATCCGAAAAAACATGGTTTTTCTGCAAAAAAAAAAAAAAACTATGGCTGTTAGTTTTTAAATGTAGGAGTGATTTCAGTACTCATTATTTACTTTATATTAATTACATTGATGTCTTTTAATGTTTGAAATAAGATGAATTCCATTTTTAAGGGTCTAATGTAAATAACTTAGTTTGCGTTTAATATTTGTATGTTAATTATAATATTAGTTAATTACTGATGCATTATTCAGTTAATTTTTAATTACTTTTATCATGATAATTAAGTTACAACCTTTTAAAAATTGCATCACGACCTGCTTCAAGACACTTTCAAAACTCCAGAAATTTTCCCAAGTTGCTCCTGATAATGTTTTTACATGTTAGCAGGTATTCTATATGTGTAAATAAATTATAATAGATGAATTTTTTCCTGTTTTACAAAACTTTCATTAAATGGTTCATTTTTGGAAAGTAAAAATATCTATTTTGGTCACATTAATACAACCAGGGACTGTAGACTTAAATATTGATGAAAAATTGTTTTGTTGAAATAATTGTTACATGATTTTGTTTAAATCTTTAGATGCCTGAAATGAGCAATATTTATTGTATTGAAAGTAAAATATTTGTAATTTCCAGGCGGCTAAGTCTAAGACCAACCCCAGAAGAGCTTGAACAGAGGAACATTCTAAAGTGTATGTGTTAAAATATATTTTAAACCAGAATCTGTTTTGTTTGAAATTATTTGTTTTTTAACTGCTTTCATCTTTTAGATCAATCGGCTGAAGAACTGAGGAAAGAGAAAGAACAGAAAAAAAGAACTCTTATTAGAAAGGTGAATTTTTTCCCTCTCTTGTCAAGTGTATCATTCTTTATAAGGCTGTTCAATCTGAAAATGTAGAATTTTGGTTGACTTTTGCTCAGAATAGGAAATAAACTTATGATGTACCTATGAGAATTTTCTGAATGTTTCCTCTAAAACTAGAATGAGAGCTTGTGATATGGAGATAAAATTTGAAAATTTAATTTTTAATATTAAACTTGGCACTTTTTCAGAGAATTATTTTCAGATTGTTTCCTCAGAAACTATATTGAGAACTGACATTGAGATAAATTTTAAAAACTATTTAATTCTTTTGTTAAACTTGACACTTTTTCTTAGGAAAATGTTTTTGAACTTTCACTAAAGATCAAATATAAACTTATTATGACAGAACTATGAAAATTTTTAAACTGTTTCCTTAGAAACCATACTGTGAACTGAAACAAATTTCAAATTTGAAAAGTTACTTAAACTTTTCAAAAAATTAAACTTGTCACTTTTCTGGAGAAGTCTGCTTTTTGGTTAACTTTCACTCAAATAAACTTACAATGCTAAAACTAAAAAATTTTTCAGAATATTTCCTTGGAAACTATAGTGTAGACTACTGCAATTTTCAAATCTGAAGAGGTGGTCAGTTTTCATAAAAAGAAAAAGCATTGTTTTTCTAATTCAAAATTTGCAGGCTAAGAATTTTTCTATCAAATGTAACTTTAAAATATGAATTTGGATCACTTCATAATAAATTTAAGAATGTTTGGTGGGAAAAATTTACTACATTTTTGCTTTTACAAATTTTATGATTTTCAAACTCGTAATTGCCTATAATGTATACAAGTTCTTATCAAGATTTAAAAAAAGAAATACAGTAGATCTGTTGAAAAATTTGTTTTATTTAAAGCTAAGTTATTTCTTTTTAATTAACATTAACTTTACATGAGCAATTTAATTTTAAAAGTAAATAAGGATGGTGTTTCAGACTGAAATTCAAAGAATTTCAGTTTTATTGAGTTTCATAGTTTTTATTGAATTTTATTTGAAAAAAATAAACTCTCACTGCTCTCTAGTACTTATTACAGTATTTTACAGCAAGAAAAGTCCATTTCATTGTTTTAATTTTATTTCTAAAATTTTTCAGTGCACTTATTTAAAAAAAAAATGCAACTACCAATTATTTCCCATTTAATGAATAAATATGGTACAACTTATATCCTTAAACAACTAGACCCCCCCCCTCCCCCCCCCCGGTGGTTTTTTTTTTAAATCCCAAGCTTTTTCACTATGTCCTGTTGAGATTTTCTTCTGGTTAAACAGCCTTAATGAAGTAGAATGAGACTTGTAATCTGCAATCAAAAAATTTAAAAATCATCAAAAATGATCTCAAAAAATTTTAAACTAAACACTTCAAATTTTAAAAGTATTAACTGGTATAGTTTTGCTGCATATAAAATTTACTAATTGATTTACTTTAATTGAACACTTTTTTCCATTTAGTATTGAATCGACTTATTGTGATTGTAAAATGCAGCCAATAATTTGTTCACTTAGTAGCTCTCTCATTTTAATTTCATGACTGGCTTCTCAATTACACTTATGAAAGCAGCACTGTTGCCAACTGTTTTGTGAGACAAAGAGCTTTAACTGATGAAGACTGAATAAATTTTCAGTCGAAATGTTAACCATGAAACTGCACGGCAAGTTTTCAGCGATACATTCTGCAAAATTTTAGATTAAATTTTTTTTTTCGGAAATTTCTATAACTGACACAGGCTTATAATTTCAGTATATATAATTTGTAAAGGGACATTCTAAAAATTTTGAAGTGCTTGGCATAATTGGTTTTTATATTTATATATCAAAATGAGATCCCCCTGTCCCCAAATGCATTAAGTGCATATGAAGATCCACATTACTATTATAGGTAAATTTAAAAAATTGTTTACTATCACTTAAAAATATTTAGTTTTTAAAGGCAGTATAGAAGAAAAACCTCTTCCTCTTACAAATGAAGGCTACACTCATCTTACAAATGAAGTTGATCAATGTTTTAAAAGCCTATATTACTATTTTTTTTTTGTGTGTGTGTTTAATGTAGCAAGGGTTTATAATGCTAAAGGTTGAAAATCAATGGCACAAAATTTTCATGATTTTATAACTTATTTTCATTTGTAGTTGAGCTTCCGACCTACTATTGAAGAATTAAAAGAAAGGAAGATCATCCGTTTCAATGATTATGTAGAAGTAACTCAGGCCCAAGATTATGATAGGAGGGCAGATAAACCATGGACTCGTCTTACACCGAGAGATAAGGTAAAATGCTTTAAAGATCTCTGTACATTATGATTTTTGTAAAATCTGCTTTGACATATATTAAAAGCATTTTTCCTAATATTTGGGTGAAGATATGTAAACTTATAAAACTTTATTTGATCATAGTCAATATATAATCTTATGGAGATTTGTTTAACACTATTATATTCCCAGGGTGTCAACTGGTGACTAGAGTAGTTTATTAAAGATTAAGCAACTTGAGATGCTTTTTCATTAAAAATGAGCCTTTTTAAATATTTGTTTACTTTTCCTTTACTCAGGTGTGCAATAATTTGGTGATTAGAAAGAAAATTTTTATTTCTTTTTGTATGCTTTATGTGCTATTAGCGTTTCCTAGACGCCTCCCTAAGTCTGCCTGTTTCAATGTCACAACTCTTCTAGGTGACAAAGTGGTGATTTAGTCATGATGCATTTTTTTGTAGTATTATGTATGTGAGAACTAGAAAATAAAATAAAAACAATATATAATTTTTGGGTTACTTGAAAATTTGCTTGTATTCAGTGTATGATAATGAATAAAGTAAAGTAAGTAAAAAGAAATTAATTTGTTCTTGCATCTTTTTGAATTTTTTTAAATGAATATAAAATATATTTTAAACTTGAGAGAATGGTACCATTTTAGCTACTGAAACTAAGAAAGTTTGCTATTTGGGCTACTTTATTTTGAGACCAATTTTGCCTTTTGAGTGGTGGGCACCCTGTATTCCAGACATTGGCAATTGGGCATACAAGCCAATTTTATTCAAACAGATTAAGCAGTCTCTGCAAGATTATTTGTAACATCACTAAGGTGACTATAGTTTTCAATCATGTCTGCTAGTCTACACAAAGGGCACATTAGAGTATTCGCTAGTCCCAAGGGATAGTACTAGTGCTCATAGTAGTTTGTCAAAATAGGCTAATTCAATACTCAAGATTGCTTTGCAATCCTTAATGGGGGCAAAAACTTCCTTTATGTATGTTGAAAGAAAAATTAGTCTGTGGGGAGGGGGCAAGGTAGGGCACTTGCCCCACCTTAGTTTTAGCATATTGTCTTATGGTGTAAATAAAATTGTATGACAAAGCAAAAGTGGAACTAAAATTGTTACAAATTTGAAATTTGCCCTCCCACTAAATTTTCTTCTTCCCCCCCCCCCCCCAAAGGGCTCACCAATAGTCTTTTAGTTAGAACTCTCTAAAAGTCTCCTTTTCATGTAAATGATCCCTATTTTGTCTTTTGCCCCATGGATTCTAGCCATTCCAAAGTTATACTGTAGTAACTCAAATGAGAGGCACCTGTAAGAAGTCTAATTGCAATCTGACTGAGAAACCTGTCCACATAAATGTCAAAAATTAGAATCTTTACAGGTCCATACTTATTTACAATGAAAATTGGAAACTGAAATATGTATCTCAGAACTACCTTTTCACAATCGCATTTTAATAAGCCAATCTGAGAAGACAGAACACACAGCAGCAGATCCAGACTGAATTCTAGGAGGGTGGCCATTGAACCTTTTACATAGGTATATAAATTGTTCAAAATGCAAATTGAACATGTGAAATTGCAAAGTATGTTAATCTAAAGTTGTAAAACAAAATTTCAGAAGGGACCCATGGGCCCCCTTATTGGAGTTGCCCTTGGGAACACTGATGAAAAAATGCATGTGCTTCTTTTCAGTTTTTTTAAAGCATCTACTGCAATTTTAAATTGCTGGTCAGTGTTTACACTTGTTAACATGTTTAATTCTGTGAAATGGTGAATAGCATAACTAAATAAATACTTAATGGGATCCTCACAATTATCTGGCAACATCAGAACGGATTTTTAGTCAAGTGCACAAGGAATTTCTAACTTTAGGATCGCAACTGAAAAGTTAAAACTTCAAATTACTGAAAAAGTGACTAGTTTTTAAAAAAGTGTTAAATAACATTGAAGAACAATTTTGTTTTTCTTTGTTCATGCAATCATTATCTTTACTGTGCTTTGATGGGAACTCTATTCTCCCACCACCCCCCTTTCAAAGCATACATTTTTTTAAATATCTTGGTATATTTTGTTCAAATTTAAGTTTGCAAGTAAAGCTTTGCAGAAAGGCTTAGTTTTTCACAAAAACACAGATGACAATCCACCCAAACTTGAATTCATTATAGCCACTTAAGACTGAAATATGCTGCCTTTTAAAAAAAACTAATAACAGAAACAGTTCTTTATATTTTCAGTTTTCAGACTGTCCTGTAAGGGGTCCTATAATCTATTAGGAAAAAAAATCTCAATGTGCATCAGATTTAACCTCCTTTCTACCTTTTCCTTGACTTTACCCTTCAAACTTCATTTTATTTTCGCACTCAGCTCTACAAAATTTTCATGCATCTGGCACTCGATGTTTCCAAAGCTTTTGCTATGTATATATTTCTATTCGTATAAAGCATCAGATACTATGTATTGCTGTTAAAGAGTAACATGGGCTGTTTAAAGGGATAATTTGTAACATTAAAAATGGGCAGATTTGATGTTTCATCTTGTCTATGCCTAAAACTTATTTTATTCCTTCCTTTTTCTGTACAAGTTTAAAAATATCAGCTGAGCTGACATCCCATCTCATGAGTGGGGGGAAAAAAAACTGCTGCAAATGTTGTAGGTTGTGTATTACAAAATCTCTTTTCAGTCTTTTTTTCCTTTCTAGTATTTGGTCCCTCTTTCCTCTAGAGATATCATTAAAAACGGTTCTGAGCACTGCTCCCCCCCCCCCCCCCCCCACCTAGAAAATTGAGATCATCAAGCTGGGCTAAGTTTGAAAGATTTATTCTTGTTAAAATTCTCCTGCCATATTTCAATATGTTTGAAAATTGCATTTATTTTCACTTTTACTACAGCCACCAATCCCATTCTTTTTATCTTTATGTTTACTAAATTAGATGAACTGAAGTGTTGTGGGTCTGATTTGCAATCTTAAACTGTCAGATTTGTGCCCTTTTTTAAATATTTAAATTCCTAAATAATATTGGAAAAATCTCTAGTGCTATTTCTTTAGTTTTTTTAATTCCACCCTACCCAGGGCATTTTTATATTTACAGCTTATTCTTTTAAGTTTTTATATCAAAAATATATTTTCACTGCTTAGTTTTAAATTTGTTTATATTACTTTATGGTTTAAGTGTTACCTGTAAAAATTCATTTATAACTAATTTTCTTATGGCCCTTACTTTGCTTGCACTCAGTTCTTTAAAAGTTCTTAAGTTTCGTGCAATGCAATTAGTATGAACCCTGACTATTTATGCAGGGATGTGCCAGCTGCTCCAATTGCTCCAAATTGTACCAAATCGATCCTGATGCGCCAATCTGCTACAAAAAGATCAATTTTGGACATTTTTGCTCCAAATACAGCAAAACTGGTACATTTTTAATTTTTCCATATACATTAAAAATGTTGGTAAATCTCCCAAATTTTTACAAAAATCATCACACATTCTAAGCATTCTAATTTCAATCTTTCTCTATTGATTTTAAAAAAGGAATATTTTTCTTTGGCATCCTTTTGTTTAAACCTCCAAACTTCCAATGCCTTAAGAGCAAAAATTGATCCCCTGTTTTAAATTTAATCTTATATATATTGGTAACTTTTTGTTAGCATTTTTTTTTTTTATAAGTCGCTGATGGTAGTTAATATAGTTTAGTAAATATTGTATTTTTGATTTAAAATATATTTTGCATAGCAATGTATAAAATAACTGAATTTTTTATCTCTCTCTTTTTCTTGTATTAAAAAAAAAACTATCTTTTGCTATTAGCCAAGAGTTTTTAAGAACCTCCTTAATTTTAATTTTTTAGATTGGCAATCTTTAATGACTTTTCCCTTCCCCAACCCCCCCCCCCCCAAAAAAAAAGTATTTTGTATTTCAAAATTGACATTCTTGTGCTCCCAAAGTGACTTTTTTAAAGCTCCAAATTGCTCCAGAAATCGGCTTTTCTTGCTCCAAATTGCTCCAAAAATATCTTTTTCTTGCTCCTAAATTTAATTTCAGCTGGCACATCCCTGTTTATGCAAATTTGTTGACTATGCTATGCAGGTAATTATGGTATAATCAACTAGGTGATCAGTATACGGTGCGCACTGGTTATAACAGACCTAGGATATAATGTACTATCGGTTATAACTTACCTAGAAGCTAGTATATGGCGAGATTTAAGTCCTGTAGTTACAATGTTATTTAACTGGTTAAAAACATTGGGTTATTTATTAAACTGGTTTACTTGGTTAAAACGTACTTAACAAAAGTACGTACTTCAGCTATAATGTACTTTTTATACCAAAGCCAAGAATAAAATTTTGCTTTTCTTAAGCATTTTATCTCCGCGTAAATTTCAGTACGATCAGAAACACTCGTCAGTTTTCAGATTCTCTAGCGAGATGAATTGTGTATGAATGAAGTGAGCGATCTTTTTTTTCCCATGCTAGGCAGGGCTAAAAACAAGACAAAGTTTTTTCTTTGGCATTCATCAATGTAAATGCCTTCTGAAAAGCTTTATCTATAATGTTTCTGATGATAGTGAAGAAGAAACGGAGGAGCTTATACCAAGCATGCCCGACACATTAAATGCTTCAAAAATAGCATCACGATTTTTTGAATGCCGCAGTGATGACGCAGAGACTCTACAGAAGTCTATTATGGCTATCCAAAACGGTATTTTTAAGGTAGCATCTGCTCATTTAAAACAAAAGAAAATTAGATTATTTATCTCAATAAAAATTGTAAGTGATAAGAATTTTCTGTTTTTATTTAATTTCAATTTTAAAAAATCGGACCTGTTACAGTGAAATTATGAGCCTACTTTTTTGTTTAATATTTAATCTGAACCGGCGGTATTTCTTATAATGTACTTCGGCTATAACGTACCACTTTTTTAGGTCCTGTGAGAGTACCTTATAATCCGTGTCTACTGTATCTGATGTAAATATGGTTCAGCTACTGCAAGGCACATAATGACTACTTTGCCTTTATTTAGGCACTACCTATTCAGTGTTGTCTGTATTGTATTAAATTATTAACAAATTCAATCTTGTTTTCATTTCAATATTTAACCTTAAAAGCAAATCGCTGACATGTTTCACATTAAATGAACAACAGTGTACCCCAACATAGCCTTACCACCAGATTTCCCCCCCCCCCCTCAAGTATTTGACACAACTTAAAGCTGTTTTTAAAGATGTATAAAAGTCTTGTGAGGCTTTTTGCCTTTTTTAAAGGAACAGCCTTAAAACAATCTTAATAAATAATGCAATGAAAATCCTCATTGAACAGGTTTCTTGATAATTTGTATCAATTTTTTTGGAGCACTTTAATTTTTCTGTTGAATATAAATGATTTTTTTTATAGGCTGCAATAAGGAAAGAGTTAAATGAATTCAAAAGCACAGAAATGGAAGTCCATGAAGAAAGTAGACATTTTACTCGGTAATTATATTTTTCTGGTGTAATATGTACTATATCTTGTATTTTTGCTTAGTATAATAAATAAGGCTATAAACGAGATCGCCATAAGTATTAGGTGAGGGGATAGATTTTGTATAGAGAAACTAATAAATTGTTCTAAAATCACTTGTTTCGATTAATAAGATAGAATTGTAGATAATATAGAATAGAGAAAATTAAGATTGAAATGAAATGCAGAGGATTTTCATAGTTACCGCATTGATAAATACCCATCTCCTTCCGGAAGAAATACATTTTGACTGCACCACCATGGTTATCTTCAGTCTCATCCATCGCTCTTTCCTCCTGGCGAGTGTTCTGCTGTATGCTATCCCACATGACATCAATGCCTGTCTTCTCCATGCTGTTGATGCTGCCCTCTGTAGTTATTTCTAATGATTCTCAGATATAAGCACATGATCTATCGTTGAAATTTGCTATTTTCTTGATTTGTTTAAAGTCTATTGTGATAATTCTTTTATTGCTAAGCATAAGGCAGTGCACTGTTTATTAAATTTAATGCCATTAATATGTTAATTTTTAATCTTTGATTTTTCCCTTTAGTATTTGTTTCATTTTGAGTTAATTTTGTAAATTCTGGTGGTATCAATAGCATTAATCTTGTCTTTTTCAGATCTTGCACATTGGAATATAGTTTGGTTAGGTTTAATTGGGATTTTTAAATCTTTCTTTATTGCGAAACTAGAAATTTTGTTAACGATGCCTCTGCAAAACGGAATAGCTGTGGTGAATTTTAATTTTGGTTTATATCCATTAATTATGTTAAGTTTTCTTTTTCGCTCATTAGTTTTAAAAAAATGTCCTGCGGATAATTTGCTTTGACACTGATTTCGAATAAATTGGATTTCTTTCTTTAATAAATCTGCATTGGAACATACCAACAGTGTTTGATCATTATATGATCAAATATCGGTGATTTTTGAATGATTAATAACCCTAAATTTAATAAACAGAGCACTGCCTTATCACGATTAGCAGCAAAAGAACCAATCACAATTGACTCTGAAGGAAATCAAGAAAAACAGCAAATTTCAACTATAGATCATATGCTTATATCTGAGAATCGTTAGAAATATCAAATACAGAGGGCAGCATCAATGACATGGCACACAAAGGCATTGACAGATTTGACAGGAGGAAAGAGACGAGGTGCGATGCCATTCCCAAAGAGCAACTGACGAGACTGAAGATGACCGTGGTGATGTAGTCGAAATATATTTCTTCCGGGGGTAAATAGGTATTTATCAACATTGTAACTACAGAGAAAATTTTTCTTTCCAATTTTGTCATGACTCCATATAAAAGTTCTGTTGTCTGCTCTACATTCTGTATTTTACTATTCTTGAGACATACAGATAGAGAATGTTAAAATATTACTCTTTGCAGTTAATGAACACATTGAATTATTTAATGGTGGACTCTTTTGTGGCATTGAAGTTCAAAGGCCAGTGCACAAAGGTTAAACAGGGCAATGGCAGATTTCCATCGAGGGGCTGAGGCATGCGTTTCGGGCATCATAAAGAAAACCTCAAAATTCAGCCTGTGGGAGGGGGGGGGGGGAACTTTCTGCTTATTTTTCTTTCACAAAAGTGTGAAACATTGCACAATTTCTTTTTGGAGGTCATAAATAAGATCCAGTCAAAACTGAATTTTTGAAAGTTATGTACTTTGTTCGGGGTTGCTCTTAGGCTTTTGAGCAAATTTTTCCCGTTATTTCCTTCTGCAGAGTTGGGTCATAATCTAAACTAACACTTCTAGTTCACAAGTAATTAGTATTTTAATCTTTTATTCATTTTAATTTTTCACTTTCTTTGGCTAATTAAATGCAGCCACAGAGATTCCCTTTCCAGGCCTATTTCTTACCTACAATGAATCAAATTGCAGAATAATCTCTGGGACTGGAGCTGGACATTCAGGCACATGTAGAAAATACTTTTCTTTTTTTCTGCAACCAAAAAGTGTAAAATTGAATAATATTAAAGATAAAAAAATAAGTCCTGAAACTAGGGAAGAGAAAAATAAGTTGCCAGTTTTTGAATAAATGCAATAAGTATGCAAACTTTTTTCATTAGTAAAACTGCTTACTGTTTAGCAGTTTCAAGTTGTAAATATGAATATAATTAAATATTCACAAATATATTTTCACAGGAGTGTTACTATATTCTGTTTATTGTATTACAAGTATTCTGTTTTTCTCCTGTTTTTACAATCAGAAGTGTTAAGTATACAAAATATTCATGATTAAAACAAACCATATACAGTGGTCCTCAAAAAGTGACAGAAATAACACTGAAAATTAACAATCATAAAATTACATCTGTTTGGTTGTATAAGATTTAATGTTTATTGAATGTTCATTATGAAAATTGAAACTTACTGGTACAAGAATTTATTAAAAACTACTTTTATGCAATAAAAATTTAGTAATCTGTCAGATTTGTTTATCATAAAGCAAGTGTATAAGGAAAAAAAAAAAAATAAACTAATTAAAATTTATACTACAGCAGTTCTCATGCTGTCAATAACCAACGTTGCAAATTGCAAAAATAAGATTAGTTTGGTGAAAGAAACTGTTTTAGCAAAAATATTGACAATTGCACTTTTTAATGACATCTGGCAAAATCAAATTTGGCAAATGTGTTGAAAATTTAAAAACTAGGGTTATCTCTGCTTAAAACATAATTTTCATCATAATTAGCAGAAGGAAAAAGATGTCTTTGTTTGCACTATTTATCAGTACATTTCTAGAAATTCTAAAAAGACAAATGTTTGCAAAGCAGTGTTATTCCAATTTGTTAGACAATATACTGAATTCTTATGTAAAATGGTCTGAATGACACCTATTTACTCCATCTGCCATTCTCTAGAGTTGACCTTCCCCCCCTTCCAATTTTTTCACTCTTTAGTAATTTTATGAATTTGATTTTAAAGGGTCTGATAAAGGATCATTTTAACTGTTAAATGTCTGGTAAGGAGCTACATAGGTGAAAGATTCCAGAATCTGCATTCCCTTCTCATAAATGTTGATTTAGAATTTTTGGAGATTTTTCCACTTTTTTAAATATTGAAGTTTTACCTTTTTCTCACCCAAGCACTAAATAGCTTCAATTTTGACTTAAAAGTGGGTGAAGGGGGCCTGAATCCCTTCAAGAAAGTTTGGGAGATTCACAGTATTTATCCTGTTTTGAAGTGTTTTAAATTTAATTTTGGGGAAAGGATTATTTTAACTTAAACAATTTTTATTTTTAACATCTAGTGCAGCAAAAATCAAAGAATTTTCATGGAGCATTAGATTAGGCAACTCTTAATGAATTCAACATTGATGGAACACTTGACTCTCAGAAAAAAAGCATGGCATGCATTTAGAAATCTATGAACTTTTTGGGTAACAAACAAAAGCGTGATTATGTTGCTCATGTCAATGAATTGTAGTCATTGATAGCGTAAAAGGATATGTGGTGCAACGTGTCGCTTAAAATTTCCTTTACTCAAACCTGAACTTTCTATTTTTTAATTTTAGCGTTAATTTGTAAGAAGATTATTTTAAAATGTGTCAAAACTGGAGATTTGCTGCATAATCAATCTTCCAAACTTTCATACAAATGACTCTGAACCTGGTCTGTCTTAGCCACTTTTAGCCAAAACTGTAACTGTGTATTTTTGATTTGGGGTGTTTGGGGGAGAAAAAAAGGGAGGCATAAGACTGGAAGCTAGAATATGTAGAAAATGAATGACAAAAATCCAGAATTTTTTTTTTTTAATTTAAGGGGCTAAATCCTTAGACATCGTTCTTCTTGCTGTATAAATGTTCTTATTTGAGAGCCTTTTACCATTATGCAGTCCCTCAGATGACATTTAATGGTTAAAATAATCCTTTCTGCCTTGACCCATCAAATTTATGACCATAAAATTACTGAAAAGTGATAAAATGAGAAAATTATCAGTGATGGAGCAGAATGGGGAATCTTATCCCGATTCAGGAGACAAATTTACACACATGTCGAGAATTGTATTGGTGTTTGAAAAACATTTTGCATAGTAGTGTAATTAGAATGAAATTTTAAGATATTTAAAATGTCCTGTTATTGCTACCAAACAATAGTGAAACTTATAATAATCTTCTTACAAAATCTACTAATGTATGTGGCACCAAAATCAACCATATTTTTATGCTGGGAATGCAACAACTAGATGTAAACATTAGCAGGTGCATTTTCATTATGCTAGCACCACTCATCACCTCTTCTCTGCAAGTTAAATTATTTGCATCTATTGCCATTAAATGAATGAAGTAAATGTAAAAAGTAGATATGAGGTTGCTATCCTTGGCACATTTTATTAATTATAGCAATGTATGAGGAGGAAAAATATTTTTGTACTATTCATAGATTGTTTCTAGAAATAGAAATAAGTGGCAAGTTTTAAAATAAAGTATTTTTTCTGTGCGAGAAACATGCACTATAATCTGAATATCAGCACCCTTTTAAATACAGTCATCAGGGAGTTGTAATATTTTTATACATTAATTGAAAAGATTACTCTAAAATGTGAACACAGCTGCCAACTTTTAGTTTTTTTTTTTTTTTTTTTTTTTTGAAGATATTCAATCACAACTTTCAGTTCTATTTTACATCAAAATTTGGATTTATTTTGAGATTAGACTACCAAAAATAAAATAGTGGTGAAAAATCTTCAGACGAAACAATAAAAGTACATACAATGCACACTATAGGCAGTAGGGGTAATGAAAATATTTTTTGAAGAGTGGCCTCAATATTGAGTTGCACCTTGGGCCTCTGGAGCTGTTTGCCACTGATACTAGGCATCAAAAAAGAAATTTTTGTCATTTCTTTGCAGTATTGGAAATATAACAAAATCAAGGTTTTTAAATACTTTGCTCCTATGACATGCGGAAATAAAAAACTTAAATTCATGAGGTTTAGTCTTAAATTTCAGTGTAGTATTTTATATATGTGCTTATTAATTTAAGCACATTGCAGCACATTTACTGTTTAAATCCTTGTTGAACCTTTGTTGACTTGATATTTAAGTTTGTCTTCAATTAATGATGTATCTTGATAGAAAGAACAAATGAAAGCTGTAGTAATGTAATGTATTGGATAGCATATCATTTTTGAACATAAATCCTTTAAAGTCATTACAGTTCCCAGTATATTGTCCTGATGCTATTTGATTTATACGAAGAATGTTATTTGCATTTTAAAGCTGGATTCTGCTACTCATAATAGTAATGCTACTTTTTTAAATTAAAAGTAAACTGAATTAAAGTTTAGCATTTGGTTACATTAATTCTGATTATTTTTTTTCTAAAGGCTAGCATGATTAAATGTTTGCCAAATATTTATAATTGAAAGTATTAATTTTTACCACTAATGATTATTTCAAGTACTATTGAGTTGATAAGCAGGAGTGAAATAATTTACATTTTATTCAGAATGTGGCTTTTCTCTTCCTAGTGAACTTGAAATTTGAGTGTTTTTAATTTTGTTAATGTTAAATTCTTTTTCAGATTCCACAGACCATGAACAAAATGCATTTGTCTTTCACTTGGGTGCTTAACGAGTTATTGATGTTAGTTCCTCCTATAACTTATGTTGTGTAAGTGCTGGCTGGGCCTGCAGATACTAAATGTGTGTTTGAGTTCAGTTGCGTTCTCGTTAAATTCCCTGAGGGTCTTTAATTTCGACTAAATTTAACTGGTTTATCATGCAAGCTTTCAGCTTACATTACCTGTTAAATTTTGTTTTGTACTTAAAGCTTTTTATAGCCCAGACTTTTTTATAGACAGATATAAAAAAAAAAATTTGATATTTTTGAAAATTTGTATGATCATGTTTTAATGCAAAATCTTAGTTTGTAAAAATAGTGAAAACATCTGTTCAAATTATGCCATGTGCTGTTAAATATCATGCCTGTATAGTGTATTTCATACAAAACAAAATCTCTGGAGTTTTTTGTTTTGTGATATATTTGTACATACTAGCATTCCTGAGTCACTTGCAGTTTTGTTTGGTGCTCTTATTTTTAAGTGTTTTAGGCACCATTCTTTCATGTTGTAAATACCTCATGCATGTTAATAGTCTTTATTGCACAGTGCCTGTTAGCTCTGAATTTGTATTGATATTTTGTAATGCAATTTTTAGTCATGCAAAGCACTTAGATGTATATTTGTTTTTATATTAATCACTTTTTACTCCAATGAGACAGTTCCATCCCACAAGGTTTGTTACTATCAGAGTTAAAATTTAAAGATCTGGATTTGTGGATTCTTGAAGTATAGGATTCTTTATGAACTGCTGCATCATAATTGATACCAAATTTTATTACTTGATAAGGATGGATTACTTTAATAAATTTAAAAAAATCTGAACTTGAGCAGTCAGAAATTTTGCATATTTTTTAAATTGCATATGATGCAAATGATTTGGCGAATGGTATTTGTGAAAGATATAGTTTACTAAATAAAACTCTAAAGAAGCTAGGTGTTGCAAGATTATATTTAAACTTAATAAAATGTGGTTTTGAAAGTGCATGAAAAACGGGACTAATAATTCATAATTATTTTGTACTATAAAATTATTTTAATAAAATTGACTACTCGTATATTTCATTAATTTTAATGCAGATGTATAATTTTAGCAGATTAAAACTTTCTTATAATTAGATTTAAACAATAAAAAATGCAGTAGATATTAAAATGCTATTCTTAAAAAAATATATATATAATTAAAAAATATGAATAGAGGGCTGTATGAATTAGATTTGTACTGACATTTTGTACTTGTCATTTGCTGTACAAACCACAGTTTTATTACAAATGTTTAGCTCTAGTTTATGGGCTATAGAAAATTTATTCTACTGAAATTCCTCTGAACTCAGAAATCTTAGCTTGGTTGACATTCAACAACCAAAAAAAAAAATACCAGTGAGATATAGTGCAGTTGCATGGTTCCTCACTGGAACTTTCTATCTTGTGTTGTTTTTTCTATTGTTAAGTAATGTTTTAACAATTTTAGTGCCATCAAGCCTCTATGAATACTGTGGTGTCATTTGAGCAAGGATAATAAATCTCAACACAAATCTTTGATCATATAGCAAAACTCAATTATTTCACTATTAGTATAAAAGTGCTTTGCCTCTTTTAAATTTTTAGATTATTAAATTTTTATTCCTGTGCATGTCCCTAGTATTAAATTGGCCTCTGAACAAGACTGTGATATGCTTATTTCATTCTATTAAAGCTATGTGTACATAATGTGCTATATTGTAATTAAGTTCCTGTAACCTGAACATTCACAAAGAACAGATCTATGAAATTATCAGATACTTGATGTACACTGATCATGTTTGTATATTTTTTAATGCCTACAAAAGCTTCCAAAAATATGCTTTACATTTATATCTGACAGTCAGCTTCAAATTGCTGTGCATCATCTGTGTAATGTAAAAAAAAAAAATCATTAAAGCAATAAACATTCTTTTTGAATACAAATTTGCATCTTTGCTTCTTCAATTGCACATTCATTCCAAGCCTAATTTCTCTCGCCGAATTACTTCTACCAGCCTAGCTATCTGAACATCTTTATTTTTCATCTGTGATGTTAGTGCATCTAAGATAAATATAAACATTGATCATGAATGATAATTTTTGCAGACTTCAAAAGAATGAGTTAGCATAAAAATAAAAGCAGTAACTTTGAAAAAGATGCAAACATATGTTGTGGGATTAAAGTTTATTTCCTCCAAGTTATTCTAGACAGTACATTCAAATGGGAATATCTTACCTCATCTCTTTTGGAGGACAGTTAATCAAATATTTTAAATAAAGAGATGGGCCATTGGCTTTTATCAAGTGAAAAATTTGATTTTGAATGTTACTAAAACTGCTATGAGATTATCTGGAGGCATTTTGAATAATCTTGGTGTACTTAAGAACTAACCAAAGTTGGAGTGACCAAATTTTCTCTGGAAAGTACTTTAGCATCTTTCAAAATTAAGGCCTTTTAGGGATAATCAAAGTTAGAGGTCTGTTCCAATGTTAGATTTCTAACTAGTTACCATTTTTAGGTTAACAATCCTATCGACAGTACAATCTGATTGTAAAGATACTGAGTCTACAGTGATAAACTTGCCTATAACAATATTTTTTGTCCCAATGGAATTCCTATTTACTCAGTATATTTTAAACCTGTCTAACTTGATTTACTTTTTACATGCAGCTGTATTCAGCAATAATTTTAGCACTTGCAAAGCATTTTTCATTACGTATAACCTGATATGTTTATTTTGGAATAAACTACCTGTGGTCTAGAATATGCAATAATAAAACACTGAAGAATAGGAATAAAACTTTTTCAATCATGTAGCACTTTGTGTCTAGAAATTTGTTTATGATGTGCTAAAGCTTTTTATCTACAATGGAGTGGCATAAAATATTGGCATTTGAAAAAAAAGCAGCCCCCCCCCTTTTCTTAATGATGGTAGAATGCAATAAACTTCGTCCATAAGGGCGTGGGATTTACAGTATAGTGAATCCCCAAATCAAAAGGTAATTAATGCATTGAAAATATGCATTGTCTGTCCTCCACTTCTGTACAGGGTGTTTTGAAACTCATGGGCAAAAATTTAAGCAGTGGTACTGTGAGCCAAGATGGCTCAGAATCTCGCAGCAATGTGGTGCCAAAAACGTAATCCTCATGTACTTGTTAATCATTTTGGAACAATAGTTAACTTTGACTGTGGTTCGTCAAAAACTAATGGATCCTTCACAAAAAGCACTTGATTAAAATTGATTAGTTAGAAGACTGATAACTAAAGTAGGGATTATACAATGATTACAAGATTGATTATTGACCCTATTAGTAAAATCTATGAGATACCATTGGGATCAATTAAATTGTAGTCGTGTGTTGAAAGGTAGTCTTCTGTCATAAATATCAAAATATTCAAACTCAAAGATATGTGAAAGCAAATTTAAAAGTAAACTGAAGAAGCAGTGTTCATTTTTGTAGAAACACAAAGAACTGTTAAAAAAAAAAAAACCCAAGCAGATTCCCCCAACCCTTATAAATCATGTAGGTCATGGCTCAGGATTTTGGCCAGGGTTTCCAATCCTGCTTTGGACATTTGGGGTTTTTATTTCCAGGCTTTTTCAGAGTTCACTTCGAAATTGTCATTGGTTTTCTATCAAGCTGACTGGTATAATTTCTTTTTCTTATAGAATAGAATAGAAACTTACAAAATATTCGAAGCTTTTGATTTTAAAGTACTAATCTAAAATTGCTTAAACTTTTGTAATGTGTGCATTACATGAAACAAATATATGTATAAGAAATCTCAAGCTTCGACTTTGAAAAAGCTCGATCTCCTGATTTCTAACTTGCAAAAATCAAATATTTGCTGACTAAAAATGAAATTTTTGCAGACTTTTACCCGTAACACTAAAGTTTGAATATTGACCATCAACTCAAACTTATTCTCGTCATTTTTTGACTTGCAAGTTTTTAAGTGAAGTCTAACAGCTACATCATTATTAGATGCAAAAATCAAACTTGTCATCATCACCAGCTATTTTCCACAAAGATAATCTATTTTTCTGCGCGACATAGTTGAAAAATAGGCATAGTTAAAAATTAGGTTTACAATAAAACCGATTGAGGCCTGAATGTCTTTACTGACTGCTTGTAACTGATTGAGAAGTATTCTTTTTTACTTTTAAACAATTGCCAATTGATCAATTACAATATCAGAATTAAAAAGTAGACTTGGTGTAGAACATGCGCATCAGTGATGTTTGAAAGGCACACATGGAGTAGAACACTACACATCAGTGTGCTGGAAATGATTTGGTGTATTTTACTCAGCGTACCTTTCAAGCACTCTTGAAGTAAAATGCTGCATATCGGTGGTACTTGAGAAGCACACTTGGAGCCTTAAGAAGTTGATACCTTCCAATCCCATTATTTTTATATGAGAGAGTTGAACTTTCATTTGGATAGCTTTCTGTTTCACCATGATTGGTGCTTATTTTAACCAGTTTTGAATAATGTCTATTGTCAGATTTTTCAATTTCCTGTGTATTTCCAAAATCATTCTGAAGTAGTCTGTTCTTCCTATAATTTTATAAGTAGAATGTGAAATGAAATTTTATAAGTTTATATTTAAAAGATTGTTTGTTCACTTACTTATAATTTCATTTTTTTCTGCAAGCTCTGCTGTCAGTGCATAGATCTGCAGTTTGATTTCTGACATATTGGCTAGTTCTTGAATTGTCTATAGAGATAAGTTGTATGTTTAGTAATTGGTAAAACATAATAGTTCAATACACAAGAAAAAATATACTTTTAAACTTGTCAAGTTTTATGTTTCAGTGTTGCAGGTTTTTATTACCCTTTTACATACAGTAATACATGTTCCTAAAAGTTTCAAAGGGGGTTTCAACCCCCAAAGTACCCCCTTGATTTAACGAATAGGTTTTTAAAAAATGGAAACTTTTCTTCGAGAGAATGGTTATTAAAAATTTTTGAATGATGGCTGAATTCCTGATAATATACGATAGATATGAATTCCTGATGTATGAATTCTTGCCTTTGTTATACAAAAATTATCCAAGTTTGGCACCAAAATTTTCTTTCCGTTGATCGTTTCATTAGAACAGTGTGTGCATGGGTGCTTAAAGGGGGATGGGGGATCTGTAACAAGCGATGACTGTCGTATATTCACACCTTGCCCCTGTGTGTGATGGATTGGGATCTTCTCATCAGTTTATAAACAGCTTATAAAAACCTTAAAAACAATTATACTTTTCAAGCAAATTTTTTTTTTTTTCCCCCAATTGATGAAATTGTTGTTTCTAGATTTGTGCAGTCTCTCTTGGACGTGCTTAGTTAAAAAAAGTACATTGTACTGTTAAAAACATGTTTGAATTAGTATACCAAATGCTTAGTGAAATATCTTCATTCCTAGTATCCACTGTTCTCAACTTCCATTTTATTCTAAGGTATATTTTATTAAAATAAAGAATTCAATCAAGAAATTTAGATTTTTAGTGAGCTAAGAAGCATAGTTCACCAAAATTTTACATGATACCTATATGTATTGGTAGCGGTGTAATGTTCTAACACTAAATGGTTTATTTTCAACATAGTTCAGGGTATCTACTGGCCAGGAAAATGGGAAATAGGTCAGGAAAGTCCAGAAAAAGCCTGAAAAATGCAAAATGTGTCAGGAAAATACTCTATAAGGATACATCTTTCTTTGTATAAAAATTTCTTAGCAGAGTTTTTTTCTTTCCTTCCAAACTCCAGAGAATGAAAAAGGCTGATAAATGATTCATGTTTAAATAGAATGAATGGATCAGAATGTTTGTGGGGTATGCGATATCATACCTGTTTTATGTTCTGTATTGAAGTGTTTCTTGTGATGAGAGGTTCAGAAAGCTATCTGTCTATGACCAGTAATAAAATATAGAAATTTTAATTACAATTGCTCTGCATTCTTCTAGATTTAAAGTGTAGTAGACCAAAAGATAAAAATTTGGCATCTACATTTAAAATTGTCATCTAAGCATATCACATAAGTACTGCCTTTAAAAAAATTATATTGACCAATACCCAAGTAGTATTGGTAAATATTGGTTAAATCCGAACTAACTAGTATCTTACATAAAACTCATAGTAATTTCTTTCTAACTTATGTACATCAGTAACCATATTCCAATTTAAAATGTATTTCAAGTAAGTTGTAGTAAAATATTCAAGTATAAAAAGTTGGTGGTACACACTGTTGGTCTTCTATGGTCCAGAAATTTAGTAGACACCTTGTAGTTTTAAATGCAAGTTGTTTTTTTTTAAATTACTAGGGGCCAAAGCCCCTGGACTCGCTATGTTCGCATTTCGTATGAGCATTCGGCCCCTAAAAAGGCTTCGTAAAAAAAAGACATAATTTCAACAAACAAAACCCAAAGGTTGGATAAGATAGAATGTTACTGAGCTACACATTGCTTGGTTCTTGCATGTTGCTTGGAACATAAAAATTTAAACCTCGCACTATTTGTAATTATGTGAAACCCATGGGATGCCTTGCATATTAGCCAATTATGGAGAATTTTCATAATTTGGCCACTTGTATATGTAGTTAATAATTAGCTCTAAGAAGACAGTAATTCATATGTTTTCTTTGAAAAAAACTACAGAACAGGTAGGATAGCTTGCGACCTATGGCGACTTTTCATTATTTGGCGATTTACACATGCTCACAACCTATAATTACTGTTCATTTAAGGTTACCGGAAAACCGTTATCCATATTTTCATTTACATAATAATTTGCAGATTGGCGTACTTAGCACCACGAATTACACCGTCTCGTCGCGCTAGCAAATATCCAAAGTGTACTATAACTGCTATAATGGCATAGTTAATGCCGCCAAATATTTCTACTGGTAGCAAATAATCCAGCTGGACCGAACCGGCTTTAAAATAATCTGCATTTTAATTATTTTTCATTTTCAAGATATTAGTTATTCTGTTTTGGAAAAACGAATAATCGCTAATTCTAAACTCCTGTTGTCTAAGCGAACTTACTGTTTGAAAATTGTCAACTTTGTGTAGCACATTTTGAGTTACTTATTTCATATAGTTTTTATTTTGGCGTGAAATGGGTGTATTTCTACTTCATGTTTGACAATTTCACGTGATACTACATACTTGGAAACGCTTTGTTGCAAAGGAATGAATGATTTTATGCCAAATCTGGCAACCATTCTGTTTATTTTTTCAGTTTTTTATTAATATCTTCTAAAATAATTCGATTTTCGAAATTTAAGTCAGCTTATCAGGTTCCTCGGAATTTTTCGAATATGTCGGCACCTTAGTCGAAACTTAAATCCCCACGGTTTAGGAGGAGATAGGCCAACAAGCTTTGACAGCGGCCTTTACTTTTTTTTAGAATAGAGAGATATCTTGAATAATTTTTATTCAGATGGTAATAGGAAAATGCAAAATTAATTACTTTCGTGGGGCATGTCTGAATTTGTAATAATATTATTAAAAATAATTCAGTTAACCTCCACCAAAACTCTGGTAAATTATGAATTTAGCTAGAGCAGATAAGCAACCTTTCCTGCCAGAAATGTAAAAGCTCTAATTTTTCGAAATGCTTGCTATCAGCACCCCACCCCTCGGGAGAATTAAGTATTAGGCTATCGATAAAGTTCTACATTCTTTGAGTTTGCTTACATTATTTTATTCTGTTAATTTCAATAATTCTATGAATGATAATAGAGATCTCCCCAAAAACATTTTGTCAGCCGGGTGGCATTATGAAACTGCAATGTATAATTATATGGAATTGAAGCATTCAAAATGATATTCTGATTTTTCTGCGGTCAGTAAAACTTATTGGGCAATACGCCCTGCCAGAAAGGCTTGGGGAGAACCTTGATATGGATTCTTATAATAAAAGTAATATGTAAAGTAGAGTAGTAGTACAGTAAGTAAATAAATTGAGTCATACCTTCGACTTCTCAACCTTTCCTTTCTTCAGTGATTTTTGAATTTTTGATAATGTTTTCAAAATTCTGTTATTACTGGAAAATAAATATAAGAAATATTAATCTATAAATTAAATTCAATACAATAAATTAAATTTCTTTCTAAAATTTGAAACTGATTTATGTTCTTGTTAGCTAATTTTTTAAAATGAATTTTAATAAGTAAAAAATTCTGTAACACAAATTACATGTATATATGTAATAATAAAATAGCCTTTGCCCATTTAATTTAAATTTGTCTGGAAAAGTTTGCTTCTCTGGTGGACATTTATTACTTTCAAAGAGGATTTTGGACCTCACTTAAGAAATAAGAATGTTGAATAAGTGCAACTTGCAGTTTTTTGCGGTCAGCGTCAGCTTTCGTCCAGCAGAGATCCAGACCCTAGCTACAATCCTAAATCTGCAAATAAATGACATCATGGTGAAGAACCAATTATCTGACTTGACCCTTCTCTTGCACCCTAGCAACAAGTTTAGGAACTAGGTGGTATGTATTCAGGAGCGAGAAAATTGCGGGGACTTTTGCTGTTGTAACTGCCCTAAATATATGCAGCTTGTGCATTGGCAAGGTCGCTGGTCCTTCTTCATGAATAAATAAAGAACTGGATTAACCTCCAAATAGCTTTGACTGCAATTAATTCGGAGAGAGGTGAAGTCATTACAAGGAGAGCAACGAATTTCATTACATATACACTGCTGGCCACCCAAATTGCAACACCAAGAAAAACAAGAGATATCACAACAAAATTTATTGTGTAGATAACATGTTGACCAAGTAACAAATGATTAAATTTACAGCATTCTATGAAGCGTGGTTCCTGCCAAAATCAGTACCCAGAGTAGCCGCCGTTGTTGGAGATCACAGCTGCCACACGCCTCGGCATTGATTCAAAGAGACTTTGAATGTGTTCTTGGGGTACAGCAGACCAAGCAGCTTCCACACGTTGCCAAAGTTGATCTGGTGTGACAGCTGGGGATGAACTCTGGGTCAGTCGTTGAGCAACCATGGACCACATGTTTTCTATCGGCGAAAGATCCGGAGAGCGCGCCGGCCAGGGAAGCAATTCAATCTGGTGATTGACGAAGAACCCTTGGACAATGCATGCCACGTGTGGCCGTGCATTATCCTGCTGAAATATGACTGTTGGCAAGCCCTGAAGGTAAGAAAGGACAACTGGCTCCAACACCTCGGAGATGTAGCGCTGGCTGGTTAAAGTACCGGCAATGCGTACTAGAGGAGTGCGAGAGAGATATCCGATACCGCCCCATACCATAATACCCGGTGCAGGACCAGTGTGACGGTGCATAATGCAGCTGTTCAGCATCCTCTCTCCACGGTGTCTCCAGACTCGAATCCGACCGTCGTGGTGTTGCATACAGAAGCGTGACTCGTCAGTAAAGAGAATTTCATTCCATTCTGTCGTCCACATCCTTCTTTCATCGCACCATTGGCGGCGGAGACGTCTGTGGTTCCGCGTCAGAGGTAGACAAAGCAACGGACGTCTTGCGGACAGACCATTCTGCTGTAAACGACGTCGAATGGTACGCGCAGACACTGGATGATGCGTTACAGACTGAATCTGCTGTGATATGGTTCGTGATGTGACTGAGCGGTCCGTCACTGCCATGCGTACAATCTGCCTGTCATCACGTGACGTGGTGCACTGAGGTCGATGCGGTCGATCACGTCTGTCCGTCGTACCCTCCTGCACCCAACGATCACATATCCGCATCACAGTTGTTTGGTTTCGTCCAATACGACGACCGATTTCCCTGAAAGATAACCCACAATCTCGGTATGCCACTATCCTTCCTCTGTCAAACTCGGATACTTGATCAAAAGATGATCGTTGTTTCCTACGAGGCATAATTTATCGTTTTTTTGAAAAAAAAGCAAGAAAAACACAATTGCTGTACTTGAAACCGTCGAAATCTCCAAGCCTTAAATAGCGCTTTGAGGTGGCGCCACAGGCGCGCTTGATGTGCGTCTGCGCTGAAATTCTAATCATTTGCATATCTCACCTCAGCTAATGCATGTTGTAAATTTCATATTATTTGCATGCTTCCTTCAGGGTGTTGCATTTACGATGGCCAGCAGTGTATATTGAAAAGATGCTTCTTAATTTTTTATAGACCCGTGTTTGCAACCAATTAACATATAATATTAACAAACTCATGAATCTTGGTATGGTTCACAGATTTATTTGTTTAAAAGAAGGTGACTCTGTTATTAATTGTGCTAAAGCTACAATGCATATGCTATGTTCTTTTACTAAAAAAGTTTAATTTTCTGTCCTGCTTGACCAATTATTAATATAGAAGTAAGAACTGACACTAATTGCTTGTAACTAAATTGGATGGTCATCAGTTCTTCAAGAAATCCTGCTTCTTGCCTGAAAGTCATTACAAAGAATGTTGTGTGAAATTCTGTACCTTCTTCTTTTTTTTTTTTTTTTTTTTAACTGTGGAGATGAATTAAGAAGAAAAAATATATAAGGCACAAACATTTATGAAATTTTCACTGCTCTTTGATCGTTGACCCTAAGTTATGACCTTGATTCATCTAATTTTAAAGCTAATCCTTCCCACACATGGAGTCACCACCTATGGAAATTCTGAGGTACATACCCAGGGCTGCAAACGAGGCACGTGCTCTGGGTGTTGTACTGTGGGGATGTCAAAATTAATTATGGCTGTATGAGAGGGGGGGGGGTGTCGCCCTAATAAAGGTCTGCCCAGGGTTATCTAAACTCTAGTTGCAACTCTGTACATATGCTTCTTATACTTCTCTGTTAGGCTTGACAGAGTCCTTGTCTACCCTTGTTTTGTTATGGAACATGGGAAAAACAGACATTAGTGTGTTCTTCATCCCTCTCTTCCAATAATCAGCAAATAGTTAGCCATGCCCTTCCGTATTAGATTTTAGATGTTGGATGTATTTTCAGTGGCTGTTATAAAAACTTCTTTTTGACAATCTGCTTTTTCCTTTACAATGAGCATAAAGGCATTCATGTCACCAAATAAGTTGTTTGGAGTTTCGTAGGAAATTCTTGAATATCCTTTCACAATTAAGTTATTCATTCAAAAGAAAGAAAGTACTCTTGAATCTTGGCACTTCTCTGAAACTGCTAATTCCCATCAAAAAGACTTCTACACCATAGACTTGAGAGATTTGCGGGTCTCAAGAGCAAATTATAATGAGGCTCCAATTTTTACTGTTAAATTCAAGCCTAACATTTTTTTGTTGTAGTCATGGTCCACTTTTATGTATGACCTTCTCTTCCCTGAGCTCTAGAACCTAGGCTATTGCCTGAAGTATGGTGTTTTTCTTAAGTTCGCCCAACAATTTTGAAGAGATCTGTTCCAAAGTTTAATTTAATGTGCACATCACTCATCACTTTATAAGCTCATATACACCTAACTACTGATTAGATTTTTTTTTTTTTTTTTTTTTTTTTTATCTTTGCATCACTAGAACGTTCTTTTGATTCTGAAAGAGGTGAAATCAGTTTTAATTCTCTCGCTTTAATTTTTAGTGTTTTTTTTTTTTTGAAAGAATGATCAATTATTGCTTTAAATTTCTTTACATTGTGATATTCAAAAAAACTATACATTCTACTCATTCAAAACTTTTCCTGAATACATTGTCCTTTAATAAATTATTTGAAAGGAGAATGGTCAAGAAATATAAAATGTTTAATTTTTTACTTTTTGTTTTGAAAAGTGGTAGAGCAAGCTCCCAGCAAAATCATTTCCCTTCTAGTATGAAGCCATACCTCCGTATAAGCCATCATGAATTAGTACACAATACTCTCCAGTCATGAATAACACCTCTTTTTCAATAGAAAGGATGTATCCAAGCAAAAATAAAATGTATCAATCAAACATTGACGCAACAGCCCCCTCTGCGGAGCCAAGGCCTGTGCTGCCCAATCGCGAGTACGGGCTCTGGGGTGCGGATGTATGTATATGCCTCGGCCAGGTGGTCAGCCTGACGCGAAGCCCCCCGTTTTGACTCCAAGCAAGTTTTGTCCTCATTTTATCGACCCACTCAAGTGATGAAAAGCTGAGTTGACCTTGCCCAGAGAGAAATTTGACACCCCGGACCTGTGGGACGGCGGCGCGGTGCACTAACCATTACACCACTGGGCTTCAAGTAATATAATGTATAACTCTGTCATTTAAGTTCTGTGAACAATTTTTCTTTTAGATAAAAGACTGGGAAATATGTATATAAATCGAGCTAATTATGTATTATAAATCGTGTTAATCTTAAGAATTTGTCCCACAGATAAGTTTTTCACACCTGCGTGGTTCACAATAAAATCATCTGCCAATTGTACTGATGAAACACGAAATCTTTAGAAAACAGTTCCAAGGCTCACGTTATTTTACGGGCTATTTAAAGCTATTATTCTTTACTTTTTAGCACTTCTTTTCGATTTCGATGATGCCCAAGGTTTATCTGTAAGATCCTGACATTGCTGTTCCAGAACTAGATCAAAAGAATGAAATCCCTCCAAATCTTCACATGGAGCAGTTGTGATCAGCGTTTTCACCTTTGTTTCATTCTCTGAAACTTTCTCTGGCCTATACTTTTCTTGCCTAAGTTTCAGTGTTATGACCATATCAACTGGGCTTATACTTCCGCACCAATGGGAAGAGAAAAAACTTCACTGAAATGTGAAGAATTGTATAACTTTCGGCTACTATGGCATGTTTATACTCAGAAATGGACTGGGAGATATTTATCGATTACTCTAAAATTTTGCATTTATATTTCGTGTCTATTCTCCCAACTTTTCCATGTTAGAAGGGACAGAAAATCGGAAATTTAAAAATTGACTGAAATGTGAAAATTTACATAATTTTTGGCAAATTTTCAATATATAGACCCCAAAGTAGAACTAGAAGATATTTACTAAACAATCTGAAATTTTGTACGTATGTTTCTCAGACCATTACATAATTTTTCTGCATTAGCAGAAAAAGAATTTGAGAAAAAAAAGTTTTTTACACTCCGGCCTAGTATATACATGATCAGCCCATGTGTGTGTGTGTGCATGTATTTATATGTATGCTCTCACTCACGGGGATACAGTATTGTAGAAAAAGGAAATGCAGTAGAACCTCGATTCATCGTTTTTCATAGGGTGCGTAGGAAAAAACGATACCAACAAATATACTAATTTGTTACAAACTTGTAAAACAAATAAATCGAACAGTAAATTTTAAAGATTTACAATATTTTTCTGTTCCTTTTATGTGATTTTATCTTTGTATAAAAAAGTTCATACAGTTTCAAATACCGTTATTGCTTCAGACAAACTTCGTACTAGTGTAGGCTCAGCCTCATGGGCATGAACATTATCCTCTGCTTCACCATTATTTTCATTTTTTGCATCGTCACACGTTTCTTCCATGTTTAGGATACCGCATGCCGCACCGTCTTGATTAATGGAAAAATCATTAAATTTCACGCAATACACATCCTCTTCAACACTTAAGCAGTGTTCATCTGATCATCCATAAACCAAGAAATCATACCAAGAAGCAGTTACAATTTGTATGCCGTATGGATCCACTTATCGTTCAATTTCATTTTGGTAAGGAGAAAAATTTTACGACGATGAACGCGGAAAAGTCACTTTTTGGCGAATGATAGATGCGGGTTTCTTAAACGTTATTCAAATACAATTTGTGCAGGGACCATAGAAATAAAACGATCAATACGGGGAAACGATGAATGCGGGAACGATATATCGGGGTTTCACTTATATCAAAGCATGAATAAATATACGACCTTATTAATTGGTCTCCAGCTTCCATTTTGTCAACTATAGGGCGATCTTCAATTTTCATCAAGTTAGCCGACCTGCTGAACGTCGTACACACTCTGCTCGAATGCTGCTTCTTTAACTGCAAATAAACAAGTTAAAGCGGAACTGTGTAGTTTACTCTCGGATAATTTTTTCAAAATTTTCCGACAAGTATATTAAGTGAGCCCAGTTTTTTTTTTTTTTTTTTTTTTTTTTTTTTTTTTTTAAACGTGCTTAACTCAAATAATAAGTGTAGATAGCACTAGCATTAAATTTGAAAAATTTTCATTGTATTTCGTTATGTTGAGGACCCGTAATGCAAAACCAATTAAACGCAACATAAAATGACATTTGCAGAAGCAAAACAGTTTTTTCTTTTTTTTTTTTTTTTTTTGTGTGTGTGTGTGTGTGGGGGGGGGGGGGGGGGGGTCTGTATGTCAGTTCAAAGTAAAAGTGACTCTATAATTTTTCTCTTCTGCTACTCTAAGTGTAAGCTCGTTTGTTTGAATAGTATAATATTGAAGCTTTTCAATCAAGCAGAAAATTTTGCAGTTTTTGTCTCTGACTAGACCATTCAAAATCTTGCATCAAACTACGCAGGAAGTCGATTCTTCCACTGTCGGTGAAAAAGTGGCAGCCGTTATCTCTTCCCTGTCTTCAAAGGGTCAAAGGAGGAGTTTTGAGAAGAAGTGTTAAGAGGCTTTTGTGATGAGCAGATGAAAAAGTTTTAAGACAGTGGCTTGCTAATAACTGAATGAGAAAAGCTGCTACCTAATCACCGACTGGAGGCTTAAGGCCGATACTGATAAGCAACTTTTTCTATGTATTTGAATGGACGACGGGAAAAAATCTTCCATTACTCTCTCCATTGTGTGAAAGGCGGGGTTCGCAGTTTGAAACATTTATATTTTGTCGGAGGATCCACAGTGGTCAAGAAAAAGCCCTAAAATTTGCCAAAAGAGTGCTCCTATATCTCCTGTAGTAACGTCAAGACGTAACTTATCAGCATCGTCCTTTAAATGTGAGGGAGATGAAACTCCCCTGGAGGTCCATTCTCCCCCAAGTCGATGAAAAAGCTGAGTTGTTAAATGTGCCTCGCCTTGAAGAAGAGGCTTAAGGAGGAGCGTTAAGGGGTTCCTCTTTAATTTCGTTGACTTAAGAATCAGTTCAGTAAGTCGTTATAGCAGTCGCTAACAAACAACTGAGTAAAGAAAGTTAGCTAACTACCGACTGGCAGCTAACAACTCGGGGAGACGTGATCCGCTGGATTGTCTGCCATTATTTTTGTCACCATCACCTCTTGACGGTGAAAGGGAAAAACAGGCAATGTTTGGATATTTATTTCGCTGCGCTAAATATGCCTATCTGCCACGGACTAGACATAGGAACATAAACAGAACTGTTTTAATTTCAACTTTAATGGAAATGATTATCAATTATGAACATGTGTATGTCTCCAAAGACTTGAAAAATCGCCATGACTGGAAAATATCCAAGCTGTGCCGAAAAATTTACTTGGAAGTTTATTTGTTAAACATAGTTAAATTAAATCTCTTAGTTAAAATATAACAATGATTACACTAATGTATTTTTCACATACAGATTTCGCTTCTGTTTGGGTAGATTTTTCTAAGGTTTCTCCGAGTTCTATTTGGGAAGCCTTCGTCTTTTTCTGTGGCATCTGCTTTTCACTGCTCTGACGCATTATGCCGAAGGGCAAGTCTCCATCTTTTATCCTGAAACTTCTTGTTGATGAGGTGGATTTTGTCTCGTCCTTTTCCTTTAGAGAGAAAATAATGTGTCATAACAGTTTTTTTTTTTAAGACTGTTTTAACCCTTTGAGGCGCAACCCTTTCCCAATGCTGAAAAAATGGCAGACGTTGCCATCGCTTGACTTAACTACCAGCAAGATGGCGGACAATCGAAACGTTCATCTCGCGCCACAGATCTAGAGACCCTTTTTTGACGACAGCTGGCTGTGCGGCACAGCCTGCTGCGTCAAAAAAGGGTCTAGATCTGTGGCACGAGGTGAACGTTTCGATCGTCCGCCATCTTGCTGGTAGTTAAGTTGAGCGATGGCAACGGCTGCCCTTTTTTCAGCAATGGGCAACCTATCCAGCTGTTCTCGCATTCTTCCATTTTCCAGCAGATGTCAGTGCTGTTAAAAATAATTGTGACCATTTTTTTACGGGAAGTGACGTGCTAAAAAGTAAAAGATTCTCGTGGAGCTATGTCACCCGCAACTATTTTTATAGAAAAGAAAATACTATTCTTCGTGACTCGCAACATTCAAAACGTCAGAGTTTGGTGTTCCCAGAGCTAGAACACTGCGTGTTAAAGGGTTAAAAATGAGTATGTAGTGTAGATCAAAAGTATTTTCATGTTCATTATATTTGCACTGAAGTTTTCACTTAAATATACTCGTTACAATTGTTATTTATTTCGTTATTAGAGCCATTGTATCAATCATTTCTGTACGACCCTACAATATATAAAAGACTGTTTTACCTGTAATTACAATACCTGTAATTTTAACCACACATATTGCTGTAAAAAATACAACACAAGTGCTGCAGCTTTGGAGTACAGCACATTGTGTTGCAAATCCACTCTCGAAAATGTAATGAAATCACGTAATGACGTTGTTTAGCCAATCACGAAGAACCTTGTACAACAAGTTGGCACAGTCTTTACATCACAACGTGTTGGCGTTACGTTTACTCACACGTTGTGTTGTAATCTAGGTAAACATTTTTTTCAGTGTAGTATAATTTGCCAAGCAATAGGGGATGGGAATAAATTTTACAGCACTTGCCAGCTGGATACTTTGGAAAATTATTTTTAATTAAATTACAAAAAAAAAGTCTCTTCCTATATTTGATCGCAACAGTATAAAAATTAATAAATAAAATAAAAACTGCAATTAATAACTCTGACCATATGTTTGCAGACGTCTTTCTTCTGGATATCTCCTAGGTTTTTGCCTCTGGCTTCTGCTATCAGCAGATTCTCCGTCAGTCGGTTAACTGCCATTGTCAGTTCTGCCATGCGGTCAAGAGCCCAAAAATATCGTCGTTTCAGATCATCGTAGTGATCACCGATATGACGAATCATTCCCATGATTTCGGAAGATTTGTCCTGGGGATAGAAAGCGATGAGAAGTTTAAACGCAATTCAACCAGAGAATTCAGCATATATAGTTCTCGGTCTTAGAAGTTGTCAAATAACTGTAAGTGAAGAGTTGTTGAGCAATAGAATGCATATGATTTCTCGAGACTTATAGATAAGTCACTTTCGAGTGATGTAGCACTTTTTGCTGCACTCACTAAAGAGCGAAATCGCAAAAGGATAAGGGTCAAAAAAAGGATCTTATAACATTACGTGTTCCCTCCTCTAGTGTGTTAGCATATGTGTTAATTTGTTGGAGCCAGAAAGAAGACTAAAATTATACCTAATGAAATAAGGCTACTTAAAAGCTGGCTCATCCGATTTACTACTCTGAATTAGCACCTGCTATTTCCAATTTTTTCATATACCTGATGATAGATAGTGTTTTATCCTCAGCATTTTCGAACAAATACAGAAAGCCAAACTGCAAAATGTTTTACAAGGACTCAGGCGCGTAGCCAGGAAAATTTTTCGGGGGGGGGGATATGCGCCTGGAAAATATTTCGGGGGGGGGATATGAACTTATATCTGTATAAATAGACTGAATTTCATCACTAATCCAAACATTTCGGGGGGGGGATATATCGCGATATCCCCCCCCCCTGGCTACGCCCCTGCAAGGACTGATCCCGGATTTTTCTGCTCAGGGCTTCAATAAATTGATGCAGCTATGGAACCAATTCCTCAACGAATGTGACAAATTGTGCGCTAGTCTAGGCATAAAAAAACTCTGCTTAATATATACGCATTGGAATTAAAAAAGTTGACTGTAAAGGAATAAACTTTTTTATTGAACAACCTACATTCTTAATGCAGTAAGATCTGTATTCATCAATAATTATATCAACGACCGTTGTTTCAAAGCAAAAAAAATCTTTGAGAATCTGCATTAAACAACTGTTTTACTCTCAGATTTTTGGTCACGAAGTTAGCCCGAAACCTTCTTACAAAGATCCAGGAAAAGTATAAGAAAATGCTCAAGTATATGTAGCAAACTATTAGAAAACATACGGTTATTAATTCAAAGTGAACGTCATTTTTCCGAATGACATATTTTTCAATGTTAAAACAGAGTTCTTGCCTTCAGAACACAAACTTTTTTAGCATGATAATTAAAAGTGAGTGATAACTTAATCTACGCTTAAACCCAAAGAGCGAAAAAAACGATACACTGCGGAGCGATCCGTTTCCATGGAAACCTACCGGTATTTCCGCGAACGTGCTCTTTAAGTAGTCTTTTTTATGAGAATTCCTCTTCTCACTTCCTCTTTTTTCCGAGAACTCCCCTCCTCGCTTATTGTTATATTTCGCTCCGCTCTTGTGATCGAAAAACGCTCCTGAAGGAGAAGCTCACTTTTGAAAACTGGGGCAAAAATCGCTCCGTCTGATCGAATTTCGCTCGTTTGGTTTAAAAACAAGATTCAATATTAGTTAATAAATAGTTTTCAGTAGAATAAAAGAAAATAATTGCATTTTTATAATTTGTCTATTTTATACACTTTGAGGCGAAAAGAGTAGATACTCATTCATCAAATGTTATGAATATACTAGCTGCGTACCAATTCTCCACACGGTAGGGAACAAAACTTTTTCTTACATGTATAATTCGAATTGATTCCAGTAATGTGGAATCTAAAAATAAACAAAATGATTTGACTCTTGGCGTAAAGTTACTCACTAGTTATTCGTAAAGTTAGTATAAATACTGATCTGAGAACATTGTTAATATTATGGAACAAAAAACTATGTCGGTGTCTTTGGCGATCAGAAAAAGAAAAGCGTGACGGTTCCTAAAAATATATAACTTTCAAAATGTCTCATTTCTACATCATACTCTTTTTTAGATTTAAGTTATACCATTAATACCTTATATACTACATGATGTGAAGAACCGTTTTATTTTATAATTAAATATTTGTGTACCTGCTCTTCGCAAGGCAAGAAGAGAACATTTTCCTAAAATGTGATCATAACTACTTGTGACAAAACAGAATCTCCAAGAAAAAAAAAAATTCAGGTACAGAATTTTCTGTTAAAATTACCGCGGGATATATTAACGCGATAGAATTATTTAATGTTTAGTTAGCTGTGATGTAAGATGGCTGTTAAAAAACGAAAAGAAACGAATAGTTTCACGAAATATTTATTAACGCGGTATATTGTGCTTTGATCAACATTGCCCTAGCTAGCGTTGCCAGGCGTCCGGATAAAGCCGGACATAGTTAGGACTTTTGATTGCGTGTCCGGCCAAACTTAACGGTGTCCGGCTTTTTTTAGGCTTTTTACTGGTGACTTTGGCTGATTAGTAATAAAGTACTTGAACTGATTTGGCATTCGATGTTATTTATATTTCATTAGAATTGAACAAGATTCATGGTAATAATCAAAAAAGCTTGATTTTACATACAATTTTTCTGTTGTACCTATTAATACTGAGACAAAATCCTCAATATTGTAGACTGTCCGGCCTTTTTACCCAAATGTCCGGCCAAAGTGGTTGGTCTGTCCGGCTTTTTGGTTTGGCGACCTGGCAACCCTAGCCCTAGCATATCTAATAACTATTACTTATAGTATTCTTTACTGATACCAATATATTTTCGTTTTTCCATCTTTAATGTTTAATTTAAAGAAACGGTTTGGATATTTGCCACTAATGTAGTTTCTTATTCTTTGGTGATTCTTTGCAATTTACGCATTAGTATAAACGATAATCATTTCATTTTCTGGCTGCCATTAAAACAGCTCTCCATACATTTTTATGCATAATTCTTGTCATATTGGCGTATTTAGCACGTAAATATTTCCTGCGATTCGAAAACGTGTCCCGTTTAAAAATTATATCGAAAATAATGCTGGATAATTCATCGTTGAAAACACATCATTCAGTTCTTTTTCTGGCAACGTAATATAAAATAGGGAATAATTTCGTGCGTGGCGTATGTTTTGTTTGTGAGCCCGTTATTTTGATTGAGTTTCGAAAGGGGTTTTAATCTCGTTACATCAAAATGACGTAGATTTTACATGTGGAAACTCAGTTATTTTAAAGTCATTTTATTTATGTTTTTCAAATGGCAATTTTATTCATTGTTACTGTTTCCCAGACAACCATAGCGGAAGATATCATACCGAAATCTTGAAACAGCTTTTATTGAAATCAAAATCCTTCTTTACATAAAAATTCGTAAAAAATCTCCTAATTTATATTTTTCCTCCGTTCTTCTTTTAAAAGTGGGCGAAATATATGATCCGTCTTTTGCCGAAATATAAAAAAGTTATGACAGACAGAAAGAAAGATGCAACAGTTTTAAAATTATTTTTACGCAAACGTCGTAAAAAGAGAAATTCTTTTTAAAAATTCCCCAAAATCGTCAAAATATGTTACATAGTCAAAACAAACTGTTTTCGAAAGAAAATTTTCTCCTCTATCCGATGATGCAAATATCGTTTTATTGCGAGTGCAATGACCGGCGTTATTACGTATTATGCAAGAAAAATCGCTAAAAATCGGACAAAACATAAAATAAAACATTTTCTAATTCGAATTTCGGAAAAATCGCTCCGAGGAGTCTTAGGCTCTGTCCCAGTGATGCCGTATGCAAAATTCGGTAGCTCTGCGACCAACCATCTCGGCGCAATGCGATCGAGAGACGCGCGCAAGAACATCGGTGGTCCAAACTTACCTACCTACATAAGTTTGCGGAATTACTCTGCTACTCCTGGGGTTCGTCGTTCTAAAGTCCAGTGGTGTAAAAAGTTCAAGTAAAAAGTCACTTGTCAGGATGGAACACAAACTTTATTTCTTCTAGAACTTCGTAGAACAATCAGCTGCACACAATTCACAAGCACAATCTAGCAGTAACGTGCTTTTAACAATCCGCTTGGATCAGAAGCTCTCACAAATGCTGTATTTCTCACACAAAATAAGTCACTTTTACAGGCAAAAATTCCGTGGAAATATTCAAGGGATATAGTACACTATCCCTTAAGACACAGCAATGAAGAATTTACACACAGCACTTTAAAAACAGCTTCACAAAGCAAGCTAAAACACAGCTTCTATAGCACTATCAGTTCACACAAAACAAGCGTACTCAGAGCTCTTCACAACTCGCAACTGACTCACTTCGGGGCGATGCCCGCTTCTATAAATAGCCGACGCAGGAGGTACAAGAGGTTTCCAGAAAAGTCAATTTCTCGAGGGTTCTACATAAAGCGTGAATTTTGATTACGTCATAGAAGAGAAATGTTAGGTTATTATGCGTTTTTAATGCAGGAAAAACAACTTCCAGGCCCCATTGGGAAAATCGCGCCAAATGACAAAAAGTCGCCAAGCTTGGCGACTTTTGGCGAAATATCGCCAAATTTGGCGCCAAAAATAAGTCCTCAAAAGTGAAGAGATCTAAGCTCTAGGACTAATATTTCTCGAGTTTTCTAGAAGCCCATAGAAAAACATATGGGAAAGCGAAACCTCCGTATCTCCGGTTCTAATTGGCCGATTTTGATGCAACAAAAAGCAAAATTTATCTATTTGAAGCGTAGAATACGAATTTTAAACCATTTTAAGCCCCAGAGCAGCGGGTTGCCCCGAAAATTCGTAACATTGCCCCCTTCCCAAGGACTGCACGTCCCGGGCAGTACAATCCCCAGTTAGGAGGTCTCACAAATATCTGCAGTATATAACCATTATCAGGATCTTAACAACATAATTCAAGCAAATAATCAATAAACACAGTAAGCAAATGCACTCTAATAAATAAATAAAATACATAATAAACAATTACACTCATAAGTAATCAATGTAATAAACAAATACACATTAGTAAAAACCAATATATTACAAATATGTACACTAAACATGGCGTAAGTAGTGAGAGAAAGAGAGTTGAAGAAAGAGGAAGAGAAGAGAAAGACAGGAAAGGAATGAGAGATGAAAGAAAAGAGGAATTACGCCATAGTGACCATAGTCTGAGCTAATTACAACCGCGGTAGATGGCTAGCCGTTCGTAATGTACAACTCTTGGCTTCGAGTTTGGTGACTTACGAATCCGTACGATGACGTCATTCAGCCGGTTTAGGACTGTGTAAGGACCGTCCCACGGCGATTGCAGCTTGGGAGACAGGCCTTTCCGTCGAGTAGGATTCCATAGCCAAACTTTGTCACCTGCGTTGAACTCGTGTCCCGTAGCCTTCGTGTCGTAGCGAGTCTTCATCTTTTCCGTGTTCAGGTTGATCCGCTCCCGAGCAAAATGATGTACATCTTCAAACCGTGCCCGAAGGTTTTCCACGTACTCCTCTGGTGATGAAGGCGCATCTGGAGGGCGGCCGAACACTAGATCGGCGGGAAGACGAAGATCTCTGCCGAACAGCATCTGGGAATGTGTGAAGCCGGTAGTCTCATGGACGGCGCTCCTATAGGCCAGCAGGAAGAGGGGGAGTTTCTTGTCCCAGTCCTCTTGATTCCTAGATACCAGAAGCGAGAGGTTGTTTAAAATTGTGCGATTGAACCTCTCCACCATGCCGTCGGATTGTGGGTGTAAAGGTGTAGTCTGGGTTTTGTCCATTCCGAGAAGTTGGCATAGTCCTTTAAAGACTGCAGAGGTAAAGTTCGTTCCTTGGTCGGAATGAAGTTGCAGAGGGGTTCCATATCTGGAAATCCATTCTTGCACCAGTACCTCTGCTACGGTCGTAGCTTCTTGATCGGGAATAGGAAACGCTTCGGGCCATTTAGAGAAGTAGTCAATGACAACTAGGATGTATTTGTTGCCATCCGAAGTTCGCGGAAGAGGTCAAAGGATGTCGAGGGCAATCCTCTCAAAAGGCGCTCCTACATTATAACGGTGTAGTTTTCCACGGCTTCGCTTCTTCGGGCCTTTACGGGCGGCACAGGCGTCACAAGCTTGACACCACTTTTTGACATCGCCTCGAGCCCTAGCCCAGTAGAAGCGCTGGCGAACTTTCTGCAGGGTCTTCATCACGCCAAAATGGCCTCCAGTGTAGCTATTATGAAGTTCTTCTAGAACCTTCGGAATCCTCGAACGAGGGAGTACTAACTGTCATCGGAGCATCTTGCCGTCGTCCGACTCCCATTTACGATACAGGACTCCATTCCTCAGGCGAAGCGAATCCCACAAAGCCCAGTATTGTTTTGTTGCCGGACTGTAAGATGATATTTCTTGCCAACTGGGCTTAGCGCTGGATTTTTCCATAAATTCCACAATAGGTTTGATGTCGCTGTCTGCTAATTGGTCCGCCCGAACATTTTCGTCACTCCAGGGATCTTGAGATGGTGCCGGTGATGTAACTTGGCGGACAACGGGATGTTTCAGATGGTAATTTTTCTCTGCCCTGGAGCAATAGCGACAACTGTCTATGCAGGGCCTTCTCGACAAAGCATCTGCATTTCCATGAGATGCCCCTTTCCGATGACGTATCTCGATGTCATATTCTTGTAATCGCTGTATCCACCTGGCTATTTGGCCCTCTGGATTCTTGAAATTTAGAAGCCAGGTTAAAGAGGCATGGTCCGTTCGGAGCAGGAACTTTCGGCCGTACAGGTAATGATGGAAGTGCTCCACGGCTTTAATGATAGCA
This sequence comes from Cheiracanthium punctorium, assembly GCA_038373885.1. Taxonomy (NCBI): domain Eukaryota; kingdom Metazoa; phylum Arthropoda; class Arachnida; order Araneae; family Cheiracanthiidae; genus Cheiracanthium; species Cheiracanthium punctorium. The sequence continues at coordinate 760,497 of JAWZYV010017099.1, read as the reverse complement.
AGAAGTTCCTTTCTCGTAACACAATAGTTACGTTCTGCCTTTGAGAGGCACTTGCTCCAGTAAGCAATGACGTGTTCTTGGCCATCTATCTCCTGGGACAAAACTGCTCCAACACTCTCCTTACTTGCGTCTGTGTCCAGGATAAATGGCTTGTCAGGGTGAGGATACGACAGGATCGGCGAAGATGTTAAAGCCGTCTTCAGTTCGCTGAATGCGTCCTCACATTCCTCAGTCCATAGAAATTTCTGTCCAGTCTCGGTCAATTTGTGAAGAGGTCTTGCAATTTGAGAAAAGCCCTTCACGAATTTTCGATAGTAAGTACACAGACCGCGAAAACTTCTTAAGTCATGGATATTCTCGGGACGACTCCAGTTCTTGACTGCGGACGTCTTTTCGGGATCGGTTCGGACTCCGTGGGCGGATATTATGTGCCCGAGGTAACGTACTTCCCGACGGAACAAGTTGCACTTCGACGGACTTAGTTTCAAGTTTGCCTCTTTTAATTTCTGCAGTACCTTTCGAATGTTCTCGAGATGCTCTTCGAAAGTCCTTCCGACGATGATGATATCGTCCAAATAAACGAGACATGCTTCGTAGGAAAGTCCTCTCAACACTGTCTCCATTAGACGCTCGAATGTAGCCGGTGCGTTGCAGAGTCCAAAAGGCATAACTTTGAACTGCCACAATCCTTGTCCCGTGGTGAACGCAGTCTTTTCATGGTGATCGGGATGGATTTCCACTTGCCAGTAACCACTCTTCAGATCCAGAGTGGAAAACCATTCGTTTCCCGATAAAGTGTCCAAAGTGTCGTCTATCCTGGGAAGAGGGTAGCTGTCTTTCTTGGAAATGTCATTCAGACGTCTGTAGTCAACACAGAACCGGGTGGAACCATCCTTCTTTCGGACCAAAACAATTGGCGAGGCCCAGGGACTAGTCGAAGGCTCGATGACGTCATCACGCTGCATCTCCTCTAAAAGTCTGCTCACCTCTTCTTGCTTAGCAAACGGCAGCCGCCTAGGATGTTGCTTGAGGGGAGAGTGGCTGCCTGTATCTATCCTATGTTGAGTTAAGCTCGTACGGCCAAAGTCACCCGAAGTTCGGGAGAAGAGGTCTCCAAATTCAGCTATTACTTTCTCCGCAGCGCTTCTCTGTTCTGCCGTTAACTCCACGTCTTGTAATAATTCCTTCGTCAGGCACTCGGAAGATTTAGCTGTCGTTTGGTTGATGTTCTTATTAATGCAGGTAACAGGAGTGCATGTCGCCAACACTTCATTTTTCTTTATCACCTTCGACTTGTCCGTAACATTTACTACTCTAACTGGAATTTCCGTTCTCGACAAGTCCACAAGTGTTGCTCCCACAAGTACTCCTCTGACGGAATCACTATTGCTTGGGTGTTCGATTAATCCAAAACGGAATTTATCGCTTTCTTTTACTGTTCCAGAAATTATGGAATCAGTTCTGGGAGGTTGAGTGATATCAGTCTGGGCTATTATTTGCTGTACAGGTAAAATAGTTTCATTTTTAATATCGAACGCAGCTATTTCTTCTGAGTCTGAACGAAGCTCATTATTCTTAAAGTCCAAGTTAAATTTGTGCGATTTTAAAAAGTCCAGTCCGAGAATAAAAGAGTCTGTAATATTGGCGACATATACCACATGGTCGTATCTGGCTCCCAAACGTGATTTCTACTTGCGCTTTTCCGCCCACTTCGATCTTGTCACCTGTCACAGTCTGGAGGGTCAGCGAGGGCGGAGTCCAGATAATCTTCAAATTTAATTTCGTGGCCAGATCCGTCCTTATGATGGTTACGTTCGCTCCAGTATCAATCACCATGTGGCATGGGGAACCATTAACATATCCCAGTACGAAGAGTCCATTACTGCCGCCATTCACTGATGAAATCTGTAAGACTTTCAAACGAGGCTTTTGAATATCCCTCAGCCTCTGTTCCTGGAAGTCGTCTCTTTTCTGTCTTCCTTCATGGGCTTCTCTGGTGCATTGATAACTGCGATCTTTACGACGAGAGTTCTTTTGTGCGTCACAGTATTTTCGTAAATGCCCCTCGCTTTTGCACCTCCAACATTTTTCTTTCTTTGGGCCATCTCTCGTTCTATCGGATCTTAATTTTCGTTCTATGAGATCTTCAATTCTCTTCAATCTGTTCTCGACGCTCTCTGTGTCTTGGTCAGCTTCCTCTTGGACCGTGACCGCTCTGACAGCATGCCGATCTTTTCTCACGGCCCGCTGGGCTGCCTCTAGCTTCATTGCGAACACCAGAGCAGACTTCAAATCCTGATAATCCTCCAACATGAGTGCCTTTTGGGTTTCTGGATCACGGATGGCTTCAATAAAATGACGCACCGCCATTTCTTCTCGGACATTATCAAGGTGGTCCATGTAGGCTAGATGACACAGCCTATCTATGTCCGAAGCCAGCTCTTGAAGGGTCTCGCCAGATCTCTGCATCCTTGACTTAAGTTGGATTCTACTATATTCTTTCTGGCACTTCTCTCCGAATTTCATCTCCAAGGCACTGGCAAGGGCGTCAAAATCTCCTATCTTCGTCGCTCCGATAGTTTGCAATACATTAATTGCATCTCCGCTAAGGGAAGCGGCCAGTTGATTAGCTTTCTCGGACTCGCTCCAACCATTGGCTCTGGCGACGATTGAAAATTGGGTCTTGTAAGCTTTTCAGGGAGTCTTTCCGTCATAGGCAGTAAGTTTCACTGCTGGGCGGTGTGAAGATAACTTGATGTTTTCGGGTAACTTTCCCAGCTTTACGAGAGAGTCCAATTTCTCTTCAATTTTAGCTTCACATTCTTCACGCATTCTGCAAATATCCTGCTGTAATTCCTTAACATTCCCTTCAATTCTTTGTTCATATTTCGTCTGAGTTTCTTCTAAGAGAGAAACTCTTTTCTCCATTTCTTCTTGGCCCTGCTTAATTTCTTCTAAATTTTCTTGGGTTTTCTCTATCTTCTGCTCCAACTTTTTTTGATTTTTCTCTATTTTCTGCAACCCAGTTTTCATCTCTTCTTGTCCGGCTTCAATTTTCTTTTCTAAATCCGCCTTCATTTGTTCTTGTCCGGCTTTCATCTCGTCTTGTCCGGCTTTCATCTGTTCTTGTGCGGCTTTCATCTCGTCTTGTCCGGCTTTCATCTCGTCTTGTCCGGCTTTCATTTCTTGCATCATATTCATGAGCTTTTGAAGTTGTTCTTCCATTTTCTGTCTAGTCAAAACCATAAACTGGAAAATTAAAGTCCTTCTTTAGAACCCCGATTCTGACACCAAATGTTGCGGAATTACTCTGGTATTCCTGGGGTTCGTCGTTCTAAAGTCCAGTGGTGTAAAAAGTTCAAGTAAAAAGTCACTTGTCAGGATGGAACACAAACTTTATTTCTTATAGAACTTCGTAGAACAATCAGCTGCACACAATTCACAAGCACAATCTAGCAGTAACGTGCTTTTAACAATCCGCTTGGATCAGAAGCTCTCACAAATGCTGTATTTCTCACACAAAATAAGTCACTTTTACAGGCAAAAATTCCGTGGAAATATTCAAGGGATATAGTACACTATCCCTTAAGACACAGCAATGAAGAATTTACACACAGCACTTTAAAAACAGCTTCACAAAGCAAGCTAAAACACAGCTTCTATAGCACTATCAGTTCACACAAAACAAGCGTACTCAGAGCTCTTCACACATTGAATGTTCAACTCGCAACTGACTCTCGGGGCGATGCCCGCTTCTATAAATAGCCGACGCAGGAGGTACAAGAGGTTTCCAGAAAAGTCAATTTCTCGAGGGTTCTACATAAAGCGGGAATTTTGATTACGTCATAGAAGAGAAATGTTAGGTTATTATGCGTTTTTAATGCAGGAAAAACAACTTCCAGGCCCCATTGGGAAAATCGCGCCAAATGACCAAAAAGTCGCCAAGCTTGGCGACTTTTGGCGAAATATCGCCAAATTTGGCGCCAAAAATAAGTCCTCAAAAGTGAAGAGATCTAAGCTCTAGGACTAATATTTCTCGAGTTTTCTAGAAGCCCATAGAAAAACATATGGGAAAGCGAAACCTCCGTATCTCCGGTTCTAATTGGCCGATTTTGATGCAACAAAAAGCAAAATTTATCTATTTGAAGCGTAGAATACGAATTTTAAACCATTTTAAGCCCCAGAGCAGCGGGTTGCCCCGAAAATTCGTAACATTGCCCCCTTCCCAAGGACTGCACGTCCCGGGCAGTACAATCCCCAGTTAGGAGGTCTCACAAATATCTGCAGTATATAACCATTATCAGGATCTTAACAACATAATTCAAGCAAATAATCAATAAACACAGTAAGCAAATGCACTCTAATAAATAAATAAAATACATAATAAACAATTACACTCATAAGTAATCAATGTAATAAACAAATACACATTAGTAAAAACCAATATATTACAAATATGTACACTAAACATGGCGTAAGTAGTGAGAGAAAGAGAGTTGAAGAAAGAGGAAGAGAAGAGAAAGACAGGAAAGGAATGAGAGATGAAAGAAAAGAGGAATTACGCCATAGTGACCATAGTCTGAGCTAATTACAACCGCGGTAGATGGCTAGCCTCTCGTAATGTACAACTCTTGGCTTCGAGTTTGGTGACTTACGAATCCGTACGATGACGTCATTCAGCCGGTTTAGGACTGTGTAAGGACCGTCCCACGGCGATTGCAGCTTGGGAGACAGGCCTTTCCGTCGAGTAGGATTCCATAGCCAAACTTTGTCACCTGCGTTGAACTCGTGTCCCGTAGCCTTCGTGTCGTAGCGAGTCTTCATCTTTTCCGTGTTCAGGTTGATCCGCTCCCGAGCAAAATGATGTACATCTTCAAACCGTGCCCGAAGGTTTTCCACGTACTCCTCTGGCGATGGAGGCGCATCTGGAGGGCGGCCGAACACTAGATCGGCGGGAAGACGAAGATCTCTGCCGAACAGCATCTGGGAATGTGTGAAGCCGGTAGTCTCATGGACGGCGCTCCTATAGGCCAGCAGGAAGAGGGGGAGTTTCTTGTCCCAGTCCTCTTGATTCCTAGATACCAGAAGCGAGAGGTTGTTTAAAATTGTGCGATTGAACCTCTCCACCATGCCGTCGGATTGTGGGTGTAAAGGTGTAGTCTGGGTTTTGTCCATTCCGAGAAGTTGGCATAGTCCTTTAAAGACTGCAGAGGTAAAGTTCGTTCCTTGGTCGGAATGAAGTTGCAGAGGGGTTCCATATCTGGAAATCCATTCTTGCACCAGTACCTCTGCTACGGTCGTAGCTTCTTGATCGGGAATAGGAAACGCTTCGGGCCATTTAGAGAAGTAGTCAATGACAACTAGGATGTATTTGTTGCCATCCGAAGTTCTCGAAGAGGTCCCAGGATGTCGAGGGCAATCCTCTCAAAAGGCGCTCCTACATTATAACGGTGTAGTTTTCCACGGCTTCGCTTCTTCGGGCCTTTACGGGCGGCACAGGCGTCACAAGCTTGACACCACTTTTTGACATCGCCTCGAGCCCTAGCCCAGTAGAAGCGCTCGCGAACTTTGTGCAGGGTCTTCATCACGCCAAAATGGCCTCCAGTGTAGCTATTATGAAGTTCTTCTAGAACCTTCGGAATCCTCGAACGAGGGAGTACTAACTGCCATCGGAGCATCTTGCCGTCGTCCGACTCCCATTTACGATACAGGACTCCATTCCTCAGGCGAAGCGAATCCCACAAAGCCCAGTACTGTTTTGTTGCCGGACTGTAAGATGATATTTCTTGCCAACTGGGCTTAGCGCTGGATTTTTCCATAAATTCCACAATAGGTTTGATGTCGCTGTCTGCTAATTGGTCCGCCCGAACATTTTCGTCACTCCAGGGATCTTGAGATGGTGCCGGTGATGTAACTTGGCGGACAACGGGATGTTTCAGATGGTAATTTTTCTCTGCCCTGGAGCAATAGCGACAACTGCCTATGCAGGGCCTTCTCGACAAAGCATCTGCATTTCCATGAGATGCCCCTTTCCGATGACGTATCTCGATGTCATATTCTTGTAATCGCTGTATCCACCTGGCTATTTGGCCCTCTGGATTCTTGAAATTTAGAAGCCAGGTTAAAGAGGCATGGTCCGTTCGGAGCAGGAACTTTCGGCCGTACAGGTAATGATGGAAGTGCTCCACGGCTTTAATGATAGCAAGAAGTTCCTTTCTCGTAACACAATAGTTACGTTCTGCCTTTGAGAGGCACTTGCTCCAGTAAGCAATGACGTGTTCTTGGCCATCTATCTCCTGGGACAAAACTGCTCCAACACTCTCCTTACTTGCGTCTGTGTCCAGGATAAATGGCTTGTCAGGGTGAGGATACGACAGGATCGGCGAAGATGTTAAAGCCGTCTTCAGTTCGCTGAATGCGTCCTCACATTCCTCAGTCCATAGAAATTTCTGTCCAGTCTCGGTCAATTTGTGAAGAGGTCTTGCAATTTGAGAAAAGCCCTTCACGAATTTTCGATAGTAAGTACACAGACCGCGAAAACTTCTTAAGTCATGGATATTCTCGGGACGACTCCAGTTCTTGACTGCGGACGTCTTTTCGGGATCGGTTCGGACTCCGTGGGCGGATATTATGTGCCCGAGGTAACGTACTTCCCGACGGAACAAGTTGCACTTCGACGGACTTAGTTTCAAGTTTGCCTCTTTTAATTTCTGCAGTACCTTTCGAATGTTCTCGAGATGCTCTTCGAAAGTCCTTCCGACGATGATGATATCGTCCAAATAAACGAGACATGCTTCGTAGGAAAGTCCTCTCAACACTGTCTCCATTAGACGCTCGAATGTAGCCGGTGCGTTGCAGAGTCCAAAAGGCATAACTTTGAACTGCCACAATCCTTGTCCCGTGGTGAACGCAGTCTTTTCATGGTGATCGGGATGGATTTCCACTTGCCAGTAACCACTCTTCAGATCCAGAGTGGAAAACCATTCGTTTCCCGATAAAGTGTCCAAAGTGTCGTCTATCCTGGGAAGAGGGTAGCTGTCTTTCTTGGAAATGTCATTCAGACGTCTGTAGTCAACACAGAACCGGGTGGAACCATCCTTCTTTCGGACCAAAACAATTGGCGAGGCCCAGGGACTAGTCGAAGGCTCGATGACGTCATCACGCTGCATCTCCTCTAAAAGTCTGCTCACCTCTTCTTGCTTAGCAAACGGCAGCCGCCTAGGATGTTGCTTGATGGGAGAGTGGCTGCCTGTATCTATCCTATGTTGAGTTAAGCTCGTACGGCCAAAGTCACCCGAAGTTTGGGAGAAGAGGTCTCCAAATTCAGCTATTACTTTCTCCGCAGCGCTTCTCTGTTCTGCCGTTAACTCCACGTCTTGTAATAATTCCTTCGTCAGACACTCGGAAGATTTTGCTGTCGTTTGGTTGATGTTCTTATTAATGCAGGTAACAGGAGTGCATGTCGCCAACACTTCATTTTTCTTTATCACCTTCGACTTGTCCGCCACATTTACTACTCTAACTGGAATTTCCGTTCTCGACAAGTCCACAAGTGTTGCTCCCACAAGTACTCCTCTGACGGAATCACTATTGCTTGGGTGTTCGATTAATCCAAAACGGAATTTATCGCTTTCTTTTACTGTTCCAGAAATTATGGAATCAGTTCTGGGAGGTAGAGTGATATCAGTCTGGGCTATTATTTGCTGTACAGGTAAAATAGTTTCATTTTTAATATCGAACGCAGCTATTTCTTCTGAGTCTGAACGAAGCTCATTATTCTTAAAGTCCAAGTTAAATTTGTGCGATTTTAAAAAGTCCAGTCCGAGAATAAAAGAGTCTGTAATATTGGCGACATATACCACATGGTCGTATCTGGCTCCCAAACGTGATTTCTACTTGCGCTTTTCCGCCCACTTCGATCTTGTCACCTGTCACAGTCTGGAGGGTCAGCGAGGGCGGAGTCCAGATAATCTTCAAATTTAATTTCGTGGCCAGATCCGTCCTTATGATGGTTACGTTCGCTCCAGTATCAATCACCATGTGGCATGGGGAACCATTAACATATCCCAGTACGAAGAGTCCATTACTGCCGCCATTCACTGATGAAATCTGTAAGACTTTCAAACGAGGGTTTTGAATATCCCTCAGCCTCTGTTCCTGGAAGTCGTCTCTTTTCTGTCTTCCTTCATGGGCTTCTCTGGTGCATTGATAACTGCGATCTTTACGACGAGAGTTCTTTTGTGCGTCACAGTATTTTCGTAAATGCCCCTCGCTTTTGCACCTCCAACATTTTTCTTTCTTTGGGCCATCTCTCGTTCTATCGGATCTTAATTTTCGTTCTATGAGATCTTCAATTCTCTTCAATCTGTTCTCGACGCTCTCTGTGTCTTGGTCAGCTTCCTCTTGGACCGTGACCGCTCTGACAGCATGCCGATCTTTTCTCACGGCCCGCTGGGCTGCCTCTAGCTTCATTGCGAACACCAGAGCAGACTTCAAATCCTGATAATCCTCCAACATGAGTGCCTTTTGGGTTTCTGGATCACGGATGGCTTCAATAAAATGACTCACCGCCATTTCTTCTCGGACATTATCAAGGTGGTCCATGTAGGCTAGATGACACAGCCTATCTATGTCCGAAGCCAGCTCTTGAAGGGTCTCGCCAGATCTCTGCATCCTTGACTTAAGTTGGATTCTACTATATTCTTTCTGGCACTTCTCTCCGAATTTCATCTCCAAGGCACTGGCAAGGGCGTCAAAATCTCCTATCTTCGTCGCTCCGATAGTTTGCAATACATTAATTGCATCTCCGCTAAGGGAAGCGGCCAGTTGATTAGCTTTCTCGGACTCGCTCCAACCATTGGCTCTGGCGACGATTGAAAATTGGGTCTTGTAAGCTTCCCAGGGAGTCTTTCCGTCATAGGCAGTAAGTTTCACTGCTGGGCGGTGTGAAGATAACTTGATGTTTTCGGGTAACTTTCCCAGCTTTACGAGAGAGTCCAATTTCTCTTCAATTTTAGCTTCACATTCTTCACGCATTCTGCAAATATCCTGCTGTAATTCCTTAACATTCCCTTCAATTCTTTGTTCATATTTCGTCTGAGTTTCTTCTAAGAGAGAAACTCTTTTCTCCATTTCTTCTTGGCCCTGCTTAATTTCTTCTAAATTTTCTTGGGTTTTCTCTATCTTCTGCTCCAACTTTTTTTGATTTTTCTCTATTTTCTGCAACCCAGTTTTCATCTCTTCTTGTCCGGCTTCAATTTTCTTTTCTAAATCCGCCTTCATTTGTTCTTGTCCGGCTTTCATCTCGTCTTGTCCGGCTTTCATCTGTTCTTGTGCGGCTTTCATCTCGTCTTGTCCGGCTTTCATCTCGTCTTGTCCGGCTTTCATTTCTTGCATCATATTCATGAGCTTTTGAAGTTGTTCTTCCATTTTCTGTCTAGTCAAAACCATAAACTGGAAAATTAAAGTCCTTCTTTAGAACCCCGATTCTGACACCAAATGTTGCGGAATTACTCTGGTATTCCTGGGGTTCGTCGTTCTAAAGTCCAGTGGTGTAAAAAGTTCAAGTAAAAAGTCACTTGTCAGGATGGAACACAAACTTTATTTCTTATAGAACTTCGTAGAACAATCAGCTGCACACAATTCACAAGCAGAATCTAGCAGTAACGTGCTTTTAACAATCCGCTTGGATCAGAAGCTCTCACAAATGCTGTATTTCTCACACAAAATAAGTCACTTTTACAGGCAAAAATTCCGTGGAAATATTCAAGGGATATAGTACACTATCCCTTAAGACACAGCAATGAAGAATTTACACACAGCACTTTAAAAACAGCTTCACAAAGCAAGCTAAAACACAGCTTCTATAGCACTATCAGTTCACACAAAACAAGCGTACTCAGAGCTCTTCACACATTGAATGTTCAACTCGCAACTGACTCTCGGGGCGATGCCCGCTTCTATAAATAGCCGACGCAGGAGGTACAAGAGGTTTCCAGAAAAGTCAATTTCTCGAGGGTTCTACATAAAGCGTGAATTTTGATTACGTCATAGAAGAGAAATGTTAGGTTATTATGCGTTTTTAATGCAGGAAAAACAACTTCCAGGCCCCATTGGGAAAATCGCGCCAAATGACCAAAAAGTCGCCAAGCTTGGCGACTTTTGGCGAAATATCGCCAAATTTGGCGCCAAAAATAAGTCCTCAAAAGTGAAGAGATCTAAGCTCTAGGACTAATATTTCTCGAGTTTTCTAGAAGCCCATAGAAAAACATATGGGAAAGCGAAACCTCCGTATCTCCGGTTCTAATTGGCCGATTTTGATGCAACAAAAAGCAAAATTTATCTATTTGAAGCGTAGAATACGAATTTTAAACCATTTTAAGCCCCAGAGTCGCGGGTTGCCCCGAAAATTCGTAACATTAGCTACATACAATGTTTACTCTCGGATTTTATTATATATACTAGCTGCTTACCCGTTCTCCGCACGGTAGGAGACGAATATTTTCCTTACACATATAATTCGAATTAAACCCAGTGATAGGAATCTCTAATAGTGAAAAATTGCTGGAATTCTGACGTAAAGCTGACTCCATGAGTGGAAATTTGAGACGATTGCAACATGATGACACAAAAACTACGTCATTGTCACTGGCAATCAGAAAAGTAAGAACTTTACGGTATGCAGACGAAACTTTTCTCTTTCGAAAAATGCCTCATATCTACATCATATAATTATCTTTTTTAGGTTTAATTTATAGCATTCATACATACCATATGAATAACATTGCATGATGTTGAATACTATTTTATCTTATCTTGCATTTCGTAAAGCGTGGACAATGCATTAGCACAGTTATGTTGCAGATGACTTTATTAAATTTTACCCAAATTTAAAAAACCTACACGGAACAATCGATGCACATTGTACCTTCAGAAACCAAAAATGCATCCTGTTTCCGTGAAGATCTTGTCGCTTTCGTAAATGAAAACATTTGTGACGTAACTTAAGCGGAAGAGCTTATTACCCTAACTGAACTCTTAATACAGTAGCACACTTGTTACATAAAACTAACGTTGATCTCACTGCCAATTCACACTAAATAAATAACTAGTTTCATATTTTATTTTTAACATAGATTAATTGCATAGTGTCAAATTCAATATTAAACAAAATCTGAAATCGTTTCTAGAGCTCTTGGTCTTGTAACTGGAGTAACTGGAATATATATGAAAAAATAAATAGAACTTTAACATATACAGGGTGTCTACCAAATTTCTGAAAGTCAATTTCCGGACTTTTTCCTGACTTTTGGGAGGTCCCGAGAAAGAAATTCCTGACCAGTGCATTTTACTTTGAGAAATTGCACAATGCCCCCTCCCTTGTCTTTATATTTGCATATTTTGTACAACTTCTTGAAATCAATTTTAACTAACAGTATACAGGATTAAGCTTTCATCCATTGAGAAACAGAAGTAGTCGCACTTTCTGATAGAATTAACTAACTGTTCTTGGAAATACGGTCCTAAGCCATGAGTTACAAAGTAAGCTAATTTGTCTTTTACACTCCCGTCACGATTGATGAGCACCCATTTTCCCATCTTATACAAACACATCGCTAGATGCTTTAGCGGTTCGAAAAATGTGTTACAGTTGCTTTTGATTTCCAGTCTGACAATTAGAGAGAAAGCGTAAAAAAAAGGACACGAAACAAACAAAAAAAAAGATTCTTTGTGTGAATTTTCCGGACCCATTATCCAATTTCCCGGTTATTTCCAGACTTTCCGGACCCATTTTCTAATTTCCCGGCTTTTTCCAGACTTTCCGGATTTTCCGGAGCGGTAGGCATCCCTGATATAAGTAATTTATATGAAATATTCCAAGCACATCGGATCCCGTTATTCGGAAAGATTCCGCAAAAGCCATGGGAAGAAAGAGCAATTACTTTCATATTATATTTTGTATTCCTTGCAAGCGCTTTTGTTATGTACATTGGAATGATTGCAATATCATTCTCGTACACGATGCTTATCCTATAGTCTCTGGTGATTTATTTTGGATTTTCATTTCATATTCCTGACTTTTCATACTTTCGAAATTTTGTTGCTTTGCCCTGTGAATAATCGATTATCATTTCGCATTACGGCTACCAATTAAATAGTTTTCCATATATATTTTTTCCACATTAACGACGTTAATCTGCCTTTTTCTAGTTTAAAAAAAAACGCCTACAAAGTTTCATTGCTTCAATTTAGACACACAGAGGGGTTAGGCAAATACGCAACCGACAAATTGCTTCCTTATGTCCGCCGAAGCAGCACATACGTTAGCGTGTAATGTGCTTCTCCGGATAATCTGACAGCAAAACAGAAAACAATGGCGTGAAAATGACGTGACACGCGAAGGAAATAAAATGAAAAATATGCAGAATTGCCTGAAAAAACTTCGATTATTTTTAATGCGCAAATATGTTAAAATTCTATTTGTTTCATATTTAATGCGTTTTCACTTTTCTGGGTCTTAAGAGCTGTAGAAATGAGTGGTTTCACTTAATTATTAAATTGAAAAACTCTAGTGGCAACAATGGATTCCGTTGCTACGGAAACTGTAGCAGTGTTAAAAATAGAATATGAAATGATTTTTTTATGTTTACTTTGCTAGAACTGCCATTTTGGCGTAATTAACGTCGGCAGTCGATGGCAAATAGCCAAAATGAATCACACATTAAACTTGACAATAAATGCAATAATTTAAAGGCATTACCAGCTAGTCTTACTGGGTTTAAAAAATATTCTCATTCATCTCAAACAGCATTCATATTATAAAGACTTCCTATTTTATTACACCTTGTTTGGCGGGATTAAAAAATATTATCTATTCATACGCTCGTAACACCAACTCATTTCAATCGGAGCATAGAATTAGCATTCGAAAAATAAGCGTCTCGCGTCTCGCAAAATACCCTAAAAGCTTTGTCTCGTCTCGCAAAAATCCCTATATCGTAATGTTAAAAATGTGTGTCTCGTCTCGCATCTATCCCTAATTATTTCTGAACAGAAAATTAAAATTTCAGGCTAAATTCTAGTAAAACCTACAGTTGTTTTTAAAAATACTCTTTCTTTACGCTTTCAGTAAATTGCGCCAAGCCTAAAACTGTGCAAACCACTAGAATCCACTTTCTCAAAAATCGGCATATAAGCCTCTTTTTTTCGCCAAATTATAAAGTTATACACTTTAGTCTCTGAAATTTACAAATCCTTTTCCTTTTGCGTATAAAAAATATAGAATTCCTGCTTTGATTTCCCACGCAGACGATATTTTAATTAAAAAATAACCTAGCAAATATTCGAAACAGAAAAAAAGTATTATTCCTTTATTTTTAATGCAAGAGTGTAAATCATTTAATAAATTCGCCAAACATGGCAACCTCGATGCTTATTTCTCACATTTTCACTACAGGGGTTACAATCGCGGAGTTGCGGAGAGCAAAAATTAGTGTTTTTGACGGGTTTTTTTTTTTATCAATATCTCCTAAACTAATTCGAATTTCGAAATTTAAATTAGCGGAGGTTCTTTCTCAAAATTTTCCGTATAAGTGGACACCTCATTCGAAACTCAACTCCCAGCTGTTTAGGAGGAGATGATGCTACACACACACACACAGACAGACGCGCACAGATTTTAATAGTATAGACTAGCTGCTTACCCGTTCTCCGCATGGTGGGAAACGAATATTTTCCTTAAACATATAATTCGAATTAAACCCAGTAATGCGGAATCTCAAAACGCGTAAAAAATACTTGAATCGTGACTAAAAGTTGACGTCATGAGTGCAAATCTGAGATGATTGCAACCTGATGACACAAAAACTTCGTCAGTGTCACTGGCGATGAAAAAAGAAGATCTTTACGGTATCCAGCTGAAACTTCTTTCTTTCGAAAAATGCCTGATTTCTATATCATATAATTTTGTTTTTTAGGCTTAATTATAGCATTTAATAAATGCCATATGAATAAATTACATGATGTTGACAACTATTTTATTTTATCTTGTATTTCCTAAAGTGTGGAAAATACATTAGCGCAGTTATTTTGCAGATGGCTTTATTGAATTTCACCTAAATTAACAAAACATTACATAAAATAATAGTTGCAACACGTACGTTAGAAGTCAAAATTGCACACAGTTTTCGTGAAAATCAAGTCGCATTTCAAATGAAAACATTTGTGACGTAACTTCTGCGATAAAGTTTATCACCCTTACTGAACTCTTAATGCAGTATCACACTTGTTACATAAAACTGACGTTGGTCTCACTGTCAACTCGCGCTAAATAAATAACTAATATCATGTTTTATTTTTAACAATTCACAGTAGACCCCTTCATAACATGGGTCTAAAACACGAATTCGTAGAACACGGCGAAAAAATTGTGATCGTTTTCGTGTAACACGTTAAAAGAGACTCGTACAGCACGGTAAAATGAGACACATGTTCTGATATTATGACTTTTTTTCTCCTGTAATTAACATAACTTTTGAATGGCAACAACAAACATCATTGCATTTCTACGGAGTGCAAATAAGTTTTGCCGCGATTATTCCGCGCAGTCCGCTCTCCAGTTGTGTATAGCGCAGGACCCGTACAACACGGATTCCTATAACACGGAACGTATCTACCGTGTTATAGGGAATCTACTGTAGTTGCATAGTATCAAATTCAAAAGAAAATTCTGGGTTGCCGTATTTAGTAATATTTCATCTTGCCTTGGTGGCAAATATCCGAACTGTATCAAAAGTAAACTTTACAAAATTTTAAATTCTGTATAACCCTCGAAACAACTTCGGTGTTTACCATCTACGACGGTTTTTCATGACATGACAACATATGCTTGCGTGCAGTGGCGTAGCCAAGGAGGGGACAGGGGGTCACAACCACCCATGAGGAGTTTATTGCCATACAAAATGAATATTCTTCACTCCCTTATCACACACGCGTATACATACATATGTGTGAGCTGCAGTAGTCGTAACACCCCCATGAAAAATTTCTGGCTACGTCACTGCTAGCTCCTAATTGATCATTTTTCTTTTCATGTATCAGTGATCAATATACTTCAGGGTGAGATCTCCATTGAAAAAAAAATGGTCTAAAAAATTTGACCCCAGAAAATTCTGATTAACACAGTGGGGTACCATGGGCCGTACCCAGATAAAAATTTCGGGGGGAGGGGGGGGGGAACCAAAATATGAAAAAGCCCAATATTTCACAAAAAGTTTCATTATTATTGTTTTGTTAACAAAGTTTTAGATTTCTGGGGGGGGGGGGTACCGGACCCCTGGTACCCCCACCCCGAGTACGGCCTTGGGGGTTACACAAATACGCGCCGGACATACGCTCTTGTTTATGTCCGAAGGAACATGTACATTAGTGCTTATGTGCAGCTCCGGATAATCTACCAGCAAGGCAGCAAAATTTGACATAAAAATGGCACCCACACGCGAAGGAAGTAAAATTAAAGGTATGTAGAATTGCATGAAAACTTCGATTATTTTTAAAGTGCAATGCAAGTCTCTTACAGTTCTATTTGTTTCACATTTGATGCGTTTTCACTTTTACGAGTCTTAAAAGCTGTAGAAATGAGTTGTTTCACTTATAATTGTTAAATTTAACAACTTAAGTGGCAATAATGGATTCCGTTGCTACGGAAACTATAGCAATGTTAAAAATAGAACATGAAATGAGCTATTTATGTTTACTTTGCTAGAACTGCCATATTGGCGTCATTAACGCCACCAGTCGATGTCAAATAGCTCAAATCGCAAATTAAACTTGACACTAAAGGCAATTCGCAATACCCTGTTTGGCGGAATTTAAAAATAAAATATCTATGCATACGCTAGTGACATCGGCTCATCTCAATTGTGGAATGGAATTAATAATACGAACAGAGTTGCACTACATTTGAATATTTTCGCCTACTTTGCTAAGAAATGAACTAAAGTAGGAATCAACATAGATTTCAATTCGTAAAACAAAAAATATATTAGACAGTATTAATTATGTCTGTTTCTAACAGTTTCCAATAAAAGAAACGTAGCGCTGCTTTAACATATAAGAATCAATTATTTAATACACATGTAGTACTTCAATCGCCAAAATGCCAACATACACCATTTTGCGAGATCTTTTTGTTTTCAGGGAATCATTCGAAGGTTTGATTTAACAGCAATCAAAATGGAAAATAGTTATCTATCATTTATATGGTTCCATCGCCAAAATTTAATGCAGGCATATTATTGATAAGTAGCAGTTATTTAAGTTATTATTAACTATAACGGGTTTTAATCACCGTTAACTACCATGTACAAAATGCGAGAATTTCAATTTTCTGAAATTTGGCTGAATTCCTCTAACTTAAATCAGTTTACTTAATTTCGTGAAAATTCTATAGATCGTTTAAAATCGCCTTAATAACTGCATTACTTCTACATGAAAAATCGAAGTATAGCGCCGTAAAACTTATACTTGTTATTAAAAATACTATTTCGTTACGCTCTCAGTAATTTGCGCCAAGCCCAAAACAGTACAAATCGGTACAACCTACTACTTTCTCAAAATCGCCAAATCAGCCATTTTTTTTTCGACAAACTATGAAATATACATATTAGTCTCGGAAATCTCTCAATCCCTTATTCTTTTACACATAAAAAACATTGAATTCCTGCTCTGATTTCACATGAACGCAATATTTTAATTAAAAAATAACTTTGTAAATAATCTAAACAGAAAAAAAATCATTATTCTTTTATTTTTACTGCAGGAGTCTAAATCTATATAAATAAAATTAGACTTTTGTCTGTACATTTCTTGGAATTCAAAAATTTTGCGATTTCTATCCGTTTCAAGCACCCGGGAATCCGATGCGACCCTCAAAAAAAAGTTTGTCTGTCTGTCATTCTGTCATTCTGTCATTCTGTCCGTGACGCTTTTTTTGTTTAAGCATCACGTAAAAACGACTGAAGCGAATGATATGAAATTTGGTGTCATGATAGGTGGTCACTCAACTTAAAACATAGGCGTCCAATTTTTAAAAAATCTTGATTGGATTTTGAGATTTTGCGAAAATCATTTCAAATTGCGTAAATTTGTGTTCGCACATCACGTAATAACTGCAAAGGTGAAAAAATGATATTTCGTGAAATGATAGGTGGTCACTCACTTTAAACTATAAGCATCTAATTAAAAAAAATCCATCAGATTTCGAGATTTTGTGAAAATCGTTTAAAACTGTGTGAATCTTTGTTCCCGTATTACGTAATAACGACTAAAGCGAATGATATGAAATTTGGTCACACGATAGATGGTTGCTCAACATAAACTATAGGAGTCCAATTTTTTAAACATTTTTATTAGATTTTGAGATTTTGTGAAAATTCTCTCAAAATACGTTTATATTTCTTCAAACATCACGTAATAATGACTAATACGAATGATACGAAATTGAGTGATATGATAGGTAGTTGCTAATCTTAATTTATAGGCGTTGAATTTTAAAAATATTTTACTTACATTTTGAGATTTTTCGAAAATCGTTTTAAAATGCTGAAAATTTGTTCCAGCATACGAAATAGAGACTGCAGGGAATGAAACGAATTTGGGTGACATGATAGACCACTCAACTTAAATTCTAGGCTTCAAATTTTTCAAAAATGTTGATTAAATTTTGAGATTTTGCGAAAATTATTTCAATATGCGTCAATATTCGTTCGCGCATCACATAATTACGACTAAAGCGAATGAAATGATATTACTTAGTTACTCTCTAACCTGTAATATTTTAACAATACATGAAAATTATAACTTCGCTTTCTTTACTTTGGCAACATACTACATCCATTCTGTGTACTCCTACAATGCTGACGAAAGTTCTTGCTTTTTGGAAATTTTCATGCACTAACCCGTCGAGGACGGGTACTTCAGCTAGTAATTTAATAAAATAGCCAAACATGGCAACCTTGATGCTTTTTTCTCCCTTTTTTGACTACAGGGGTTACAATTGAGGAATTGCGGAGATCAAAAATTAGCGTTTTTGACGGGTTTTTTTATCAATATCTCCTAAACTAATTCGAATTTCGAAATTTAAATTAGCGGAGGTTCTTTCTCGAAATTTTCCGAATTCGTGGATACCTCGTTCGAAACTCAACTCCCAGCCGTTTAGGAGGAGATGATGCTACACACACACACACACACACACAGACAGACGCGCACAGATTTTAATAGTATAGAAGAAGATAAGATTCAATAACCGAGAATGTGAAAAATTGCTCAAATTTCAACAAAATTTTTTTTAGAAGAATCAATATTTTTCACTTTAAATCTGGGTGTAAATTCGAACAGTTTACTTCCCAGGAGTAACAATTTGACAGAGTATTGAATACTGACTTTATTAACAGTTGTGTATCCTATGGTTTGCCATTTTACTCTTTAGGAATGACTATTTACTCTGAGTATTCCGCTACTGAAGCGTTTTTGTTCTTCTTCTTGCGTGCTACCTATTATTTTATATACTCAATCGATGGTGGTAACGTAAGGTAGATAATTGTCTCTCCTTGTTTTTGTACTCTGGCACATTACTCTTAAAATATTTTGGATTTGAAACGTTTTACTGAATATTTTAAATGTAAAAAACGTAAGATAAGGATCCTCTACTTTTGCCTTACATTTTTCCAAAGTTAATGTATAATTTTCTAATATTTCTACCCGAAATTATGAATTGGGAATTCAAAAATTTTGACGATCACTAAGGGACGACCCGTAAAAAAAAAACAAACTATTTTAGGCAAACCCTGCCGGTTTTCCCTTTATGTAGGCTTTATTGCTGTTGCATTTTAATAGGAAAAAAATAACTGTTTTTCTTACTTTATAATATTTTGAAGTTTCAGGTTTCAAAGCATCTACGAGACGAAGACACCGGCAAAGGCGCCTCTTGAACTTCTTGTTTTCTGCTTTGGCTGAAATTTTTTTTTAAAAATGAAAAAGATTATTTGTAAATCATATTGATAATTTACAAATTATCACGGATGTCAATATAAAACTATCTTTATATTCAGGAAAAAAAATTAACAAATGCGTTGTATGTTTGCACTGTACTGCTTCGCGTAATTTCTAAAATCCGTTTAATATGGTTTTTTATTTTTAATAGTATTGGTTGGTCTGTCTTCTAAAGGTTGTACTCGTAACCCCCCCCCCCCCCCCACCATGCTGGAATAAAAAAAGAAAAGAAAAAACATACAGGTGGTTTTATAACGAGCTTTGAGGCACTTGTCCCATCACGTGACTTGCTGCAAGATCTCTAGCGCATCCAACCCTCCTTATATCTACGGAGCTTTTGTGGTCAGCGCGTTCATTTCCGTTGTCATCGTGCTATTTTTAAGAAAAAACGTTACCCAGCTGCACCGCATATGGATGCAATTTATGATTTGTGAAAGGTTCTATAATAACATTTCACAGAGAATGGATTTTCACAGAGAATGGATTTTTCCCCCCATATTTTTTATATATGAAGAATATTTCAATGTTTTCACATCCACTAAACCTTGGCGATATATTTTTACTCCAAGCGGGTTTGTAATGCGTATGTTGACAGTAAATTTCGCTATTAGTTTACACTTGCTACTCGCCAAATGAGGCGATAAAGCACAAGTCTAGAGTCTGCGCATTTCTGGGCCACAGGTCACATGGTTCATCCTAGTCTCCCATTTCCAACGGGCTTTGAATAGCGTTGCGCTCTCTAGTAGATTTCTACTGTCTATATAAAATTCATATTTTTTCGGCTTTAAATATGATTTGATGTGCAGCTCTCAACTGTTCGAACAAATCGATAAAGAATTTCGTATGTTCAAGTTCCCAGCAGACCGAAAAAAAAGGGAAAAAAAAAAAAAGAGAATTGATAATTCCCCACGATGAGACCGTTGGGGCTAACTCGAGATTATTGGAAGTGAAAAATACAAAAAATTACTTCTTTCTTCGATGAGAGCATTAATTTCGACGTCAAAATGAAGGCAAGAGGTGTTTATCATTTTGAATTCGTACGCTAAGTTCTCCAAAACTTCACGAACTGGGTTTTTGCTGACCATTCTCGAAACCTGATTAAAAACTGAAGAATTAAATCAAAGTACGATTAAATATTTATGTGTGTGAGAATTCTGAAGGTCTGTATTTATTTAGAAACTATTACAGAAAAGTATACATCTAAAATTATTACAACGCGTAAGGTTCATATGGCATATCGCAATAACAATATATATTTTGCTGAACATTCATTGTTGCATTTCAATTTACAGTTGCAATTTATTGTTGAGTAAAGACTCAATATTGATACATTATTGGGTTGATATTGTATATAATGAATCTATATTGAAACATACATGCACATGTATACGTATTCCAAAGATGCAAATCATAGTTTTTGCTGTCTTGCAATTTCGATTGTTTGAATTAAAGAAGAACCCTGTGAGCTTTTTGGACTGACGAAGTTTCATTCATTGGAAATTGGAAGCATGCACATAATCGATGATCATACGCTTGAAACTTCCATTATGGCATAATTAACACTCTTACGTATTTCATCTTGCCAGTGAGTGGCAAATATTCTAACCGCACCGATTTTTCAGAGTTTTTACTTTTAATAACCGCCCAGGGGGTATAGTGGCTAAACCATACTATCACGCCTCGGGTGTTTACCTGTCAGTCTCTTCATAATCCGTTAATTACAAATTTTAACGTTGGCCGCCTACTAGGTGCCCCTATAATAAGATGACCAGTACTTCGGACCTTAGTAGCGGCGAATGACTGATGCTCAAGTGCCCAACCTTAAAAAAACTGAATACAGTCGACTCCGGTTATAGTGGGACTGGCAAATTTCATTCAATATATCCGAAGTTCACTATAAGCGAAGAGTCCCCCATATGCAGGGCCGGTCTGGACCGCTGAAACGGCCCGGGCAATTCGATTGGCCCGGCCCCTTAACATCAGTTGCGGGCGCATGTAGGATATTAGCTTAGCTGGGGGGGGGGGGAGCACAAATGTAGCTGAACTTCTGGTATAATGAACTCTCTTATAGCGTTAAGATATTATCTGAACGTTCAATCATAAAGTGCAGAAGCTCGCTTACAACGGTACTGGCTTATATCGTCCTAAATTATCTGTTCCCTTAAATGACTTTAAAGTCAAATTCAGTTGCATATGGCAGCGGTTCTCAACCTTTTAACGTCGCCCCCCCCCCCCCGACAAAGGCTAACTTACGGTGGCGCCCCCCCCTCAAATTTTTCAGCATACATTCAGTTTTTTAATCTTTAACAATGAACATTAGTCGAATTTTCTACAAATGAATGTTATCAGTAAAGTTTGAATGAACATTTTAAGCGAAAATGGATAGATTTTTGAGTAAAAATGAGAATAAATAAAATGATTTTTTTAAAAGCGTGCATCACTACTTGCTCTTTGGTTTTTCTCGCGCCCCCCTGCAAACACTCTGCGCCCCCCTTGGGGGTAGCGCCTCACATGTTGAGAAACGCTGGCATATGGCATTATTTCTCTCGGAGAAAATTTATTTAAAACCCAATATTTTTTATTAAAGCTTTTTTCAAAGACAACTTTAAAAATATCTTAATTCAATAATTCAAAGTCTCTTAAGACTTTGAAGGAAATTTCATTTTGATTTTTTGCGTAGGGAAGGGGGAGTGTTCAGACTCTTTAGTATTTAGTCTTCTCCGTAAATGCGCCTATGCCTAACATACCTTGATAGTGAGAATGAAACAAAATAATACCGAGTTTCCAATATAATATTTTTTTTATTATTTAGTTGACGACCAAACAATGAAACCATACTAAAAACCTAAACAAACAATACATGCAGAACATTTTAAATTCGTTCTATAAAGTTTAATTCAGTCAATAAAAGAATGGAACATAATATACAAATTTACAAAAATATACAGCGAATTAGCCAAAGGTGGCCGTAATTATACTTGAGGATTCGTTGATCATAATATTCTGGTTAGGTGAATATGGCTTTTTTTTTTTTTTTAAACATAGTTGGGCAATTTGCCGGCCTAGAGATATTTTTACAGGACAGTGGCAAAAAGTGATAAAAACTAGGAAAATGGTAAAAATTAAATTACTCAAATCTAGCATGTAGTAATTATTAAGTATAACATATTATAAAAGTGTATGTATCGGTACATTACTTGGTGAACTAAGAATTATTGCGTTTGCTTATCTGAGTTTAATTGAAATATTTTAGCTAATCAAATACAATTAAATTATTTTAACATGCTTTAAATTCTCAATTTATATTTTTATCATTAGATACTTAGAAATAGTTACATTCAGAAACTAAATTTTGACTACTGTTGAGAGTTATTGTCATTGAAATAGCCTATCAAATATTTTTAATTAATAAACTGATACATGTATTAATTTCATTTAATGAGACAAATACATACACATACAGATCTTAGATACTTTCCATACCAGATTTCTCTGTTGGAAAAATTTAAAATTAAATATTGATTAGAAAACTATGGAGGTAAAGTGAAAGTAAAACTTGAATTGGGAAAAGAAATTCTGTAATAACTTCATTTAATTTAACTCTCTACTATTTAACCTACTTCCATTAAAGTCAAGAAGTCAGAATTAAAAGTAAACCGTAACTGTTAATATAAAAAAAAAAAGTAACAAAATAGCACTTAAAAATGGCTAATGAACACTATGAAGAAATGGGTCCAAACATTGTGAATCGTATTCAGGATTCGATGTACATAGACAAGTAAAAGACATAAAACAGTATCAATTGCCTTGGACACTGTACAAAATCATTCAGATATCATAGCAGATGCGTGCCATGTAATTGTGGGAACTTTTATCTAAAAATTTGTAACTTCATTATTCTCAAAATTAGAGATTTGAACAAGCCATTCTGTCATGTCATCTTGTAGTATATTTAATACACCCGAAGTACAGAGGTGAATATTTAAATTATAAGATTGAAGGGAAGCGTGGTTAAGAGCAACTAGTCCTGACTTTATAACATAGGTTTTCTTTTAATTCAGTTAATACCTCGATTCCCATCTCTTTTTTATAGAACCAGGAGTCAGAACTGTCAAGGCTGATAAGTGATGAAAAGTGTGTCGAAAACTTGTGAAATTTCTAATGATTTTTGCTCATTATTTGTATACCTCCAGATTGCTTGTACTCTTTCTTCTCTTTGTCCAACAAGCAGCGCTCCTATAGAAATATTTTTTTCAACCTTTTCTTTTGAACAATTGTACAATCAAAAATTCGAAATAAACTTTCAACAAATACTCTTTTAAAACTGGTTTATTGCTATGCTAAGGCACCAAAAATTAGATTATGCAGAAATTACAGAATTGGGTGAAATTTAAAATTTTAGATAAATAAAAAGTTTTAGCGTTTCTGTTTATTTCAAGTTTGACGCGCTCATTTTAACTTTATCAGGTCTTACTATATGAATGACTGTATAATCTATTTTTAAATGAATTAGGAAAGATTCTTTATGATTTGGAATATTCGTTAATAGTTAAAGAAAATTAGTTAAATCTTTATTAAAAGAAAGATTGCTCAGTTATTCCTCACTCCCACTCACTAAATGGAGGCTGTTGGCGTTTTAGTTAAGAAACTATTGCTTAGATGCTCAGATTACAGGCTTAGAGTTATAAGGGCCCATGGGTGGGACTCGAGCCTCTCCAATAATTTACCCAAATATAGGCAAAAACAGGCATCACTTAACTAATTTTCAATTCTAGCATACAAGGCAGCCAGTGAAAAATTCATGTTTTGTATTTATTTGGCACTTTTCCCCCCCAGACTCTGTGGGGAAAAGAAGAAATATTGGACTCGGCTAATTTGAAAATAATGTTTTGAAGTATTTATTAACATCTTCAGAAAATTCTGTTCTTTCTTTTTTCAGCGGACCATACGTAATGTAGATTTATTTTTGCGGAATTACGGCCGCTTATTTACACATAGGGGGTATAGGACGAGGCGGGTGGTCTCCTTGACGGTCTTTCTAAGGGCTCCTAACCCGTATTTACTCTAAGTTTGGATAAAACCACGGAAAACTCCGAACGGTTAGGTCGGCGGATGCGACTTGGTCTTGAATCAGGCACCTTCCATCTCCCGGTTGAGAGCGCTATGCGCTCAGTCACTGGTGGGGCTGTCTAGAAATGCTAATTAAAATTTTCTCTATACGGAAAAGAAAGGTTTGAACATTCTTTTGTTTAATTTTACTAATATAACTAATGATAGATTATGTTTCAACTAAATAAAAAAATGGTATGAATTCAGGGTTACCGTCTATTTATTTAATTTTTTCACAAGAATGTGGGCGTGCTATTGCTTTTTTTTTTTTTTTTTTTTAATTCATTTTCTTACTATGACAGTTGTTTTTAAGGCAATTTTGAGACATTATGTGTCTGGTATGCCCTAAGTGTACATGGAGGTGTATAGAGAGTAATGTTTAAAATGTTTAGATCCGTCAGTATTTTTCAATTCTCTATGGAAAGGAAGTGGGGATCGTCGCGTCGGCACCGAGCTTCCGTTATGCGCCGTTGCTATTTTTTTCGCTTTTACATTGTACCCTGCTTGTTCCAATGGGTGTTTTAAGATGTTTTATAAAACTCATTGCAATTTTAATGTTTATAAAGATAGTTTAGATACCGGGGCTACATTATTACCGGGGCTACATTGCCGGTTTGACTCGGAGACAACTCGGAAACTGTATTCACCATCTTATTTCCGCCCAGGGTTACTTGACTCTGGGGTTGTCTCAGCCAGCTTTGAAAGCTCGTCTTAGATTGGTCAGAGTAATGATTCCATGAAGGGGGTGAACTAGGTTTAATGTTCGGGAGATCGAACCCAGCTCCCACCACACACACTTCCTTCATGATATTTAATTTGTTTTTATGCAAACTGCGCATTAAAATGTGAAAATTAATTTAAAAAAATAGACTGATTAAACATTTAATACAAAATTACATCCGATATTTTTTATAAATAAAATTTCATGTCTGTTATACTTTTTTCAAATTTAGGAATTTTCATATTTTTTAACACACAAAAATTAATTTATGCAGTTTTGATGTTTTTCTTTTTGAGATACTTTATATATTATACATAGAATATGTATGTGTTTAAAAAATTCTATGATACTGAAACATAGAATTGTTTTTTTTCTCACATTTGTGTGTAAAATTGTTAATTCGCTATTCCCAAGTACAGTACACTACAATCAGACAAAAATGTTTAACCCCTCAACAACACTTTTTTTTTTTCCATCCTTTACACATAAATGATTAATTTCTTCAATGTAAATATTTTTATCCCGCCTTTTCTTACAAAAAAAAAAAAAAAAAAAAAAAAGCGCGGGCGTAGTAGATCCACAGTGCTCTGGCCAAATCGCCCCTCATCTGTGGAACAATAGAGACAAGAAAATAAATAGGAAAGATCAGAATTTACTTACTTATTTTCAACACAAAAAATAATTAAGAATAAAAAAGCGTTCAAATCAGAAAAAAGAGGGAATGGAAAAGCAAACCAAGATAAGTCCGACAGATGGCGCCTGCAGTCTCTACGGCAAAAAAAGTACAGTCATTCTCGAGAGTTTTTGGAAACATTGTACAAAGATTTTTTATCACTTTTGGCGGCTTTTATAGCTTGATGGGTGGTTTTCACAGCAGTTTCCGTCTGTTAAAGCACAAAATATTTAAGTATTAGCAAATTTTTGGGATTTTCCAAACCTATAAAAAACAACCCTCATATCCGCCATTTATAACCCCGAGTCAACTCTCCGATTTTGCGGGGTTAGCAGAGCCTGATTATGATCAACAGGGGCCCCGGGCATTGATGAATTTGGGGGCCCCCATATATGAAATTTGTTTCATTTCTCATAAACTGTTGATATAAAATTTCAGAACAACATTTGATATTGGGGGCCCTTTCGAGCCGGGGGCCCTGGGCAAAGTCCCGATTTGCCCATGCGATAATAAGGCTCTGGGGGTTAGAATCTGCACCTGGAGTCAGGGTCAATTCTTGGGGTAACCCCTGATTTTGGAGTTGTGAATACCATTTTCTCACTAACCCTTGAAGTAGCTCGCTTTGCTGGGTTAACTCTAGGGTTTAAAGTTTGGTGAATACGGCCCTTAGGGCCGTATTCACCAAACTGTGAGTAGCCCGCCATCATCCGAGAGTTGGGAAACCTGCATTGCCGGTTTGACTCGGAGACAGCTCGGAAACTGTATTCACCAACTTATTTCCGCCCAGGGTTACTTGACTCTGGAGTTGTCTCAGCCAGCTTTGAAAGCTCGTCTGTGATTGGTCAGAGTAATGATTCCATGAAGGGGGTGAACTAGGTTTAATGTTCGGGAGATCGAACCCAGCTCCCACCACACACACTTCCTTCATGATATTTAATTTGTTTTTATGCAAACTGCGCATTAAAATGTGAAAATTAATTAAAAAAAAATATGATGTGTCCAACACATGACTTCCTTGCACGTCCATTAGATCAAAAATATTTTCGACGCACTTCCTCTAAACTTATTTGTTTGAAAGAGATAAAATATCAATAATAGTAAGGTTTAGCGATTTCTAGACAAATATTTCGATATCGCCAAGCTGAGTTCAATTTGAAATATTTCCTTCTGACACTTTATTTGGCGATATTTCACCAAAAGCCGACAAACTTGAGATAGTCTGCGAGATTTTGGGGATAGCCAAAGTAGTCATTGACCACAGACTTTCAATGAATTGAATGCATCCATACACCTCAATGTATTTAAAGTCATTTGGCTCACCCTGTAAATAAATTCTCAGTCGATTGCTGTCAAAAAAGATATGGAAAACAGTTAGATATTACAATAGTTCTAAATACAAAAGTTCAAAAATCTACGGGTTAAAGTTTTAGTGTTATACAAAATACGAAATAATTTTTGGCGCCAAATTTGGCGATATTTCGGCGAAACTCGTCAATGTCGACGAAATTTGGCGAGATTTTAAGCATGAACCAAACAATGACAGATTATCGTGAAATTTGGCGATATTTCGCCAAAACTCGCCAAGAACGATGACAAATGGCGATACTTTGGGCATGGACCAAATGACTGACTATCGCCAAATTTGGCGATATTTCGCCAAAACTCGCCAAGGTCGAGGACAGACGGCGAGTTTTTGGGCATGTACCAAACAATGACTGTCTACAGTTGTATTATATTGAAGATGTCCATAGACATTAAAGTACTAAAATTCTTTTCGGTGGTCCTGTAAATAAACTCTCCAGTAGATTGGAACCAAAAATCGAGATACACAACTAGATGTTACAACATTCTTATATATGAAATTTCATAATGGTTTTTGAGATTTGAGAGTTAAATATGCACACACGTACACCAAAAGTCGCCAAGCTTGGCGACTTTTGGCATAGTTCTTGAGGGAGGCACGTGACCGTGGTCGGACCATTACTTAACTTATGTGGTAGGACGGTATTGTGCTTGAAATGGATGAATGCCCCTAAAATTGCCATTGACCGTAATGTATTGGAAATCTTTTGAGTGTTCCTGTAGCAGAACTACAAATGATAAAGACACTTTTTTTAATGGAGAAATTCATTTTCTAACTCTTTACAGCATACATCACTTCTGAGTCGTTTGAAATAGCCCAATACTTCTAAAAAATGCTTTGATGAATTTCGGTCCATAGAGCGTAATGTATTTCGAATCTTTTGGGCGGTTCTGTAGATAAACTATCCAGTTGAATGGAATCGAAAGGGGAGGTGCACAACTAGATGTTACAGCAATCCTAAATATAAAGTTTCAACATTCTACGCCTAATAGTTTTTGAGATATGCGAGTTTAATGAGTTTCGGCCCATTGAGCGTAATGTATTTCAAATGTTTTGGGCAGTCCTGTAGATAAACTATCCAGTCGAATGGAACCAAACGGAGAGGTGCACAACTAGATGTTACAACTATCCAAAATATGAAGTTTCGACATTCTACGCCTAATAGCTTTTGAGTTAGGCGAGTTTAATGAATTTCGGCCCATAGAGCGTGATGTATTTCGAATCTTTTGGGCGGTCCTGTACATAAACTATCCATTCGATTGCCACCAAAAGGGGAGGTGCACAACTAGATCATAGAACAATCCTAAATATCAAATCTCAACATTCTACGACCAATAGTTTTTGAGATATGCGAGTTACATACATACGTACGTACGTACAGACGGCATGGAAAAACTGGCCACAGCAGACTCGCCGCTGGTCAAAATGAGTTGCAGACGCGTTAATATGATCGTGCATGCTAGCCTACGATAGGATGCATCGAAAAAATTTTTAAAATTAAATTTAGAGGTAGTCAAAATCTGTTTTTTTGTCGAAATTTGGCCCCCAAAATTTTTCGGGATCACATTACTTCCTTATACTACGTACAAGGAAGTAAAAATAGACTGATTAAACATTTAATACAAAATTACATCCAATATTTTTTATAAATAAAATTTCATGTCTGTTATACTTTTTTCAAATTTAGGAATTTTCATATTTTTTAACACACAAAAATTAATTTATGCAGTTTTGATGTTTTTCTTTTTGAGATACTTTATACATAGAATATGTATGTGTTTAAAAAATTCTATGATACTGAAACATACTGTTTTTTTTTTTCTCACATTTGTGCGAAAAATTGTTAATTCGCTATTCCCAAGTACAGTACACTACAATCAGACAAAAATGTTTAACCCCTCAACAACACTTTTTTTTTCATCCTTTACACATAAATGATTAATCTCTTCAATGTAAATATTTTTATCCCGCCTCTTCTTACAAAAAAAAAAAAAAAAAGCGTGGGCGTAGTAGATCCACAGTGCTCTGGCCAAATCGCCCCTCAGTTGTGGAACAATAGAGACAAGAAAATAAATAGGAAAGATCAGAATTTACTTACTTATTTTCAATACAAAAAATAATTAAGAATAAAAAAGCGTTCAAATCAGAAAAAAGAGGGAATGGAAAAGCAAACCAAGATAAGTCCGACAGATGGCGCCTGCAGTCTCTACGGCAAAAAAAGTACAGTCATTCTCGAGAGTTTTTGGAAACATTGTAAAGATTTTTTATCACTTTTGGCGGCTTTTATAGCTTGATGGGTGGTTTTCACAGCAGTTTCCGTCTGTTAAAGCACGAAATATTCAAGTATTAGCAAATTTTTGGGATTTTCCAAACCTATAAAAAACAACCCTCGTATCCGCCATTTATAAACCCGAGTCAACTCTCCGATTTTGCGGGGTTAGAATATGTACCTGGAGTCAGGGTCAATTCTTGGGGTAACCCCTGATTTTGGAGTTGTGAATACCATTTTCTCACTAACCCTTGAAGTAGCTCGCTTTGCTGGGTTAACTCTAGGGTTTAAAGTTTGGTGAATACGGCCCTAAGAATTTAATCCCCCTTTTTCAGACGTCCCCGGATAGCAAGCGTGAATACAATTAGGAGGTGCACAGATTGACGAATTGGATTGAAGCGCTTGTGGTCTTTTCTTTCTGGTCAAGAATGAGAATGAAAAAAGTTGTATGTTTCTTCTAAAAATTGTCATTGCTACCTTCTTCATTGTGGGTGTCACGGGCTTTCATGCAGGGTGGAAAAGATGAGCTTATCTTTTAAGCACGGGGGGGTACGGGACAAAAGGAGTACGCGGAGGAATACACCACAAGACTCGGGCTATTTTGCAAGGGAATTGAAGAGCTAAAGATTAGTAAAGGCTGGCGTACATTGTGCGTCCACGGGAATCCATTTCCATACCCTGAGGGGCATGAAGGGAGGTTTTGAATGGTCAACTGGCACGTGCAGGTCGTAAATTTTAAAGACACCAGGAAGCGGGATTACTATATTTGGCTGGATTCCTCGGTTACATACGTCTCCATCCTACTCTTTTGCAAAAATTTGGCTGAAACTTTTGACGACGGTTCTGAAAAATACTGTAACCACGCCCGTGAGACAAATTTCAGCGTTCTGTGTGTCACCCAACAAAGGATAATCGGTTATCATTTGTCATTCTACGGTTTTCAAGCCGATGTAGCTCAAAGGATGAGCTGCAGAAGACTTTCTCTCGCAATACGGAAAGCGGATGTGGGAAAAATACATTGACATGCTAAGGAAACGGATCCCGTAAACGCACAATGTACGCCAGCCTTAAGCATCACTGAAATGAATAAATTCCTGGTTTCACAGCGGTCAAGAGTGTAAAAGCCCTTTCTACAGTGCGCTATTGTTCCCCTCCACCCCCCTTGCCATGTTAGCCCACCGACCTCAGCCTAGCCACTGACAATTCCCCTGTATTTCGGTACAGATGCTTGATAATCTCTTTGTGCATTTATTGAATGCAATGTAGACAGCCTTTGAGAATGTAGACATCGAAAAACTTTATCTCGCCATTTTCAGAATTTTCGAAGTTCAGTTTTTAGGTTCACTATAACCGAAGTCATGTTCACTAAAACCGAAAAATTCTAAGTGAATCGGGACTAACGATTTGCGTTCACTATAGCCGAAAGTTCGCTATATCCGGGTTCACTTTAACCGGAGTGACTTTAACCGGAGTGACACGTTGACTGTATTTTCAATCAAACCGCATTTCTCTATCACAGTTATTAGTAGTATGTAATGATTTTTTAAAAAGTTTGCTTGGATTTATGACGCACCCATTGAAAGTTTGGAGCAAGACAGTCCCGTATTAAACTAGAGTTTGCAAAGAGACTGGAGCATGTATTTACACCAAAGTGATTCAGCGTTGGTTGCAACAAAAATAAAACGAACTCTATCTCGGAACGAGTTATTCTCGAGCAGCATTCTACGAGATTTTCCTGCTCAAATTCTGTCTTAATTTAAATGTAAATTGACTTAAAGGTGTAATTTTTTCCCCCTTTCAGTGGCTGGAGGTAAGTACAGGATAGGAAGATATCATTTTCTGACTGCACATAAACAAGCTTAATTACGAGTTTAGGCTTGTTAGATTTAAGATTTCACGAAACATGTGCCGAGATCGCTCCGAGATATGGCGAAATTTGATGAATTGCGGTTTGATGAGGAACATCTAATTTTAAATGATGTATTCCTTGCACCAGGAGCATGTTGAAACCTAATTCTTTTAGCCTTATTGTCACCAACGCATTTAATAGCCTCCTGAGTACCCAAGGAGATCTGGTTTTGATTGATTGATTGCTGAAACTCACTGAAACCGATTCCCATTTTTTTCTTTCTATTCTTTAATGTTACTTTAAATTAACTTCAACACATGAAACAATTATAATTTGCCTCTCAATGAATATTTAATGGATTTATATACGTATTTCTTTTTCTTCCGAATAAAATGTTGTTCGAAAAAATGTTATTCTGTGAAAGACAGAACGTTAAAAATAATCACAATTCTGATTATTTCTGAAAAATGTCTGTAATTCTTAATTGCAAATGACTTATTTCTTTCAAAATGTGACATTAAATACCATATTTAATATTTTATGTTTAATATTATATTTCAAT
Organism: Cheiracanthium punctorium; assembly: GCA_038373885.1. Classification (NCBI taxonomy): domain Eukaryota; kingdom Metazoa; phylum Arthropoda; class Arachnida; order Araneae; family Cheiracanthiidae; genus Cheiracanthium; species Cheiracanthium punctorium. Next base: position 728,901 of record JAWZYV010017099.1, on the reverse strand, counting down.
AACCCTAAAATAGATGAAGCTTCATTTATGCTCCCTGACAAAAAGTAATAAATTCGCTTCAACTAGAGCACTAATTGACTAACCAAGCTTCAAGCAGAAACTTGAAACTACAAATAATTAGTTTTTGAATTCATAGTTATACTATATTCTCCGAAATATCAGGTAGTCAGAAAATATAAGTTTGAAAAACATCTTTTAATTATTATTTTGACAGTCCTCTGAATACTGAAATCTGTTGGAAATACACAGTAGCTTCGACAGAGAAATAGATTGGAGAAAGATGCTTTTAACCATTTGGGTTTCGAAGAATTCACTAGTAATCCAATCGACAGTTGTTCAAAAAGCAAAAAGGATTGATATAGTATTAATTTTATATACATTTAAGATGTACAACGTTTGAATGTAAAATTTTGGATTAACATTATTAATGTCTAATAGTGAAGTTGAGATAAGTTGATGGTAATAATAAAAGTTCAAACCCATAGAAAGAAGGCTTCAGATTGTTAACTAGTTTCAATTTCGGACGAGGTACTGGAACTGGCGTACCTAGGTAAAGTAGCGCCCATAACAGACAAAGATACTGCGCCGTTTTTCTTTGAAAGAATGGCATCGATCACTTCATTTGAGCGGTATTCTTGAAAATACAGTAGAATGACCATTTATGTAGGTTCATATCATGAGAGTTCACCATGCAAAGAAAAACTGGCATAGATTTAAGTTCCAAGGACAGTGATTCAAAATAAATGCTTAAGTGTTTTATTGACGTTAACCGATTTATTCGCATCGTTGCCAGGATCTGCCTTCTGTATCCATCGTTGTTTTCCGGTATGGGTCTTTGAATGCTTGTGTTGCAGCACAGCACTCGCGTACTTGTAACGATGGGAGCGAACAGGTTAAATACTTCTGTCGTTGCGTCAATCACGCGATGAAAATCTGTCCCCCTCCCTCGCAAGTGTCGCCCATGGCGATTGTCCTTCCTTCCATACCCAAGATACGCCACTGGGCATTGGATTACTAGTTTAAGAAATCGGCCGTGTTCGAACCTTCATAGTTGAGCCTGCTAATCGAAACGAAATCGCTGCGGTATGAAAGGGTTGGTGAAAAATCTACCCAGCTCTCTTTAACTCTTTACTCTACCTCTTCTCTCTCCTTAACTCTACCCAGCTCTCCTTAACTCGCTCGGTGCCCTCGCCGTAACCACACAAAACTCTGACGTTTTGACTGTTGTCACTCACGAAGAATAAATTTGATTTCTATAAAATAACTTAAGGACGACATAGTTACACGAGAATCCTTTACTTTTTAGCACATCATTTCCCGTAAAAATAATCGATTATTTTAAAAATCGATGTCAGAATTATTTTTAACAGCACTGGCATCTGCTGAAAACTGGAGGATACGGTGGAAATACATTGATATAGAAGAACAACTGGATAGATTGCCCAATGATTAAAAAGGGCAGTCGTTGCCATCGCTCGATTTAACTACCAGCAAGATGACGGTCAATCGAATTGTTCATCGCGTGCCACTAAACTAGAGACAATTTTTTGCCATAGCTGTCTGTGCTCGCTCAGCCAGCTGTGTTTTTCTAGGTTTTGTTGTGTTTTTCTAGATTTTTCTTCCATTCAATATTTAAATGCAGACAAGTTTTCTTAGAAATCCTCCATGCAAGCCATTAATACACGACCAAAATCAGAAACTTCAAAGGGTTAACATTTACCCGCGTTAGTTCCGCAGCTTATTATTTTCTCGCATTTTTTCGACTTAATAGCTTTTCTCAGGAGGAAGTTACTGCTTAATCACATTTTAAAACAGTGCACACCCATGGCCTAACCTTGGAATTTTTACGGGACGCCCGTCGACTGATCTCGGATGGTTGTGAGGTTGGGTTGTTCACCTTCGGAAAGAACTTTCCGATGCAGAAAAGTCCGTTCGCCATTTACGTCATAGACGAGAGAGACTTGCTGTGTAGTGTGTACGGTTATTGTGTTCTTTTTCTGATAAAATGCCATTCTCTCAGTTAACTGAACTTATACATGGGCGGAGGAAGCTCTTTCCGGGAATAGGTAGAAGGTTGTTCGAAATGTAATCAGGAAGTGAACTTCTGTTGTTTCAGTTCTTGCCCGTCCACTAACGTATCCTTGTCATAATATCGGACTCTTTGCAATGAATTGCACAATATTAAGGATTTGTAATAATATCATAACATACAAAGAATAATAATCACACTTAGAAACTAATATATAGATATATATGTATATATATATCTATATCTATCTATACATATATATATATATATATATATATATATATATCATATACAACCTCAACAAAAACATTTATGTTAGATTAACGAAATATAAAAGTGGAAAAAAATAAGTAATTTAATTTATGAATTATTACAGTAATTAATTTAATTGATAATAAAAGCTGTTGTTGTTTAAGAAATAAAAAAATATTCCGAACTATATAAGTTAATGGAAATATGAGAAAATGTATAAGGCAATTTTTTTTAACTAACTATCTTATTTGCAGTGATTTGAAAACAATTATCCAAAATTCTTTTGGATTTAATATATTCGTTTTCTTAAACTGGAACTAGAACACAAAAAAAAGCTAAGCTTTCAAATTGTATTATAAGAGAATATCTGAGGTCCGGTGCATTTGTACTTTGCATTTATCAAAGCTTCGAATCAAAATTTGCACCCCAATGTAATTCTATCAAGCATAGGCACATTCAGAAGTAGAGATGGCCAATGATTCGATGAGTCGAATCAGTGATTCGAATCTTGGTACTGAGTGGCTCAGTCTTTACACTCACTCTCTACTGATTCGAATCTCAAGCCCTTAAGGGAAATACATTCCAAGTGCGAAGGGAAGGAAAACTTATTTTCCCTTTGCCGTTCCCAGAGATTTTCCCTTACTCTTTCAACTCTTTTCGACTCTTTACGACTCTTTTCGACTCTTTTCGACTCTTTACGACTCTGAGTCGATAGATGATTTGAAACAGTAAATGAGTGGGTGTGGGTGAGTTGGTCACTGAGTTGGTGCAGCAACGAATCTTTACTGATTCAGTGTTTCGCTCTGTTTCGGTGATTGTATACTATCGTTGAGATTCGTTAGTTTTTCGAATCTTCTATCGACTCAGAGTCGAAAGGAGCCGAAAAGAGTTGAAAGGATGTTTCATTTAATTGGAGTTTTTTTTTTCGAATCTTCTATCGACTCAGAGTCGAAAGGAGTCGAAAAGAGTTGAAAGGATGTTTCATTTAATTGAAGTTTTTTTTTCGAATCTTTGGTGTTTCATTTCTTGGTTGGTGGTCGGATTTAAAGTTTTATCTGTCTGTGGGTGTGGAGTGGGTCGAACATCGTTTGCTTTTGGCGGGGGCATAGGCGTTACTTCCTAAGGGCAAGAGGGGTCAATCCCCCCCCCCCCCGAAAAAAAATTAAGAAAATTCAAGTATCAGAGCTATTTATAATAATGATATTTTATACAATCGGAAACATTTTGTCACCCCATCCAAATATTACATGCCAATTTACGCCAATACTCGTGGAAGAGCGGAGGGGGGGGGGTGTCTCAAAGTTGTTTAAACCTTTTTCCCTCGGGGGGACTCCCTCCTTCTAACTTGTCTGTCTGATTTAATATTTGTTTAAAATTTAATGAAACATCCCTTTTCTACTTTTAACTTCAATATATGTCCCCCTGCCCCCACCCTAAAAAAAAAAAAAAAAAAAAAAAAAAAAAAAAAAAAAAAAAAAAACAGAACGTTAAGTTTACATGGTGGAGGGTTTTCATGTGAAGGGAAATAGAATGAAATAAAGTTAGGATTGTGCTTGTCACTTTTAATGAAGGATACAGGGGCGGTATTAAGCGCTCTCACAAAAGGACTTTGTAGTAAGCAAAATAACATTTCGCTTTATTGCTGCAGATTTCGTTTAAGATATTTTTTTACCTTGTTTTTCGTTTAAGGGGAATGATTTTATTTTCTTTCGTAATTCAGAGAAATACAAAATAGGGTCTAAAGCAGTGGCGTAGTTAGTGTTATTGACAGTGGCGTAGCCAGGATTTTATTTCGGGGTGGGCTGGGTATCAAATTTAAAGATAAAGTTCAATTGTAAGCTAAGTAAAGGGTCCCATTTTTTTGGGGGGGGGGGCAGCAGCCCCTCAGTAGGACTGGGCCAAAAATCGATAAATATCGACATATCGGTTTTACTTCAACATCAAATATCCGATATTCCCATTTTCATTTCAGTGAAATCTCGAATTCGATAAAGGTTAAAAATACAGGCCGGTCAGGGGCGTAGCCAGAAATTTTTCATGGGGGGGGTTATGACTACTGCAACTCATATATATGTATACGTGTGTGTGATAATGTAGTGAAGAATATACATTTTGTATGGCAAAAAATTCCTCATGGGGGGGTTATGACCCCCTAACCCCCTCTTGGCTACACCTCTGAGGCCGGCGATAAGAAAATCCTGAGATCAATACCAGCTTGTGATGCTTTTGCTACTGCTTTCTCTCCGTTGATGACGATGCCGGATCGCGGAAAAAACAGCTCCATGGTTTATTAGTCTAATTACCATAATTAATTAACGTATATCTCGGAAACTATCCATCGGAGCGCGTTTTTATTGATTCTCGACCCCCGTAGTCTCAACACCCCACCGATACTTAAAATTTCGAATGCTTTGACACCAAACTTAACCTTTTAATCTTACAGGCCCAGGGGTCATACGAAGCTCCCCTATATTTTCAATTTGGGCATTTTAAACACTAGCCTCCTCCGGCGGCATCTCCAAAGTCTGGAAACCATCCCAGAGCCAATTTCTACATGTTTGCAGTCCTTTTAAGCCTCAATCATGGTTAATTAGTCTAATTACCATAATTAATTAACGTATATCTCGGAAACTATCCATCGGAGCGCGTTTTTATTGATTCTCGACCCCCCTTTAGGAATTTCCATCCTTACATAAAATTTCGAATGCTTTGACACCAAACTTAACCTTTTAATCTTACAGGCCCAGGGGGTCATACGAAGCTCCCCTGTATTTTCATTTCGGGCAGTTTAAACACTAGTTTTACTCGAGCAAGGAGAGAGAGATGCTAGCTGCCCGAGAACTCAGCGGAGAAGAAACTCGATGAATGGGTGAAGGGTGTTTAAATAGTACGGCTTTCGGCGCAGAGAGAGGGAAAATTTCTTTAGTTGTTTTATTGATTCATGATTCGAATCACTGATTCGAATCATCGAAGTAGTGAGTGAGTTGAGATTCGAATCAGTAAAATGAGTCGAACCGCCCATCTCTATTCAGAAGTTTTCTTTCGTACCATTTATCGAGCTGCTTAGTGGGGTTTTCTAGATTTTTCTTCCATTCAACATTTATATGCAGTCAGGTTCTCTTAGAAATCCTCCGTGCAAGGCATTAATATACTACCCAAATCCGAAAGTATAACTCTTAAGTATTCATAAGAATTGAGAGCTGCCTTTTTAAAAGAAAGGTGTGAATGTGTTTGTTTACTCTTAAGATGTATTGCAAATGTTTGGAATTTTCACATTATTGAAAGCTACAGTGCACTCTTGACTAACCGGTGGTTGGTTAGTCCGGCACGTTCAATAAATAGTCTGGCGCTCTTGGGAAACACATGTCTTATTGTTTTCAGATCCGCCGACCACCGCGATGTAAACAAGCATGCCCGCTTTTGTGCTTCCCTCCCTCTTTCGTCAATGTTTTCTAGCTTACCTAATGTATTTTGTTGTGCATTTTGTGTATCTTGTGTCTATATAATGCCAACCAAAGGAAAGCACATGACTTTAACGCGCGGTGTCCCTGCCGTGAGAACACAGCTCAGATGTGTTGACTGTGATTCAAGAAGAATAAATTTGATTTTAATAAAATACTTAAGGAGGATATAATTACACGAAAATCCTTTTCTATTTAGTACATAAATTCCCGTAAAAATTTTCGATTATCTGTAAAATGTACGTCAGAATTACTTTCATCATACCGGCATCCACTATTTTAAACTAGGCAGACTGTTCAATGCCGAAAGAAGAGCAGTCGTTGCCATCGTTCAATTTAACTACCCACAATATGGCGGTCGATCGTATCGACCATCGCGTGCCACAGAGCTAAAGGACATTTTTGACACAACCAACAAACAAGGACACAGTTGTGTCAAAAATGTCCTTCAGCTATGTGGCACGCGATGGTCGATTCGATCGACCGCCATATTGGCGGTAGTTAAATCGAGCGATGGCAACGACTGCACTTTTTTCGGCATTGGGAAATTGGTGCGCTTCAAAGGGTTAAATTTGTGTCTAAAAAATGTTATCTTGATAATCTAGAATTTTTCGATAATTCGGCAGTAGTCTGGTCCCATAAATAAATATACTGCTCGCCCACAGATAAAAGGTCGGCTTTGGTGCGCTGCCAAAAAAGTAGATGCTGCGATTTGTTTCAATGGGGGATATGGATTCAGATGCGCAAGAAATTCTCTCTGGTATGTGTGGACAGGGTTGCCAATTTAGCCACTTTTTGGCCAACTGACACTACTGAAGTATTTTGTAAATCAGAAATGAAAGTCCAAATGATTAAAAAAAACACTAGTACCGTATAGAATTTTAAGAGACCTTGCACATCTGAAGAACCCATCTTCCCTGTGAAACAAATCGCAGCATCCATTTTTTTTTTGGCAGCGCGCCAAAGCCGACCTTTTATCATTGGGCGAGCAGTATGTCGGATTATTAAGATTGTACTGTAATCCTATTTCGTTTGAATAACACTTGCCTGTCACTTCTGAACGGCTAATGTCACTTTATACAAATGTAAGGACAAGCGTTTAAATAATGAAATTTCATTATTTAAACTCTTTCATTTGAGTTATATGCTGACCCCCTCATAAGCAGCAACAACAACAAAAACAAATCTTTTTGTAGCACTGATTGCCGTTAACGATCTAAAAATTTGCCTCTTTTAATACACAACCCTTTGTTTATTTTAAAACTTTATATTAGGTTTCGAATGAAATGATCATGCAGTCAAATCGCCATTTACTTAAAATGTTACATGCTACCCTAACACGAAGGTCGTTTGCATACGTGAGAAAATGATTGTAAACCTTTAAAAACGTGAACCATTTCAGACCTAATGAGTTAAAATGACGGGCTATTGCTCAAATTTTTACAATAGAGGGGTTACAAGGTTTCTTTATTTACATTCTGGGACACACACAGACACAATGGAAATATGCTGCAAATGAGGCAGCGCCTTTTCATCAATGTTTAAAGTTTTCTCTAAAAAGAACCTGATACTCATTGAGCATTGATATTATCTTTTTTTTTTCTTCTTTTTTTTAAGAACTGTAAATCCTGCTAAAGGCATCGATTATAAAGCACTTTCTTTTCAAAGATTTTCGTAATTTATGGGGACTCCTGCTTAATTAGTGATCTCATTACAAGAGCCATTGAACAGACAATGTTAAATTCAATATTATCTTCCATGAACGTATAATTAAACTTCTGGCGCAGATTCTACATTGAACAAGGAAATTTATGTCAAGCTTAATTAACAAATGAAAAGACTGTCATGGCACATGACAAAGAAGTTCCATTTTTTTCCTTCTTTCTTTCTTTTTCAAAGGTTCTGTAAGGCTATTTGTGGACCTACAACGATTTCTGTAGCACAGATTTATTATAAGGTGTGTCTCGTTCAGTAGATAGGTATAAATTGAAGTTTTTTTTTTTTTTTTTTTTTTTTAACTTTGGCGTTCTCGAATTCAAGATTTTTATATAATTAGAATTTAGATTGAGTCCGGAAAAGGTATTTCCATATCAATCCTCGTAATACCTTGCAGCAGATTGTGAATAATTCTACTTCAGTTTGTAACTTTTGTTCGTTTGCTTGCTGCTTTTAGTAGTAAAGGGAAGGGAAGATTATTGAAAGTTTGTCATTGCTGTCTAGACTACGATCTGCTGAAATTTTCTTTGCTCCTTTATTTTTTTGACCAAAGGTTTCCAACTTTCGGCCTTCGAAGCTTTCTGGGAAAATTATTAGCAGCATCAAACTCGATGTTCTTATTTAAGGGAAAAAATTCGTGTGGAAACCCATATATAAGTTTCAGATGCTGTTCATATTCAATTAGATTTGATTTTCCTTGGTTTCCATGAAATTTAGTGCTTCCACTTGTGTTCTATTTCACTCTCCCTTTTCCTTTCCGCGTCGCTTTCAAATTCTTCTTCGCTCCATCTCCTGAGACCAGGTCCATACCGAGAAGAAAATTTTGAAGCGAATCCAAAGTGCGAAAAAGGTGGATTTCTTTTTCTACAAAAAGGCTTTATCGTTACTATTCAGTAAACAAAAATCGAATTTTTAGCGGGAGCCTGGTCCCCTGGAGTACCTTCTAGCCTCCTGGATGTGGCCTTGCCTGAAAAAATCACCAGAGGTTGAGATGCTTATTTTTTTTTCAGGGGTTGTAGGAGACAGTGCCCAATTCTCACTGAACATTTTTATTTTCTTGTACGAAGTAAAAGGATGTTAAGTGATCACGAAAATTTCGATATGCAGATTTTGATTCAAAAAATCGATTTTGACTACATCTAAATTTACTTCGAAGAGTTTATGAGAGATGCCTCAATGTTCCTATCGATGCATGTACAGTTAGTTCATTTTGACCAACCGCAAATCCATTTTGACACGTTTTTCACTGACGTCTGTACGTACATGCGTACACTAATACGTAACTACTAGTAAGCGTTGCGCACACTAGTACATAACACTTGTACGTAACTACTAGTAACGTACGTAGGTACGTACAGTCGTACTTATGTAAGTAACTCGCATATCTCAAAAACTATTAGTCGTAGAATATTGAAATTTTACAGTTAGGATTGCTGAAATATCTAGTTGTGCATCACCTATTTTCGTTCCGATCCACTTTGTAGTTTATTTACAGGGCCTCCCAAAAGAATTTCAGTACATTAAGATCTATGGGCGTCTTCAATATATTATGTCTATAGTCAGTCCTCATTGTTTGGGCCATGCCCAAAATCTCGTCAATTGCCCTCGACCATGACGAATTTTTCAGCAATATCGCCAAACTCGGTGCCAAAAGTAATTACATATTTCGCTTTACATTTGCCACTAATTCGTAATTACATATGCCACCTTTCAATGGCATGTTTCAGGGATCGTGGAGATATTGCGAAAGAAAATATTTTTTTGCAGTCTAGCCTTAAACGTTCACAATCAAATTCATGTGTAGCCCTGATCATCTTTGTTTTAAGATATCTCTGAAACGTTTTATGATGAAAGGCTGAAATTTTGTACATCACGACACATAGTGTATGGGGGCACATTTTACTAATTGGGAACTTTTTTGTACTATGGTTGTACACAAATAACTTTAAAAAAATTATTGAGGAAATTATTGAAAATTATTGAAAAAATTATTGAATATTTCTTGACAGTCTTCTTTCATGCCTTATTTATAACCAGAGATTTATCATCGCACGGGCAAATCGGGACTTTGGCCAGGGCCCCCGGATCGAAAGGGCCCCCAATATCAAATTTTTTCTGAAATATTCTTTTTTATATCAAAATTTTATGAAAAATAAAACAAATTTCATAGATGGGGGCCCCGAAATTCATCAATGCCCGGGACCCCTGTTGGTCATAATCAGGCTGTGTTTATAACATTTATCCAATTTGCATTGCCTACTTACCTCTAATGGATGAAGAATTAAAGCGTGTTACCACCTTTCTGAGACACCCTGTAGAATATAGTCATAAATGGTTATGGCCAGTACCTTAGTTTGAATGGAGACTATACTGAAAAGTAATAATGCATTGTTTTGTGTATAGTAAAAGATACACGTGTTCACTATACACGTGTGAGTGAGCTTAAAACGTGCATAGTAAAAGTTGTATTTACCTTCGTAAGTTGTAATATTCGCTTACTTTTTAAATGAGCCCCTTCTGCCACCTGTACACTCTTGTTGGTGGACAAAAATTAAATTATATAATTTCAGATTTTTTTTATACATTTGTGGAGGCTTTCGAATCCAAAAGCTCGGTCGAAAGGTGAGGTTTTGCGAGTTTGATGACCTTCAAATGTATTCCAAAGCGCCGGACATATAACCAATGTAACCTAGGAATGATCTGGATGGACGACGCGGTAACAGCCCGTATCAGAATTACGGTGAGGCTAGGCAAAAAAAAAAAAAAAAAGCGCGAGGTTACAAGACTGATGAAGAGGGGGAAGAAAAACCTGAAAGGAAAATGAACGTTTTTTTGTGTAAGAAGGAGACCTTCGGAATTTTCTAAACCTCACCCACTATATATTTTTAATCTTTAATCACTCTGACGGAACGCTTGACGGGTGTTCCGTTTTCTTACGGAAATGACGACCACCATGGGTGGAAACTCCGAATATTTTGTGCAGCTTGGTTGGTGTTTACGTGCTGAAAGTGTGTTTCTGCATAAGATTAAAATATGCATATATAATTCACAAAAACTTCGACTGGTGCTTCTAATGATTAATAATTCATACCCAGGTTCATTGTACTTTACAGTGAAACCACTATTATTAGAGATCATAAGAATTCATTCATCAGAAGAAGATCATTTCTAGAAAAGGGAAAAAGCACATTTCTTTGAGCAACAAGATGTGATTAAACTTAAAATTACCGTTCTGTTTGCCTGGAAAAAAGCAGATCACAACACCGGACATTACATTTGTAGTACTACTTGTGCCCTTTCCAGAAATTTCTTGCACGAGCACACGACCATCGCAAGTAGTACATAGCGGTTTTCAGCTGCCGGTCAGAAATCAAACTTGTCAAGTGTGACAACCTAAACCATTGGTCTAGCTCGGCCCTTTTAATTTGAAAAGTTACTACTACTTAAACATATACTATCTATGACTATCTCGCGAACTGAAAGGCTAGATTTGGCTCATGGCTGATTTTACTCCAGCCACCGCAAGTCTTAGGTTTATTTCCAACAGTTTTAACCTCTCCCTTTCTACGGCATCATGCAATTTAACTGTTACCTTGTTTATTATTGTCGACGCTTACTGAACATGCAGCAATCATCTTAGAACCCACAAATTACCAGCTGTTGAAAAACAACAGGATTAACGCAACGCTTAGTTTGTTGTATCGAAGTATAGTTATTTAAGTAGATGAACTGGACGGGAACCTACTGATTAAAGATAAAATCGAACAGATGCGACAGGGAACTCCCCTTCATGACGAAAAATTCGAACTCACAACCCCCTGAGCCAAACAAAAAGCTGTGGCAGTTGCTCCAGAGTTGTGATCAGGTTATATTCTTTTTTGTTTTATGATAGTGGAGGAGGCAGAGAATTTTTCTTAACCCCTTTTTTAAATTAAAGACTTGATCCTCTTTAGATGATACTTTATAAATCAATTTTTAACCAAAAATATGTTAACAACAAGGGTAACCATAGTGTGGTTCACGGCGCATAAATAGAGGAAAACAAATTTTTCTAAAATTCTGAACACTTTTCATAGTCTACCTTGATTAACACGATCTTATGAAACATATTTTGAAAATCTCAACAATTTTTGTATACTTTATGTGTTTCTTAGTGCTTTGGTGACTTACTTCACGGAACATGTTTACGCCTGAATCACCAAGTTCAATCGTTATGTGTTCTGTGAATACAATCTCTTTCCAGAATTCCTGTTTCTATTTAATTTGGGAAGAAGGTAAACATCAAATCGGAAGAAGCCACTTCTGATATTCTCAAGTATGCAGTGTCAACAACACCTTTATTTTCATGAACATGAACAGGATATCCCCCTTCCTGCCTAGTTTGTTGAACTTAATCAACCGCACAAATTTCATTTTGCATTCAAATGGCCAATCATTTGTAGTTTAGTCGCTGAAACTGTGAAGTTTGTGGTGGCGCAATTAGTAACTTTTATAAAATTGGAACAGCTTATTCCAAGTTAATCACTTTGCAACTAAAATATGCACATATGCACAGACAATGCGAGGGGATGGGCAGGTGGGTAGGCATAAGCTTCAGTAGGGCGCACTAAGTAAGGAGAACACAAAATTAAAATCTTGTCAGGGGCGTTCTTAACCCAGCTATGACTCCGTGCACACAGTATTTTTTTTTTTTTTTGGGGGGGGGGGAAGCACTTTTTGCTGTACTTTTGTAATTTGTGCAGAACTCTTTTCTAAATATATTTTAAATTTATTGAAATAAAGTTTTGTAGAAGTTTTTATTTATTTCAATTCATGATATAAACAGAAAATTAATACTATGTAACTATTTCTTTCTTTCTTTATAAAAATCATTTTTTTTTTCAGGCAAATAAGCTTTCTGTTAAAAATCGGAATCAACACATTGTTTAATTAACTCAAGAGGTACTACAAATTTATAGTAAGTTTCAGGGAGTTGTTATTTTTAAAACGCATGTATTGTATTAAGTGTTATATCATGTGAATTTTAGAATGTGTGTTATAGAAAACTACATAGTGTTACACTAAAAGTTTGCAAAAAGTTGTCTGTTTTAAAAGTAAACAAATATCCCAATCAAATTTGAAGTAAAAATTAACTTATATGCCGAAATTCAAGCTTAAAACAAATGTATATCGATCAAATATCCCCCCCCCCCCGCCCCCAAGCAAATCTCGGAAGATTGCCTATAATCACAATTATAATTTTTTACTTTTTCTATCAGTGGTGTAGTCTCGGGCATTGAAGGCGTTTACTTTTCTATTTCAGCTTATGCGTCCATCCTCCCCCCCCCCCCTCCTTTTTATTTTCAAGATATCAAGGAGGACGCTCAAACTTTTTTAAAAATTTATTAAAATTTTCATTTTCCAATTCTGCGTCTGAAAGGCAGCCAAAAGAAGCTGTTTGACCATATAAGTAGACTTGCAATCCTTTTGAAAATGCTAAATAATGTAAGCATATCCTTAGAAATAAAATACACGTGCGATCTTGTCAAAAGGTACTCGTGGTCAAATAGTGCCTTCCCAAATGATTGATAAAGGGCAAAATAAACTCGTATAGCAAGGGATCCAGTAGAAATGAAATAATTATAAATATTCCGTTCACTTTGACGTTTGGATTGTCGACGGTTATATATAAATGTTTTTGTTTTTCTTAAGGCACTGTTGATCTAAATTACATAGTTTTACTATCAAAACTTAATTGTTTACAATATGCAGTAACTAAATAACAAATTAGGAACAATAATTAGTAACATTTAACCAATTGCACATACTTAAGTTAAATTCCGAAAAAACGAGCGTCCCTCACTTTTTTTCTTAGAATTACTCTGTTGTCTTTTGTAGCAGCTTTTCTATAAAGCCAATAATGTGATAAATAAATTTTTTTCATTTTTTTCATTTTTGACGTTATTAGAAAAACCAACTGTTCTTTCTTTTTCTTCTTTTTTTATAATCCTTATATATATATATATATATAATAAATTTTCAAAATTGATGCAATAAATAATGCAAAAAAATATACAGTTTGAATTTGGAGCGATCTGACGAATCGCATGAATTTATAAAATATATGACGGAATAATGCGGAATGAAAACAATTTTCAAGATGTTTTATTTTTATATCAGAACATAAAACTATGGTTTCCATACACGCTGTGTAGTCCATAGACTGGCACCGTATCTTATTATTCAATCCCATTGTCTCGCATTCTTCACGACCTCTGTGACAGGAAATTGGTATGAATAATGCAAAATAAAATAAATTGTAACATTTTTACAGAGGCAAATCGAATAAGGCTCTACGGACCGTCATCAAAATAAGTAATTTAGTGTCCTATTTCCCCACCTAGGCAGATGCCCCTAGAGTAGGACTCGAGGGGCAACACAACACACAACATTCACATTTTAATGTCTTACTTGTTTTAAACTGTTGCTCCCATCGATGTAAAGACAAGTTATCTTTCTTGTTAATTATATTGCGTGTTTATATTTTATTTGTCTAAATATAAGTCACTTACCTACCGACTGTTTCTCTCGCCTTTTTATTTAGCATTTAAACACCTCGTGTTAATACATGGTAATTTTGGCAACCCTATTTAAAATACGCATTTAAAGTGTCCCACAATAATAGCGTATTATTATACGGAAAAAACACTCAAAATATTGGTAACTTTAAAATAAATATAAACTTTGTGAAAAACACACATAAAATGTTACTTAAAAAGAAGATACGATGGTTTCGACTGAAAATGTTTTCAGTCTTCCTCAGTCAAAGCCCTGGAACTGAGTTCCCTCTGTTTTGTGAGACGAAGGGCTTTGATTGAGGAAGACTGAAAAAAAATTTCAGTCGAAATGATCACATCTTTTTTAAAGTAATATTTTATGTGTGTTTTTTCACAAACTTTTTATTTATTTAATGTATTATTATATTTTCCTTGCCATTAAGCCATAAAAAGACATATGATTAATGAATTACTTCAAAATTTTAATTTATTTATTATGTAGAATCTTATAACTTAGCTTTTTCATATTAGACTCTAATGAGGAATCAGTTGCTCGTTTTACCATTATCAGTTTGATAAAAATTATGTTCGCAGGCGTTGTTTTTACGGTAGGGATAATAAAAACCAATGCAATATATATATAGTTAATGTAATTAATATATATATATATATATATATTATATATTTATACTGCTGCATGCCCGTTCTTCGCACGGTAGGAAACGAAAATTTTCCTTACATGTGTAATTCGAATTAATTTCAGTGATGTGGAATCTAAAAAAAGCTAAATTATTTGACCCTTGATGTAAAGTTTGCGTCATGAGTACTAACCTGGCATCATTGCAATATAATGGCACAAAAAACTACGTCAGTGTCATTCGCGATGAGAAAAGTGAAAAGCTTGACGGTTTGCAGAAAATTCCTGACTTTCAATACGTCTATTTCTACATCATACTGTTACTACAAGAATTACAACAACCATTTATCTAAAAATAGCTGCGCACCCGCTCTTCATACGTGAAGAAGCGAATATTTTACTAAAATCATATCTGCATATGACAAAACAGAATTTCATTTTTAAAAAGTTCAAGAAATCTCTTCTGTTGAAATTACTGCAGGATAGTAACGCAAATTAGAATTACTTATCGTTTAGTTGGTTGTAAGACAACCGTTGAAAAAGGATGAACAGAATACTTTTATTTCATGAAATATTTATTAACGTGTTATATAGTGATTTATTCATATTATCCTTACAAATAAATATACTAAAACTGCCTATTACACATATTAATAATATCCGTCTTCACTTCTCCCTCTTCAAGGCTCAATTTAAAGAAACAACTTAGATTATTTCGCACAAATGGGACCTATTCTATGGCGATTCTTTGCAATTTACGCATTAGCATAAACAATAATCATTTCACATAATGGTTGTCATTAAGGAAGCTCTCCATATATATTTATTTTATACATAGTGTTGTAAGACTGGCGTATTTAGCATCGCAAAACATTTCGTCTCGCCGAGGTAGAAAATATCCAACCGGTGGTAATTTAAATATCCATGTATCCAATACAGTGATATCTTATAAATACTCCAAGGTTCTTTCTCCTGAAAAACACCAAACTGTGTAATCTCGAAAAGCTTTTTCGAATCGCTTTAATTGCGACAGGACGTTAGAGTTGCAGAGTTGACAAATTCCATGCATTTTTAAAATATATGGCGTCACTGTTTAATTGTGGTAAAAGATACCCCGATTGGTTGAGGGAGTTAATTTGGATATTTCGCATAGTAGTTTTCTAACGGAATCATATTAAGACTTACAACGACGCTGAAAAATTTTTTGCTTTATGGAGGACCACTATAGAGGAACGTAATCCAACGTTAAAATAAAACTATACTCGCAACATGCATATGTTAGGAAACATATATAAGCCTGCGGCATAATTAAATACAAAAAAAAAAAAAAGTAAATAGAAAATTATTAATACATCGCGTTTTAAACGAACTTTGTAGCTTTTAAAATGACGAACATTTTCATCTTCGTTAAAACATTTCAATTTTTAAATGGGCAACGGATTAAAATACCACTTATAGTAATAATAATTGTGAATTTCTCAGTTTATTTTTATAGTAAGTTTTAATCAAAATGTCTCCTTGGGTTAAAATAAAAAGCAGGAGTAAATGCGTTGGAATTGTGGCGTAATTTTTACTTATCTTGAATCAATTGACGTCATAGATCCTCCCTTGCGAATTGAAAAGTTGGTGTCCCATTTTAAAACTCTATCGATAGGTTGAAAAAAAAATCTTTTTTTCTAATCCTTTCTGTGGCATCCCAACATAAATTCTCTTGCCATGATTTATTAATGTAATGGCGTCAATTCTCCCCGTTGATGCTGTTAAATTCTAAACATCATATTACATTAAAATTCGTAAAAACCACCCAATTTATAAAATTTTTTCGTTTTTATTTTAAAAGAGGGCAAAATGTCTTTTTTATCATTTGCCAAAATATCAAAAAAGGTATATCGGATAGAGTTCATGATGCGACAGTTTTAAAATTACTTTACGAAAATTTTTGTAAAATGTCATCTTTAAATAAAAAATTCCTAAAAATCTGCAAATTTTGCTACATATTCAGAAAAAAACTGTTTTTAAAAGAAAATTTTCTCCTCTATTCGATGAAATAAATGTTGTTTTGCTGCAAGTGTAATTACTGTCATTATTGAGTACTAGGTGAGAAAAATCCGAAAAATCGTTTAAAACATAAAAAAAAAAAAAAAAAATTCTAGACCGAATTTTGAAAAAATCGCTTCGAGGTGCACAACTTCATGTTTAGAACTTCCCGAGTACCAAATTTGGTGATTCTAGGTGTAGCCGTTTGTCCGTAACGCCGCCGACAGACATACAGGCATCTTCTTTTAAAATAAGTAGAGAAGATAAATCAGTATGCTTTAATTCGATGAAATCTGACAAATCCAATAAATTTATAAAACGTACAAAATTATGCTGCATTAAATTAGCTTTCAAGTTGCATTCTATCGTCGAACATAAATTTTTACTTTTTTGATTTCTATCCAAAGTGACACCGCTAACAATATTAATATCAAACCACCCAGCCCCCATCCCTTGAAAAAAAAAAAAAAAATCGACTATGATTCAGCTAGTAGTTTATACACATCGTCGTTGTATAAAGTCATAAATTACTGGACCTCAAAACTGAAGTATCCCACTCCTCGTAATTTATATCGGGGTGGATTTCTTTGGCATTCTCTTGTACCGTTTATTGTTAAGCGGATAAAATATGGCAGCGAACGTGTAATTTCGATAATCTGACTTTCTGTTTCGGAAATCGTTTTAGCCAATTTAGTTCTTAGAATACCAAATCAGTTTCTAAGCTGTATTAGGAAAATGGTTTATTTAAAATTGTCCCGATTACACCTAGATTCATTTAACTAAAGAAGAAACAAAATGTAAAATAAAAATCAGTGTGTTAGGCATAATTTACTTTTCTTGTTTAACCCTTCGAAACGTAAGCATTTTCGCATCAATATAGAACACCCACTGGATAGACTGCCCAAAGCTGAAAAAGTGCACCCGTTGCCATCGATCCATTTAACTACTAACAGCACGGAATTCGATCGAACAGCCCATCTGGGGCCACAGAGCTTCGTTTTCTTACACAGCTGGCTGCGCAGGCCCCCGCCAGGGGTGTAAACAGAAGAGGAGGCTCAAATTCAGCTGCATAAAATGGACTGTTACTGTGATATGTTCGCCTTTTCAAAATAGCACATCTGTAAGGGAGTATAGGTAGAATTTATTCAGTGATTAAAGGGAGTGAATAATTATTAAGTGGGGGCTCATGTTTTTATGGGTTTATAGTGATAGATGCCCGAAGTTTATTGCAGGACGATGGCGTCTATGATCTATTTATTTTGACCATTACTTACCGCTCGAACCATCTATGGGAAATGTGCATGTTAAGGCAAAATTTATGTATACACGAGGGGTATCTATCTAGGGAGTGCGGATGCCTTGGGCGGAGATTATTTAACCCTGTACGCGCACAGCCAGCTGTCGTCAAAAAAGGGTCTCTAGATCTGTGGCACGCGATGAACGTTTCGATCGTCCGCCATCTTGCTGGTAGTTAAGTCGAGCGATGGCAACGGCTGCCCATTTTTCAGCATTGGGCAACCTATCCAGCTGCTTTCGCATTCTTCCATTTTTCAGCAGATGTCAGTGCTATTAAAAATAATCGTGGAAATTTTTTACGGGAAATGACGTGCTAAAAAGTAAAGGATTCTCGTGGAGCTATGTCACCCGCAACTATTTTTATAGAAATCAAATCTATTCTTCGTGACTGGCAACAGTCAAAACGCCAGAGTTTGGTGTTCCCAGAGCGGGAACTCTGCGCGTTAAAGGGTTAAAACTTTGAAGCTAGTTGAAAATTATTATTGAAAAAAAAAAAAACCCCTCAAATATCTCACAAGAAATTTCCAAAATTTTCAGGTATTGGAATTTCTCAAATGTTTACACGCAAGAATTTTTCGCAGAGCTCTCTCATGACAGTAATTACTAACAAACCTAATCGAAATCAACCTATCAAACACCCCTTTCACCTTAACTATGAATGACGTCATTTTGTTGACAGAATAGCCATTCAATGTTTGTTTACAAATGACGTAAGTTGACACTTGCACGATCGCCGCCGATTTTGTTTCGCTAAGCAATTACCTTTGAAACCGGATCGACCTTGGCGTGATTCTGCGGGCGGTCGCCAACAGAAGCGCGTTTTTCCGCCCAATACCTGCTCTTTTTTATTTGTTTAGCTACAAAGCTATCCCGTCGTCTTTGATAGTTTTTAAATAGAGGTGAAGCCGAACTGCAAGGTTCAGAAGGCACTCAGGTGACAGAACATGAATTGCTTAAGGGTTTTGGTAAGTGCGTTTATGATCTGCGTGACTATTTTTATCACTTTGAGCTACTGTGTAATATGCTTCTCATTTTCTTGATCATTAATAACAAAATATTTTGCTGTTAAAGCACTATTCATTCATGGAACTTTTCTCCTTTGTGTGTATTACTATGATTGTTTTGATATAAGTAAGGAATAATTGATGTAAGAAATGCAACATTTATGTAATTACAAATAATGAATTTTTCTACCCTAATGAACCACGGAACTGATTAAACCAAATTTGATATTATTTAGTATCAACGTTAATATTACTGATTTAATTTTTCTTTTAATTTTGCAAGATAACTGAAAAATTTCTCAACTGATCCTTTAAAATATGAATGCATTTAAAATTTACAGTTTTATAAATACTATTTCATATGCGTAATAGCAGCACTATTTTCCATAAAGAAAAAAAAAAGTATAGATGCTGTAGATTTTTTGTTGTGTAAAGTTCGCTGTACAGTTTTTGTATTAAATAATTAATGTAAGATTTTTTTTTCATTCATTCGTCATTTTATAGATATATTATTTTATATTATTGATCATAATTGCTTATTTTATGAGACATTAATATTGATTTCGTAATGAAGTAAAATCTAAAATAAAATAATCATTTTTAATTTAAGAAACAATTTGACCACTCGATCAAATAAAAAAAAATGTGCATTATTCCCCATTTGAATTGGTATGTTCACTTCATAGTACGGGTAATTATTGCATAATTTCGAACGTAATTTTTCTTTCGTAGCACTTAACAGATTCAGATAAATTTGTCATAATTTCATACATTTCTTTTATAAAAAATGTTCTAAATTTAATAATAAAATTTTGTTGTTTTAATTTTTTATTTCGAAAAAGTCAATTGCATAAATAAACAAAATCAGTGAGTATAACATAAAACATGAGACGTAGTTGGACATTAGCTATTATCATCATTAGCTATTTACCATTAGCATTCTTTTTAAAATTTATTACGAACCCTTTTTAACATAATTTGGGTTGATATTAAATGAAAGCGGAAAACTAACAGTTTAATTTTTAAAAATGTAAATTTCTTAAAAAATGAAACACTTAATATTTCGATTTCTAATGCTAATTAAAAAATGTTTTTCCTTTTTAATTTAAGTTTTAATTAATCCGTTCGCTTGGACCCAATGTTAAGCGTACGGTATCAAGGCGGTATGAAGATGCTTAATTTAAAAATATTATTGCTATAACAAGTACTTTTTTTGTAAGAAGTGTTTAGGGGTACTCCTAGTTTAACCAAAGAAAAAGAATCAACATGTTCTTTGTCAAATTGATGCAATTCTTAGAGTGTCACAAAATTTTTAGAGATACGTGTCGTCATTCTCCCCCTCCCCCAGGAAAAAAAAGCACCGACTGTAACTATTGCTATTATTACGTGGTTTCAAAGAATCTGATCAAGCCAAACAACTTATCACTTTTGTTTATTGATTAATACAATTTATTTGTAGACGTTGATAGTGGGAAAATTAATTTCAAATTTATTTTCAAATGAAATACAAAAGAAATAGTATTTAAGTTGGATGAACCTCCGAAAATTTCATTTACATATTTGAGTTCACTTATGTTCACGAACTTCTACATTTTCAATCAGGTTTGTGTATGCATTTTTATGCCAATTCGTTGGTTATAATAAATGTACACGGATTCTCCCCCCCCCCCCCATCTCTTTCTCTCTCCCATACACACGCACACACGCAGAAAGAAAAAAAACCCATAATTTCATCTTATAGTTTAAATAATAATTAAAAAATGCTTCATTTTTATAGTATTATTCAGTAAATCAGTACTTTACTCAAACGATATTTTACTTTATTTTCTTGTTTTCTGACATTTAAAAATATTTTTTCTTGATTTTTCTATTTCAACCCTGTTTACAACTAAGTCTTCGAAAGGGTTCAAAATTTCATACCATAGCCAAATAAATAAGCATTGTAGTTAAACTAAAAATTATTCTCGTATTTAACTGAATCTTTTTATTTATTTATTTAATTAACCCTTTAACGTGCGTTGGTAGCGCGGTGAAACCACCAGATTTCAGCGCTGTCACTACTATTCAAAATAAATAAATAAATAAATAAAAATAAAAATAAAAATGAATAAATAAAAAATAAGTATAAATAAAATTTCCTACATCGGTTTCAGAAATAGCATCTATAATTTCCTCGGAACAACTAAATGATGGTAAAGCTAGGGATGAAACTTTAAATGTTTTACAACAATGTTTAGAAAAAACTGTATATTTCCCATAAAATTTACTAAGCCGGAGATACAACAATCTCACCTGGAATTTGGAAAAACTTAATATATAAAAATGCTTGCCCTCCAAAGAGGTTTAAACAACCTTCATTTTATCCCAAACAAATATGTTTGCCATAGCTTAAATTTTGCAACGCTCTGTTTTTCAAAACACTTCAGTTTTGCTTCACATTTTGAAAGCGTGAAAATTACATTTCAATCTGGAAATTGAAAACAAAGAAAAGAAAATCGTTTTACTACAAATTCTTAGCTTTAACCTTGACGCGCAAATAACAGACGCATAACTGATGTAAAACTTGATTTCAGAAGAAATAAGACGGACAGAGAGAAAATTGTATAAGAGCAGACCAGAATACTAACAAGTTGGAAATTCTTCAGAAAAAATTAACAACCTTTGTTCAACTAAAAAGAAAAAGTGCTTGCGTTTTATTTTATTTCATTTATAGCATCAAAAAATAATTTTTTTTTCTTGCATTATAAATCATGGATTCAACGTCAAAGGAGACAAAATGCATGATTAAAAGGTAGATGAAAGACCTTCTAAATAAAGTTCAGTTTAGCATAATAATGGTTCTTTTTATTTTCTTACTAACATATTATTTGGTGATGTTCATCACACTGCTCGGTGTTATTTTCCTTTTCTTTTAACAGCTAATTAGATCTATAAATTTAACTGAGTAGACAATGCAGGTAGACATCCATGTCCGAAGAGAAATTAGATCTTTTAAATTAATGAACTGAACGTTGGTTAAGTAGCTAAAGTCGATTTAAATTTTATTATTTTTTTAAAGGTGTATTTATATGAAGATTATTTTAACATTTAAAAACTTGGTATTATTTGAACTTTTCTTTAAAAACAATTAAAAATATAAATAAATATTTTTGAATTTTCAAACATAATTTAGTTGTAACATTTCTAAGGAGCCAGTTGCTTTTTATACATAAACATTTCATCATTTTAGCAAAGAAAAATGTTTTCACTTTTAGAATTTGAAAATATCACGCTTGTTAAGAAAACGTTTTTAAAAATGCTTTTCTATTATTTTTATTTATTTATTTTCTCTCATATTCAGAAACTTTTAAGGCAATTTAATTCAAATTTATCAAAGTTAAGTGTTATATCAAAGCTCATTGTCCTTTATTTTGGAGTTCAGACATTGCAGTTATGTTCTAAACAAAATATCGTTCAGAAGTGTCTCGCAGCTGATGCTTTGAGTGTAACCATGTTTTTTTTAATTTACTTTTTTTTTGGGTGGGTGGGGGAGGGTCTACTTCAAAGTACAGGTCTATACTGACAATCTACGAGCTTTGGAACATTTGCAGGGGAACATTCGATAGGTTATTGGCTATTGCAGACATAATGCAACCAATGTTGGACAGAGTGAATAACAATTCGAGCCATTGTTGAGTCATGCTATGTTCAAAATCGTGATGGCGAACTGGATTTCTGGCTGGTTTTCTACAGATGAAACGTGGATACGCGTTAGAACCCCTTAAGAAGTCCTTTTCTCAAGCCCCCCCCCCTCCTCCAAGCAAATAGCCCTCGAGTAGCTTTGCTGTAACATAACGACAAAGCCTTGGTGGGCATTTGAACGACATTTTTTTCAGAAGATAACTGCTATGTCTAAGCTCCAAAATAAAGCACACTTTTCTTCGATATCTTTAAAAAAATTCAATTTATAAAGATTATCACTTTTAATAAAATACCCTATATCATAAAATGCAATTTTTCACCCGTTTCTTAAATGTAAAAATAAAACCATTTTCAACTGACTCCTTGTTAATTGCTTTTATGAGGGTTTTCTGGTTTCTAACTAGATTCAACAGTTTGGAACTTTGTTGTACTATGTATATTTTTTCCATTACGACAGTATTTTCTATACTCTATACGGACGGTACTTTAAAGTACACTTTGATTAAGCTCTACAATTAATTAAATGTCACACGAGTGAGTATATGTTTTATGTAATAGTTTAATTAATTTTCAATGTAATAACACCCCACCCCCTTCCAAAAAAAGCGCATAAAAATTGCAATCGATCATAATATAGTAGATAAAGCGCCCTCAAATTCTTAAATTCGGTTCTCTCCAACATTCATAACTCTTGGTAAATGGCCTTATTGCTTGTTCGATAGAGCAGTTCCTTTACCTCATTCGTACACTTTTATCATCACACACATTAGTAATGTGCTAGTTACGACAAACAGTTATTTGACGAAAAAAAAAGTTGCAGTTACAACTTTATGGTGACAAATATAACCCATTTCAAAAATCAACGCAAAAATCTTTACTCTCCTTCCCCGTTTTACAATTTCGAGTTTTTGAAAAGAGTAGTTTTTAGTTCAATGTTTTCGATATGTCTTAATGATGCGCTCATCGAAAGGATATAAATATAATAAAAATTTCTCTACAATAAAAAAAGTATAATAATAAAAAATAAATCGTTTAAAAGTAAATTTTGCACTTCAAACTTCTTTGAAAACATGAACTGACGAGAGGTGAGAAATGTTAATAACCTTCAGAATTTATTCTCCTAATCAAAATTTTTAAAGCTGATTGTAAAACCAAAATGCATGTATTTATGTGCCACGGAGATAGACTGGTTTGAAATATTATTACAAATCTGATTTTAAAAATGTGCTCTGTTTAAAACAATTACAAAAGCTCTTTATAATTAAATATTAAAGTATTTCATTTTATAAGTTGATATTTTATAAAATGTATGAAAAAAATTGCGCAAATGCAACATTTGTAGGTAATAGGCATAGCTAGCTATTTCAACAGTATTTCAAAAGATATTTCAATAAAAATGTTTTAACTAGAAAACTGAATTAGATACAAATTTAATAGACTATTGTTCCATTAATGGGAATTAAGGAAAATGAAAAATAGGAAATTTCTATCAATTTCCCTCACCCCCGTTTTCTTTTGTTTCTGAGACGATCAATGTATAATCACGCAGTCACTTGCAGGACGATATTTAGCTTTCAGGTCAGTAATGTGGTAAATAAAACCTGATTCAAAATACAAAAATGAACAAGTCTTGCTGAAGTTAGCAATTCATAAACTCTCAATTGACATTCATGCATTGTGTACTATTTTTTCAGTGTAGTAAATATTATAATTTTGAATAACTGGTATATACAAAAAATAATTCTTTAGACTATGCTATTTCTTGAAAAAATTGTTTACTAAAATTATTATTTGTGAAATATTTATTAATAAACGAGGTCATTTCATTCGTAACCTATTTTCTAATTCAACTTGAGCGACATATAATTAATTGGAATTCAAACCACAGATACAAAAGTGATGCGATTTAAATATAATTAAAATAAACGCTACGAGATTATCGCGCCAAAAGTGAGGGCAAGGTTTACTGCTTATGTCAAAGTTGATTGCATACAACAAATAAAGTCTGCCTTTATTAAACATTTCTTCCAAATCGTGCGATGTAATTAATTCAGGAGCTTGGTATTCCACTTAGCTGAGAAAATTCTCATTTTTTAGAATGAAAACGAACTTATTTTAAGTACTACCTCCTTTGCTATGTTGATGTAACTATAACTTCTCCTCATTGTTTGTTTGACATAATTTTTTTCTCCCATTTAAACTCTAACAGGAAAAATTTCGGCATAACAAGTTTTCAGAAATTGTACTTTTTCGAAAAATAAAAAGCACGTGCAAGCATTTACTTTGACTGAGACACAATGCGTAGGAAGTAGAAAGTTCAAAGAGGAAAAAAAAAAAAAAATCCAGGAAAGTCTACTAACATAAGCGAGTAAATGCCGGCCTGAAGTTCATTTTAGTCCTCTTAATGGCCAGTCTTTAAACAGGGTTCAGAAGGTCTTAATGACTGACATATTGTTTGAAAATGATGTGGAATGCCGCATCGCCAATGACTTTAATGTGAAGTTAGACACCTCTTTAACAGAGACGCAAAATTCTGGAAAAGGAGAAAAGTTTGTAGAGAAAAATTGTTAACACCATTTGCATACAGTTTCGGAAGAAAAAAAAGGTCTGTTCGTCGTACCGCAAAGTTACATATATCAATCGGTTACGATTAAAGTACACTTTAATTTGCTATACATAAAATCAGTATAAAGGGCCATCTTTATTTAAATACTCAAGAACTTTATTTTTTTCAATGACAACAACTAGATTTCACTTCATACTTAAGAAAATTAGCCCAGGATACCAATTTTCAATATATTTGAGCTCAGATGTAAGCATCCAAAATTTCCCTTCTCCTATGTTAAAATATTTCTTTTATATTTTAATTCATATCTCATTTAATATTGTTTTTAAGAACGTCATGTTTATTCGATATATCAGAGCTAAACTATCCAAACATAGTTTACTATCATTATGTATATTTTTAAATAAAATAGCTATATGAATTATGAATTATTGAATTGATATTCGAAAAAACATGAATAACGACCTAGCTAAATTTCGACGGAAATAGATGAAGAAAATAATTTTGCATGTCTGTGCAACATTTCAAATTTTTATACTTTTGGTAGTAGGATTTTCTGGTGCTTGAGATGAACTTACGGCACTATTTTAATTTTTAGGTTGAGTGATACTATTCTCAAAAATCTTATTTGTGTTCTCAAACATGGAGTAGAGGGCAAAGCACTCATACAAAAATAATACAAAATCACATAATAGCATGCGATCACATACTCCAACCCGGGAGCCGCCTTGAATATCCAGATTTGTCACCCACTGATTTTCTCTTATGGGTTCTTTAAAAAAAAAGTCTCGTTAGCGAAAGAACTACTTCATCACAGGAAGACTTAGTATGAAGTATTGTCGTAGCAGCAGGATGTATTCGAGATGCACTTGGGAAAGTGGGCCATTTAATGCAGCTTTGATGCAACGCGTGCCTCTAGGCTCGTCTGACAAAAACTTTGAGTACCTCCTGTAGTAATATTGATCATAAATATGCAACATCTTTCAAAAAACAGTATACTGTTCAAAATACAGTAAAATGATGTGGTGTAGAATGATTTTTGTTTGTTTGCCTTGTGTGTATGTGTGTGTGTTACTTATAATTTGAATACAGAACTCCTGATTGCGTTTGCTTTTTATTAGCCTACTGAAAGGATTATTTTATTCGAACCCCTTAAAATGTCCTCCGCCCAAGGCATATCCCCATGGAAGGTACCCGATGTGTAGGTCTGCCTCAACCCTTTGAGGCGCAACTCTTTCCCAATGCTCAAAAAAGGGCAGCGGTTGCCATCGCTCGACTTAACTACCAGCAAGATGGCGGACGATCGAAACGTTCATCGCGTGTTGCAGATCTACAGATCCTTTTTTTGACGCAGCTGGCTGTGCGGCACAGCCAGCTGAGTTAAAAAAAGGGTCTGTAGATTTGTAGCACGTGATGAACGTTTCGATCGTCCGCCATCTTGCTGGTAGTTAAGTCGAGCGATGGCAACGGCTGCCCTTTTTTCAGCATTGGGCAATCTATCCAGCTGTTCTCGCATTCTTCCATTTTTCAGCAGATGTCAGTGCTGTTAAAAATAATCGTGACCACTTTTTTTTACGGGAAATGACGTGCTAAAAAGGAAAGGATTCTCGTGGAGCTGTGTCACCCGCAACTATTTTTACAGAAATCCAAACTATTCTTCGTGACTGGCAACAGTCAAAACGTCATAGTTGGGTGTTCCCAGCGTTAAATTGTTAACACATTGCACAAACGAAGGGAATATTTTGTATTCACCCTTAACATGTGTCTAATAAGTAACTTATATAATTTCATTATGAAATAATTGCTAAGATTCGCTTGGAAAAATCTTGGAGTGTCTATCGCCTATGTCTGTGAATTGTAAATCTAAACTCAGCTTTAATGCATAATTATTTCCAGCATGCCCGACTCAGCTTATCCACTCACATGTCGGGAATGCTCATCGTGCATATGGGAGAAATACGTGAACTTGGCACAAATGTTTTCACTCTAATAATTTCACTTTCAACACGCAGTTATTTCACTCAAGGGTGTTGCGCTATGGCTAAATTATTGCATGCGGCGGAATGGTTTGAGATTTCATTGCTCGAGAATAGAGGCATTCGGTTTTACCTCTATTACGAGTTTTCACACGCCACTGCAATGAGATAGAAGGCATTCACAATACCGAAACTCTAAATTACTCTTATATGAAATTAACTTGCTGAGTTTATTTTTATTATTTCTAATTAATTACCAAATAAAATAATTTAATAGGAGGAGGGTAAGGAAAAACTTTTTAACTAACGGAAAATGCGTTATCACAGAGTAGTACTTGAAATATTATCAGCATAAAGTCAATCAGTTTCGGTAATTAATTAGAAATATGCTATAGCCAATTGTGGTAACTTCGATGCTATAGCCGATTGTGGCCAAGAGTTGGTTACATACTGACATTGTACTGATTATACACGGTGTCTACAAATTAGTTGGGCAAAAAGAATGATTTATTGACTGTAATATATAGAAAAAAATATTAAAGTACATATTTTTGTAAAACAGAGAAATAGTCGAAGTTTACCATTATCACAACTGTTCGATGTGGCTTATTTTTATTGCTCCTCAAATGTCCTATCGGTATATCAGTTTTCTCCACAGATTTGTCAGCACGTTTCTATGAAATTAATTGCGGTGCAGGCTTTTGACTTTAGTTCAGGAAGTGGCGGAGTGTACACTTGATCCTTTAAAAAACTGTCACGGGAAATATTTACTTGGACATGCTACAGATTTTCTTTATGCAAATCACCAAAGAAAAATGCCAGGAGTTTATATTTTTCAACAGGATAGCGCGCCTTGTCACTATCACAACGACATTTTACCTCTTTGCTGAGGTATCGGTTTGGATTGGTCGTAGAGGTTAATTCAATGGCCACCACGATCACCAGATCTTTCATCGCTGGATTTCGATGTATGAGGTTTTGTACAGGATCAAACCTACCAAAAATTTTGTTCGGGTTACCATCGGCCGGCTAAGTGGTCCGATGTTAACCCGAGCAAAATTTCTGGTAGGGAAATGCAAGTAAAGCATGTACAAGCGTAAGTAGCGTGTAAGGATGTAAAGAGCGTACTTCCTGCGTCCATTCCTGAACTAAAATCAAGAATCTGCACTGCGATTAAATTGATCGACGAAAACATGCTGAGTAATCTGTGGCAAGAACTGATTTACCGATCACACCGAGCATTTGTGATAATGCTAAACTTGGACTAATTCTCTATCTTACAACAATTTGTACCTTAACTTTTCCCCTGTAAATTGAGTTTAATAAATCATTCTTTTTGGCCAACTAATTTGTAGACGCCCGTATTTCAAGTCTCACTCTGATTGAATATTTTCTTTTACGCTGGAAATATTTCTAATGACTAACAACAGAAATATATAGCTTATGATACAGCTGTTTTTCAAAAACCCCTGTATAGGGACACTTTCACAAGAATAATCGCTTTATAGTAAAAATGTATTATTAAGCTGACAAGAAAATATCATTTAGAAGTTATGTTCTAACGATCTTTTTTATATTAGTAACTATCGTAATAAGTCGTTGTTCACTCTCAGACAACAAATTTTTTATCCTTCGGCTAATTTTTATGAATGCTTTCAAAAACTGACATTCGAAATAGAAAAACTTTATACTGAACTAAAAGTTTTGCTGAAATGCTACTTTCAGCGCAACCAAAAAGCATAGCTAGGGCAATTTGCGCGTCCTGCTTTAGCAGCGGCCAATGGCAGGCGTGCTTGCCATATTTTAGGTACATTTCTCTGGCATCAGAGCCGGCCCAAGGGGGGTGTGAATGTAGGCGATCGCCTGAGGCCCCGCGCACGGGCCTTTTTGTATTTGTTTGTTTGTTATCATATTAGGCTGAGCTTGGTAGATGGCTGCGATATATCTGGAAAAGAGCCGAGAAATAAAGCTAATTCTTACTGGCAGTGCTAGCTGTAACTTAAATAAGACATGATAAAAAAAAGAGCCCCACTCTTCCGGTTCGCCTGGGGCCCCGCACGCACCTCGGGCCGGCCCTGCTGGCATGGAGCTTGCTTAGAACTAGTATTAAAATTACACAGTACATGCCAGTTTCTTAATATTTCAAAATTTGAACACACAAATCAGGCA
Organism: Cheiracanthium punctorium; assembly: GCA_038373885.1. NCBI lineage: Eukaryota > Metazoa > Arthropoda > Arachnida > Araneae > Cheiracanthiidae > Cheiracanthium > Cheiracanthium punctorium. Next base: position 699,541 of record JAWZYV010017099.1, on the reverse strand, counting down.
AGGGTTTTTGTTCATTGTGTAATTGATCAATGTAAAATTTAATGAAACAAGTGGAACTGTGATGATATTTGTTGTATGAATAAGTTGTGCTATCATTTTTTCTAAATTTTATTTATTGGAGTTGCTTTATATATTTTTATATGGTACTTTATGTTATTGTTGTCAGTATTTTTTTTTTGAAAGATACTTATGTATTTGGGAAAACAGCCTTGGTCGAATTTAGATTATGAAACAAATTGAAAAAAAAATAAAAATACCACGGAAAATATTTTAACTAGATTCCTTTTTTAATTCTCAAATTTTCGAAACATTACTTTAAATTAGAAAGTTATTTTGATGACACTTTAAAAAAACTATTTTGATTCACTTTCAATGGAAACGTATTTATATTTCGAAATTTAGTGCTGCCATCTACATTTGAATTGTATTACTAAATAGTACTATTAAAAAAATCTGATGCTAATGTCAAAATAAAAATAACTTTACCAGAATGACATACATAACCCCATGTTTTTTTGCCAGGCATACATAAATAATAGTATAGGAAGTAGAAGTACGTTGTTACGTTGTTTCGTTGTTACAAAAGGTTCACATTTCGTCCTTTGTAAAAAGTGCAAAGAGAGAGAGAGAGAGAGAGAGAGAGAGAGAGAGAATTTTTAGTACTTCTAAAGTTAAAATAATATTATTTAGTAATATATTAATGCAATATTTATTAATGTATGTTAAATATATATACAGTATTCAATTTAAAATTAATAAATATACAAAATATACTGAAAATAAATGTGTTCTTTCTCCTGGCTGTATGTCAATTAAACTTTTGCCGTTGAAGGGTGAACATTTTATAACAATTAAAACACACATCTAGTACTAATTTTTATTATATATTTTTGAAAACAAACTTCTTTATTTTAACTTGAATTAATTTCACTGGAATTTCAGTAATATATTTTTTATAGTTTTATTCTATAACTATGCTTTAATTTATTCTTGTTGTCTTTATAGAATTACTCTTCAAACGTGATCATATAGAAATTAAGAAACGATAATAAATTAAATATCTTAATTAACTAATTAATATTTTTGATAAAATAAATGACCTAGAAACCTCGTGTAGTAAGTTTTAATCAAAAGGATTTCAAAATTGAATTCCCTTCGAAAATTCACCTCTAGTTTCAAATTAATTTGAATGCAAGAAGGAGGAAAATTGTGATATATTATCAAGAGAAAAAACTGTCGAAGTTAACATTTTTAACACTTCCAAAACAAACTAAAGAGTCATTACGACTATGATTTGTTTGTCTGCGCGTACTTCTTTCTGCGCTGTAGCAGCCTTAAATTTGTATCAATTGCTTCGAAATATTTTAAAAACTGACAGATACATTTGATAAATAGTCCATCGCTCGATCATCGGTCTAACGGTCTGAAGGTTTGGGCGGTTTTCTCAAAATGTAACGTGAATACGCGTTAGAACCCCTTAAAAAGTCCTCCTTCCAAAGCACCCCTCTTAAGGCAGATAGACTTCGAGTAGCTTTGCCTTAATACACTGTACAATCAATAAATATTCCATGCATAATTTATCACATTTACCAAATTTAGTGGTGATTATTGGTGAACCCCTTAGAAAGTCCACCTACTAAGGCATCCCTCGTCTTAGGCAGATACCCCTCGCGCAAGTTTGCCTTAATGAATCACAATCACACTACTCCCAAATTCCCGTACTCATTTATAACAAGGTTAGAGGGACCCAGTCAATTTGCTTGTTAAATACATGTGTTAGTAGTAACTAAGCTTACTATTAATTGAGAGTTCTGATAGCTTTAAATCCCCAATTTACTTTCATTTTTCCTCGTTAAACCCGAATTTTTGTTAAATACAGGGTCGCAAGTAATCGAATTCGAATGCACTAGTAAACAAGTCAAGAGAACAACCGGCACATCCAACCGAGAACATGCCAAATTATCTTGAAATAAGTCTAATTATACATTTAATAGGTACTCTTTCACACTTTAATAATTTTACTATTACAAAATACTTTTAAAATACCCTTGAAATATTAAAATTTAGAAAAATAATCCCCACCCCCACGTATGAGACAGGCTTAGCTTATTCCTTCGGCAATGTAACCACTCCTCCATGGCCGAGTGGACAAGACCCTGAACATGGTAGACTGATGAAGTGTGTAGGTCCCGGGTTCGACCCTAAAGCGCGGCTGTCGATCTAACGATCTGGAGTTTTGGTCGGTCTTCTTCATGTATAACGTGAATATGCGTTAGAATTCCTTAAAAAGTCCTCTCACCAAGGCACTTGCCCCGTAAGCAGATATCCCCCGGGCTTGTCATAAATTAAAACTCAAACTTGGCAATGTAACCTGATGAAGAGCATATCTCTCTCAGAATCTTGGTTCTATTCATCCAGGTTCATAATTGCTTTTTTTTTTAGTAGTTTGTTTTTGGAACAGGCAATCACGCAACTAGTCCAGTTTTCTTTTCCCTTATATGAATTGAACATATCACTGATGTATTTTTCTTTTCTTCGATTAAATCTTCATTGCCTTTTCGTATTACTATTATTATTATTTTTTTTAATAATGAAGAATTTGAATCATCAATCTTGAAAGTGCACGAATTTTAACTCAAGCACTTTCCCCCCTCTTCTTGGTGTGTTCTAGGCTCTCCTGTGCTGTCTGGTGCTCGTCTTCGCCGATGACTCCAAGAGCATAGACGGCGGTTTCCACTATGACTACGGCAAGGACAGGGCGATTTCAGATCGAGGACCAGAAAAGCCGGTCAAGTCCTACTATCCGTACTACGTCCGGAAGTGGAAGAGGAGGAAGATCGAGTACATGGATGGCCTGCCCGTCTACCGAGACTGACCGCCCTCACCTGCAAGCAGATCACCACCAAATAGCCACCGTGCCTTTGTAAATATATCCACTGTATAGTCATTGACGTGCATTAAATCATTTTCTGTGTGCCATTTTATGTCTCTAGTTCTTGTGGATGCGCTCCACACTACACGGACAACACAAAGACATTCCAGGGACGTACAGAGGATGGCATTCATAGGGTATATATACCCAAATACAGTAGCGTATGCAGACTTTCTCAAAGGCTCCTCTCTTGCGTATGCCATCGCTCAGATATCCCATGGACGTTCCAAATTCATCAAAAAACTTTTCTAGTTAGTCTGTTGCCCGTCCAAATCTCACTTGTATACATCCACAGGACATCCCAAGTAGACTCTAGATTGCTGAAGGTAGCCACGCACTAGAAACCAGATGCAGGAGACCAGCCGTCTTGTTTTGGATGTCCAATGATTGTCTACCGATATCCGTCACGGGATATCCAAATATGCGTGAAAATTGTTCCAATGACGATCGACGGACGTTTTCTGATTTCCACTGTGAGATACGTCCGTTGTAGGACATGGGAAACCGTTATACGCGCTTAAATCTATTGAGTAAAATAATAATCAAACGGAGTATATTTTTACTCAATTTTTGACTTCAAACAGCCATTCTTCCGATTGAGTAAAATTTGCTCCATTAATCGACAAAAATCAATGGAGCGAAAAATTCTCAATTTTTGAGCATTATACAACAGCTCCATTTAGGCTAAATAATAATCAAAAATGAGGAGTGTCTGTCCGTTTTTGATTAATATAACTGTACTCAATTATAATTATTATTTAAGCTATAGAATGAGCGTTTTTACAAAATCAGACCTTTTTTAATTAATGTATCTGTACTCAATTAAGATTATTATTTTAAGCTATAAAAAGGGTGCTTTATTAAAATTTGCTGTTTTTGATTAATATATTGAATTATTCGTTTTCTTCATTTTTTATTATCAGAGCTGTAATCTATGATTATAAGCCCGAGAAAATAAATTTTAAATCAAGGCAAATACATTACATATATCTTAATCTCTACTTATTATAAAAGAAGGTGTCTGTGTGTGTGTCTGTCGGCAGCGTTACGGACAAACGGCTACACCTAGAAACACCAAATTTGGTACTCGGGAAGATGTAAATATGTAGTTGTGCACCTCGAAGCGATTTTTTCAAAATTCGACCTAGATTTTTTTAAATTTTATGTTTTATGCGATTTTTGGCATTTTTTCTCACCTAATTCGTAATAACGGCGGAAATTACGCTCGCAGCAAAACGGCATTTGTATCATCGGATAGAGGAGAAAATTTTCTTTTAAAAACAGTTTGTTCTGAATACGTAACATGATTTACCGATTTTTAGGAATTTTTTTACTAAGCATTTGCTTCGGCGAATTGTTTCGTAAAATAATTTTAAAACTGTCGCATCTTGAATTCTATCCGTCATAACTTTTTGATATTTTGACAAATCGTGAAACATTCTTTTCTCCCTCTTTTAAAATAAAAACGAAAAAATTATGTAAATTAGATGATTTTTTATGAATTTTAATGCAGCCTAATGTTAAGAATTGAATAGCATCAACGCGATCTTACGCCATTCATTACATTGAGATCACGGCACGAGAATTTATCTTCGGTTGTTGCCACAGAAAGGATTTAAAAAAAGGGTTTTCTCAACCAATAGAGTTTTTAAATGGGATATCGGAATTTCAATTCGCAAGTGAGGATCTATGACGTCAAATGCTTTAAGATACGTAAAAATTACGCCATAATTATAACTCATTTATTCCAGCTCTATTTTCAACACAGGGAGACGATATTTTGATTAAAATTTACTGTCCGCAGTAATTTCAACAGAGGAGATTACTTGAACTTTTTAAAAAATGAAATTCTGTTTTGTCACATGCAGATATGATTTTAGAAGTAAAACATTCGCTTATTCCCGTATGAAGAGCGGGTGCGCAGTTATCTTAAAAACATCTCTTGAAAATAGCAAAATGATTTCAGAAGACCTCAAAACGTGTAAATACACCAAAATCTCGAAGTCGAATTTTTTCATGATTACAATATTCCTTATATGGTACATGTTCGGAAAGAAATAAATGGTTGTCCATTCCATGTAGTGTCTTAGGTATTTAATGCTACAACTTGAGCCTAAAAAACAGTATGATGTAGAAATAAGACATTTTGAAAGCCAGGAGTTCTCTGCAAACCATTAAGCTTTCCACTTTTTTGATAGTGAATGACACTGACGTAGTTTTTTGAGTCATTATACTGCAATGATGCCAGGTTAATACTCGTGACGCAAACTTTACATCAAGAGTCAAATAATTTTGCTATTTTTCTTTAAATTCCACATCACGAAGAAATTCGAATTACACATGTAAGGAAAATTTTCGTTTCCTACCGTGCGAAGAACGGGCACGCAGCTAGTACACTATAAAAAAGTATTTTTTTAATAAATAGAATATAATTTCACTATAGTCTCTAGTTATAAAACGAATTCACAGTACAGTCAGGAGCCCTACCACGATAGTCTCGGGAAATAATCGGTAGCGGATAGTTCCCGCTATCGGATAATGAAATCATCGGATAAATAGCCGCGACCCCCAGTTTTGCCCTACCACCATGGTAACGTCTAAAGGAAGCTAGAATTTTTTCGACTGTTCCGGAAGTATCGTAATCGACAGAAATCAACCAATCAAAGTAGAGCATTCTTTCCGATATCCGATCCACGTGAGCGCGTGGATCGGCGCGTGAAATGCATGTTAAAAAAATACACCAAAACAATTATACTATGAAACCAATTTCTGAACAATATGCAGCCCAAAGATGGAATATTAATTACATACAATTTGTCAGACAAAATTTTAGGATGTTACACCTTGAAACACAGATGCTGTTATTTGTAACTATTTAAAGAAGAAAGATTATATAAAAGAAGGTTTGCTAGCTCAGTGATAGTATAAAAATTATTCATCCTTAAGTATCTTCTATGGAGACATTAATTTGTTAAAGGTGATATCACATTTTTTTTTCTTTTTCATGGCATATAAAATGAACTGTGTAATAATAATAAGTGTTGCTTTGAATTAGTAACTTAAGCATATTTTCCTTAACAGTGCATGTTTAATAAATGGAAACTAAGTGAATAACCATACATTTAAAAAGTGATAATAAAAAATTTAACTTCATCATTTCAAAATTTTATTTCTGTCTTGAGGGCTGTCTTTCTTGTTGTTTTAGCCTCGAGAAAAGGCTTAAGTTCTTCAATCAGCCGAAGTGCGGATTGTTTGTTTAAGCGGAAATTTCTAATGAAATCTTCCTCGCTTAAATCAAATGATTTACATCTAGGAATCGAAATTCGATTCCTAGGAACCCTTCTTGCATCGTCTTGTTGTGCAAGCGCTAAAACCAATAATCGTGACATTTTTTTAAAAGTTAAAACGATCAAACAAAACAAAAATACCACGAGCTGCAATCCGAGATGAAGATAGTCGATAGCGGGAAACGGTTCTCACAGTTGTTGATGGTGTCGTAAAACAACAGCGGATTTCTCGACAGTATTTACGGTATCGTAAACATTACGACATTATCGTGGTGGCACTTTTAAGTGCTCTGTCGAAATGTGACGTCATATGTGCGAGAAGGTTGATTTATCCACTACCGATTATTTCCCGAGACTATCGTGGTAGGGCTCCAGAATACAGAAATGCAATTCATGGTTAAACCAGCTGTGAGATTTAATTAAAGCAGCAACCCAATTTATTTACATGAAAAGGTAAAATACTACTTACTCACTTTGAGTGGAGATATCATAACTTCATTTGTTTTACAACAGCTTTTTATAATCCAATCGTAAGAAACTATGTCATAAAGCGAAATCTTTACCTAAAGCATCTCCTCCATATCTAGGCTGAATTTATTTCATAACTCTGAATATGAAAAAGATGCATTTGGTATTCGGATATAAAACCAAATTATCACAAGCGAATACACACTCAACTAAGCATCCCGCTTTTGTGACTATGAACCGTTATCCGTTGAAGAGCGTTGGTCACGGGATAGTAATAGGATATGGGTCGTGGGGGAGAAGAGACAGACAGAATACTCAAATAGACAAAAATATTGTGAAAATTGAGCTATGTAGAATCTAGCGAATCGGGAGGATTGTGGGGAATTGAGGATATAACAAATTATTGTCTTTAATGAGTATTTTTTAGTGCAAAAGGATTTAAATCAGCCGATAAGAAATTTAATCAATAAAGGAGTGTTAGTTTTAATCAATAGATTTAAGCGTGTAGGATGTCCAGAGGACGTTTATGATTATCTGGATAGACATCTTATGACAAGGGCGACGAATGGTCTAGAATAGGATCGAGTAATGTTGTACAGTGAAACTTCTATGAGCGACCATCTATATTAAGCGGCCCCCTCCACCAACGCCAATTTTTGAGGCACCGATTTTTTACCCCATCTACTTTGACAAAAAGTTCTCTAAGAGTGACCACACAACCCTCTATAAGCGACTGGTCCCGATTTCCTGTCCGAACATTTTCTTGCATTTCTCCGGAAATAAAGTAAACAAAAGCCACATTTCAAACCCGCCTCTCTATTGCAAATCTAAAGCAAGAACAAGTACACGTACACGTACACAGCACGTACAAATCTCGTAGTTAGAGAAAATATACGTCTAAGAAACGAGTAATTTTACCGTTAGAGCAACTTATTGATGTGATCAAGTTGCACGAAAAGGAAAATTCAGAGAGGAAATTAGCGGTTACTTTTGGTTGTGGAAAACCCAAGAAGCAAGTAATTTAGTATGACAAGTATAGAATGCATGATAAATATAAGGATTAATGCTCTTTTATCAGATGCAAATAATTAAGTAAACAGAAAAAAAAATCTAGGAAAGAGGAAAAAAGAAGGAATGAATCCGAAATTTCTAAATATTTTATCAAAATTCAAATTTTAAAAATACACTGCTCAAAACAATTAAAGGATATTGTAAGTTTTATATAAAATAAAGATATAAGCGAAATTTTTTTTGCCGAAAATGGAAGAAGAGAATCACAAATGCAAATTTTTCTGATTTTCAAACTGTGGAGTATGCTAATTTTGAGTTCGACGTCAAAAAGTCACTTCAGCGGCAGAGAATGAAATTGGACTTTCAACTGAATAAAAGACAAGGATGATCGGCATTCAGTGACTGCTTTGTTTCGATGAGTACGATGTCTCAGCGAAGTCATTTAACCGATTCAGAAGCTTGGAGAGTTGTCGGTAGGTTAGAAGGGGGGCAAACTCAAGCCGAAGTAGCGCAAGCCATTGGAGTGTCACAAAGTGTGATTTCGAGGATCTGGAACCGGTTTTTGGCTACTGGAAGTGCAGGCCGAAGACCAGGGCAAGGTCGTAGACGGGCAACAACGCCCAATGAAGATCGTTATTTAGTGTTAACGGCTCGGAGACACCGGATTATGAACGCTACTCTTCTCCAACAACACCTTCGCTCGGCTACTGGCACCACGGTTTCAACTCAGACTGTCCGAAACCGGCTCCATGGTGTAGGTCTGTATGCTTGCCGACCGATGGTATGTGTTAGACTAACATCAAGGCATCGTCGTGACCGCAGGGAGTGGGCAACAGAGCATGTGAACTGGAGGAGAAATGAATGGAGCAATGTTCTTTTTTCTGGCGAGTCCCGTTTTTCAGTTCATCCTGATAATAGGCGTATTTTCATCTGGAGGGAACGTGGCAGTAGGAATAATCCTGCGTTCGTGCACGAAAGTGTCAGCTCTGGCGGTGGGGGAGTGTTGGTGTATGGTGGCATCTCCATTGACGGGCGCACAGATCTCTACATCATTCGAGATGGACCTCTGACTGGTCGCCGATATAGGGATGAGATCCTCAGACCTATTGTAGTCCCTTACGCTGCAGCAATCGGAGATGACTTCATTTTAATGGACGATAACTGCAGGCCACATCGCGCTAACCTGGTGGAGGATTTCCTTTTCGAGGAAGGAATCGTACGAATGGAATGGGCAGCGTGTTCTCCAGACATGAATCCAATAGAGCACGTTTGGGACGCTCTAGGAAGACGAGTTGATGGCCGCCAACCACCCTCACAAACTCTCCAAGAACTGGAAAGAGCTCTTCTGGAAGAGTGGGACAGAATACCCCAACTCGTGATTAATAGCCTCATTGACTCCATGCCTCAAAGGTGTTCAACGTTGCTGGCGGTCCGTGGAAACTATACCCCCTACTGAAAATGATTTCCTTTGAAGAAAACACCTTTTCTTATTCTTTTTTTCTCATATGCACAAATTGTGTTTTTACTTCCTTGTACGTAGTATAAGGAAGTAATGTGATCCCGAAAAATTTTGGGGGCCAAATTTCGACAAAAAAAACGATTTTGACTACATCTAAATTTAATTTAAAATTTTTTTTCGATGCATCTCATCGTAGGCTAGCATGCACGATCATATTAACGCGTCTGCAACTCATTTTGACCAGCGGCGAGTCTACTATAGCCAGTTTTTCCGTGCCGTCTGTACGTACGTACGTACGTACGTATGTATGTAACTCGCATATCTCAAAAACTATTGGTCGTAGAATGTTGAGATTTGATATTTAGGATTGTTCTATGATCTAGTTGTGCACCTCCCCTTTTGGTGGCAATCGAATGGATAGTTTATGTACAGGACCGCCCAAAAGATTCGAAATACATTACGCTCTATGGGCCGAAATTCATTAAACTCGCCTAACTCAAAAGCTATTAGGCGTAGAATGTCGAAACTTCATATTTTGGATAGTTGTAACATATAGTTGTGCACCTCCCCTTTTGGTTACATTCGACTGGATCGACTAGTTTATCTACAGGACTGTCCAAAACATTCGAAATACATTACTCTCAATGGGCCGAAATTCATCAAAGCGTTTTTTAGAGGTATTGGGCTATTTCAAACGACTCAGAAGTGATATATGCTGTAAAGAGTTAGAAAATGAATTTCTCCATTAAAAAAAGTGTCTTAATCATTTATAGTTCTGCTACAGGAACACTCAAAAGATTTCCAATACATTACGGTCAATGGCAATTTTAGGGGCATTCATCCATTTCAAGCACAATACCGTCCTACCACATAAGTTAGGTAATGGTCCGACCACGGTCACGTGCCTCCCTCAAGAACTATGCCAAAAGTCGCCAAGCTTGGCGACTTTTGGTGTACGTGTGTGCATATTTAACTCTCAAATCTAAAAACTATTATGAAATTTCATATATAAGAATGTTGTAACATCTAGTTGTGCATCTCGATTTTTGGTTCCAATCTACTGGAGAGTTTATTTACAGGACCACCGAAAAGAATTTCAGTACTTTAATGTCTATGGACATCTTCAATATAATACAACTGTAGACAGTCATTGTTTGGTACATTCCCAAAATCTCGCCGTCTGTCCTCGACCTTCGCGAGTTTCGGCGAAATATCGCCAAATTTGGCGATAGTCAGTCATTTGGTCCATGCCCAAAGTATCGCCATTTGTCATCGTTCTTGGCGAGTTTTGGCGAAATATCGCCAAATTTGGCGATAATCTCTCATTGTTTGGTTCATGCTTAAAATCTCGCCAAATGTCGTCGACATTGACGAGTTTCGCCGAAATATCGCCAAATTTGGCGCCAAAAATTATTTCGTATTTTTTAGAACTATTGTATTATCTAACTGTTTTCAATATCTTTTTTGACAGCAATCGACTGAGAATTTATTTACAGAGTGAGCCAAATCACTTTAAATATCAGGTTGTAACGAAAGTTTTCCGCCATATCTGCCTGAAAAACTAACTTCTAACTCCTCAGATAACTGTATTTGAACTTTCGGTACCAAACCTGCACAGTGTCACATTATACAACAATAGTACTTAAAGCTGTACTCATAATTTGTTGATATTCTAGAGCTAACTTTTTGCAACACAACTGGAAGTTAATGATGGTTCTAATCCTCTAGAGCTTATAGTTCCATTTGGGAGACACCTTTTTACTTAATGATAACTATATTTTTCAGAGATTTCACAACACAGTGTTATAAAGTAAGTCTCTTTCTTTCAAATGTCAAAAATAGTTCGACAAAATATGAGCAAATACGCCAATGCGAACTGTGTTCTGACGAAGTTTGCGGTGGCGGGAAACTTTCGTTACAACCTAATACATTGAGGTGTATGGATGCATTCAATTCATTGAAAGTCTGTGGTCAATGACTACTTTGGCTATCCCCAAAATCTCGCAGACTATCTCAAGTTTGTCGGCTTTTGGTGAAATATCGCCAAATAAAGTGTCAGAAGGAAATCTTTCAAATTGAACTAAGCTTGGCGATATGGAAACATTTGGCTAGAAATCGCTAAACCTTATTGATATTTTATCTCTTTCAAACAAATAAGTTTAGAGGAAGTGCGTCGAAAATATTTTTGATCTAATGGACGTGCAAGGAAGTCATGTGTTGGACACATCATATTTTTTTCCTTTTCTACACAAATGCGCAATAAAATGCATTTTTACTTCCTTGTACGTAGTATAAGGAAGTAATGTGATCCCGAAAAATTTTGGGGGCCAAATTTCGACAAAAAAACCGATTTTGACTACCTCTAAATTTAATTTTAAGAATTTTTTCGATGCATCTCATCGTAGGCTAGCATGCTCGATCATATAAACGCGTCTGCAACTCATTTTGACCAGCGGCGGGTCTATTGTGGTCAGTTTTTCCATGCCGTCTGTACGTACATACGTATGTATGTAACTCGCATATCTCAAAAACTATTGGTCGTAGAATGTTGAGATTTGATATTTAGGATTGTTCTATGATCTAGTTGTGCACCTCCCCTTTTGGTTGCAATCGAATGTATAGTTTATGTACAGGACCGCCCAAAAGATTCGAAATACATTACGCTCTATGGGCCGAAATTCATTAAACTCGCCTAACTCAAAAACTATTAGGCGTAGAATTTCGAAACTTCATATTTTGGATAGTTGTAACATCTAGTTGTGCACTTCCCCTTTTGGTTCCATTCGACTGGATAGTTTATCTATAGGACCGCCCAAAACATTCGAAATACATTACGCTCAATGGGCCAAAATTCATTAAACTCGCATATCTCAAAAACTATTAGGCGTAGAATGTTGAAACTTTATATTTAGGATTGGTGTAACATCTAGTTGTGCACCTCCCCTTTCGGTTCCATTCGACTGGATAGTTTATCTACAGAACCGCCTAAAAGATTCGAAATACATTACGCTCTATGGGCCGAAATTCATTAAACTCGCCTAACTCAAAAACTATTAGGCGTAGAATTTCGAAACTTCATATTTTGGATAGTTGTAACATCTAGTTATGCACCTCCTCTTTTGGTTCCATTCGACTTGATAGTTTATCTATAGGACCGCCCAAAACATTCGAAATACATTACGCTCAATGGGCCGAAATTCATTAAACTCGCACATCTCAAAAACTATTAGGCGTAGAATGTTGAAACTTTATATTTTGGATAGTTGTAACATCTAGTTGTGCACCTCCCCTTTCGGTTCCATTCGACTGGATAGTTTATCTACAGAACCGCCTAAAAGATTCGAAATACATTACGCTCTATGGGCCGAAATTCATTAAACTCGCCTAACTCAAAAACTATTAGGCGTAGAATTTCGAAACTTCATATTTTGGATAGTTGTAACATCTAGTTATGCACCTCCTCTTTTGGTTCCATTCGACTTGATAGTTTATCTATAGGACCGCCCAAAACATTCGAAATACATTACGCTCAATGGGCCGAAATTCATTAAACTCGCATATCTCAAAAACTATTAGGCGTAGAATGTTGAAACTTTATATTTAGGATTGTTGTAACATCTAGTTGTTCACCTCCCCTTTCGGTTCCATTCGACTGGATAGTTTATCTACAGAACCGCCTAAAAGATTCGAAATACATTACGCTCTATGGGCCGAAATTCATCAAAGCGTTTTTTAGAGGTATTGGGCTATTTCAAACGACTCAGAAGTGATATATACTGTAAAGAGTTAGAAAATGAATTTCTCCATTAAAAAAGGTGTCTTTATCATTTACAGTTCTGCTACAGGAACACTTAAAAGATTTCCAATACATTACAGTCAATGGCAATTTTAGGGGCATTCATCCATTTCAAGCACAATACCGTCTTACCACATAAGTTAGGTAATGGTCCGACCACGGTCACGTGCCTCCCTCAAGAACTGTGCCAAAAGTCGCCAAGCTTGGCGACTTTTAGTGACGTGTGTGTATATTTAACTCTCAAACCTCAAAAACTATTATGAAATTTTATATATAAGATTGTTGTAACATCTAGTTGTGCATCTCGATTTTTGGTTCCAATCTACTGGAGAGTTTATTTACAGGACCACCGAAAAGAATTTCAGTACTTTAATGTCTATGGACATCTTCAATATAATACAATTGCAGACAGTGATTGTTTGGTACATGCCCAAAATCTCGCCGACTGTCCTCGACTTTGGCGAATTTTGCCGAAATGTCGCCAAATTTGGCGATAGTCAGTCATTTGGTCCATGCCCAAGGTATCGCCATTTGTCATTGTTCTTGGCGAGTTTTGGCGAAATATCGCCAAATTTGGCGATAATCTGTCATTGTTGGTCCATGCTTAAAATCTCGCCAAATGTCGTCGACATTGACGAGTTTCGCCGAAATATGGCCAAATTTGGCGCCAAAAATTATTTCGTATTTTGTATAACTCTAAAACTTTAACCCGTAGATTTTTTAACTTTTGTATTTAGAACTATATTAATATCTAACTGTTTTCCATATCTTTTTTGACAGCAATCGACTGAGAATTTATTTACAGGGTGAGCCAAATGACTTTAAATACATTGAGGTGTATGGATGCATTCAATTCATTGAAAGTCTGTGGTCAATGACTACTTTGGCTATCCCCAAAATCTCGCAGACTATCTCAATTTTGTCGGCTTTTGGTGAAATATCGCCAAATAAAGTGCCAGAAGGAAATATTTCAAATTGAACTCAGCTTGGCGATATCGAAATATTTGGCTAGAAATCGCTAAACCTCACTATTATTGATATTTTATCTCTTTCAAACAAATAAGTTTAGAGGAAGTGCGTAGAAAACATTTTTATTTAATAGACGTGCAAGGAAATCATGTGTTGGACACATGAGATTTTTTTTTTCTGTCAAACATGTGTAATTTATTCTCATATAACCTACTACGTCTGTCGACCATGTATCAATCAGCTGAAAAGTTTCCCAGCCACAAGATCCACCTAAAACCGCAATATCCTTTAATTGTTTTGAGCAGTGTATATTTATGTACTAGTATACACTCTCATAAATAAGAAAACAAACAATAAGTTTTTTCTTGTCTATCAAATGTTTATACTTTGAGCGACCACTTCTCTTAACGTCCGATTTTTCGCGCAACGGAGGTGGTCGCTCTTGAGAAGTTTCACTGTATAATAATATCAAAGCTCTTGCTAGTCAGTATGGGAGGGAAAAAAACGTGCTAAAACCAAGATGTTTGAGCCAAACTTTGTGCTAAAATTATGCTCCACAATATGATAAAACAACGTTCCGAAGTGACCCAGTGGCTAAGCTCGGCTCCCACAAGAACACCGAAAGGGAGGATACAACTTCTCACAACCGGGCTGCTATAGGACTGTGTACGCTAATGGAAGCTTGTGCGCTTAAGGTCTGTTGGTGGCTCCAATGTCCTTCATGTTCAAATGATACCTCCGGGGTGCCAACCGGGTGCTAGGTCTCTCAACTGGAATTGGTTAAGAATTAGGAGACCACTCATAGGTAGTCAACGTTAGTCTGATTATTAGGCACCCGTTTAATGTAAAGGGCAGCCAACATTTCCGGCCCTTGAAGTGGCCAAGCCTAAAAGTCGGCAGTTGATCCGGCAATTGGAGAAAAAAAGTAAGAAAAGAAAAAATGTGTGATAAAACAATGCCAAATAATGTATACAGTGACAAACAATAGCAAAAGATACTAGATTACACGTATCCGTTTACTTAGTGAAACTTAGGTCTGTGTTAATAAAATTACGGGATATACAGTAGCTGGCAGAAGTTTTGAGATGATTTGGTTTTCTGTCCTAATGTTTTCTAGCTTTAGCTATCGTACAGGGTGTGTAACTAATAGGAAGTTTGTGCATACCGTTTCTTCCTACGCTAACGCTAACGCTATCCGCTATACGGAGTATTTTGACCAACCACGTTTCGGATTTTATGCGTGCGCATTCGCTTTATTGTCCAATGTCATTTAACGTTAGCGTTACCGTGAGTGAAACCCGGCCTGCACAAACTCCCTAATAATACCTGTGAAAATTGTTAATTTAAAAAATACCAAGCGTAAATTTGAAAAGTTGGAAGTAGAAGTTTTCAGACTATTCTGTTTTTCTCACGTTTTGTTGAAATCAACAATCTTAATCTAACAAGATACAGCAATATTTAGTGTTTAGTTGCATATCCTTTTGCTTTGAGCAGTGCGGCACATCGTCTGGGCATTGAATTAACATGGTTCCCTAAGGTGGATTTAGGGATTTTCGCTTATTCGGATTGAAGATCCTGAAAGAGTTCTTGGCCACCTCCATATAATTCTGGCTTTGAAGAATGCCGTGTCCCGTCCCGACTTTTTCTTTCGACGTGTACCTAGGGGATGCAATCCCGATACTCTAGGTCAGGAATGGGCAACCTTTTACAAGTCGCGGGCCAAACTTCAGGATGTTAGCGAAGTCGAGGGCCGTATAGTTGCGATTTATATGGGATTTTGAGTGGTTTATATGGGTTTTATACGAGGTTTTAATATATTTCGTGGTCCGGATCAAAAGCCGTGGAGGGCCGGCGGTTGCCCATATGTGCTCTAGGTACACCCGCGGGATCCTGATCCCTCCACAAATGTTTGCGGGACTAGTCCCGCGGGATTAAGACCGTAATCCCGCAGGATTCAAACTGAAAAATAAATTATTTTTATTACAATTTCACACCGCTTTCCCAATCATCACGTGGCCAAAATTTTTTGCATAAGATAAACAATAAGAAGTGATTATGGGCACTCATATCCATTAGCAGGTAGGGGCAGTAGTCCCCCCCCCCCTCATCTAACATATTGTTAGGATTTACGTACTGGTGTAGCGTAAAAAAGCTTCACTAAATAGTGTATGCTTCTGGGGCAGGACCATTGACTTGTCCCCCCATTCCCCATAAACAACAGTATGGCCGCTCAAGCTAGTGATATCTTTAAAAGGTTAACTTCAGTTAACCACTAAAAATGTTGCTCCTTCACGCTTCATACAAAAAAAAAAAAAAAAAAAAAAATTTTTTTGTTAATTGCTTTTGTATTCTATCAAAATTAGATGAAGACTAGGAAGACGAGTGCTTATTTACGTTGTCTTTTTTACATTCTTCTTTTTTCAGCAACTAAGAAATAACAGTATATTATTATGAATATCGTGACTATAATTTTCATATTTAGGTAAGTATTGTATTAATTATCAAACGAGATAACGTATTATTATTAAAGTTAAACTTTATAGTGATCACAATCTTACATTTTCCTACTTTTCTCTATCGAAATCAATTTTAGTTGAATGGAATGTCAATCCCGCTGGAAAAACAAATCTCAATCCCGAAATCCCGCTAAACGAAAAACAGTGCGGTATGTCATGCCCTACGTATACTCAAAGGTATTATTCAATTGGATTGGTTTTATGTGATTGGCTCGGCTAGTCCAAAAGTTTTTCATATTTCTAAGCCAATTTTTCACCATTACGTACATTATTAGTTACGCATCAGAATACTATTCTGCATGGTACGTATAGCCAATTGTATGTATGAAAATTAACAATTTTCACACTTACTATTGTTTGCATGCCATGTAGGATGAATAGAGCTACAATTTACTGATTTACATTAAGTTTTGCTTACAGAAAACGATAGGACAGAAAAAACATCTCAAAACTTCTGCAAGCTAAATTAAACAATTTTCTCGCAACTTTTCGTGTTCGTAAAATTCACCATTAGTTGTACGAAATTACTTTTTGCTGTTACCCAACCCTTCTCCCTGATTGCGCAAATAAACCGTCAGAAATGTGTTTAAATCAACAGAAAAATGGATTGTTTGATCAACGTGTTGTAAAGAATTTTGGATTAACAGTACCCGAGATAATAGCGTAATTGGATGCAAGAAAATTCTAGACGACGTAAGTTTTGTGCATTGACAAAATATCTTCAATTATTTCACAGGATTTTAAGATTTGAAGTTCACACTGAGGGATGATATTATTAGTCATTTTCTTAAAGGATTCGCTCATTTATAGGCACAACATTTGACACATTTCATGCAGATAACCAGTGTTTCCAAAAAAGCGAAGTTTGCCATGCCAAGGCTACTAACTGCACGGTTTTGGCCACCACAAGTTAGTTCAGGGGCCAAATTTGGCCACCAGTTTTAAAAATAAAAAAATGAAACTTTTACTAGAGCGAGAATCTTCCGGATTAGCACGTATAAGGAATCGATACTTATAAAGCAATTTCTACGTGAAATTACCTTTGTGATTGGATTTAGAAGTGAAAGGGCAGATGTGATGTTGGGAGAACGAGGGTGGCGTTCAAGGTTTGCCACGAGAAGCATGTCCATATCTTATAAGTTTGCATGATTTTGGTCATGTGCAAAACTTAGAAGCTGCTTCTGGTTTTGACAGCATTCCATATTGAAAGAAGACAGACACTACCTTAAGATGCATTTATAGTGATTTTAGTCGGTCATCGAAAAGCCTGCTAACTTTAAACGTATCGAAGAACAGCTGGAATGTCCACCAGATGGCGTAGTGGCTAAAGAACCGTTCTATCACACCCTGAGTTCAGGCTCGATTTCTGGCTTGGGGGTTAATTTGTCCGACCATTCACCGGGGGGGGGGGTAACGCTGACAGCCCTTTGTGTGTTCCCATAATAAGTTGCCAGTAATTCGGTCCTTATAGTAGTGGCGAATGCATGATGAGCAAGTGCCCGCCCTTTGAAAAACAAAAAGTTTCAGTTAATATTGTTGAAATTGAAGAAACTGTTTGATACTTTGTGATATTTACAATGCTTAAGGCCAGCGTCCATGTACGTCCGTTTCCGCAGCGGGTTTTTTTTTAATGGTCAAGGCATTGTGAAAGCGGAGGGGGTATCACATGGAGATGTACGGTGGAAGGCGGTGAATTATTTTGTAAAAATTATAACTGGTAGGACTTTGTAGTGAGAGCGACATAGTTTTAAGAACATGATCGGATAGTGGGTCACATTTTAAATTCACACTCCCAACGATGTCGAAAGGAGAATTATTCCCCTTAGGTAGGACGTACTCTCTTTCACCCGGAACACGATGGCATACACAACGTCGTAGGGGTGAACATGCTTTTCTTCCCCACTGAACGAAATCACATATGCATTAGAAATCCCTCATCAGAGCGACGAGGAAGGACAAACTCCAAGACAAAGAATGAAATTCGCTTTTGATGGCGCATGTCGTTTTTCCTCTTCTGAAACATGATCACACAAACACTTTGAACACTTCACTGGGCTAACACATTTTACTTCAGGAGAAAAACACATTTTGAAGACCACATTCCCTTTAAATAAGGAGTCTCACTCAACACTTTTAAACTTGAAACATATTATTTTATTTTCTCACTGGAACAGTCACCAATTTTCAAAATGAAGGATTATACATTTAAAACTCTTACAATACATGTACTCAAAATAAACTTGGGGAAGCGTGTTGACAAAAACATCACGGATTGATGCCATCACGGCCTGGCACCACGGTGTGGCGAAAGCCTCCGTCACCCTAATTGTGATCGGCATAGATGCGAGTCCGTGCCATCCGTGCAGCGCCGTATATATGACATGTCGGTGGGCAAAAGCCTCCTCACATGAAGTGAGAGGCTTGCCCCACCAAAATTACTCTCCAACTGCTTAAAAAAAGACCCTTAGACTATTGCTATAGAAAAAGGGAGCTCGATTTTTCTGGAACAATTTTAGCAGGTGTTTTTCGAGCAATATGCTTCTTGCGCAGCAGAGAAAAACCGCAAACACATCTGCTTCAGCTAGAGCAAAGATATATGCGGGGAAGAGGTGTTGTTATTATTATTCTTTTAGCCGGCGTCAACTGTTATTTTATTTCAAAGCAGCTGATAAGAGGGAAATGCTTTAGAAGTACGTTAATGCGCTTTAATTGAGAACTCCAAGAGGAAAATTGAAAGCTTTAAAAGGCAGTTATTGTTAAAAACTTTTAAATTAGATTTAGAATAGATTATTAGTTTAAATTTAGACAATATTAATTAGGATTTGTATTAATAATTTTTCATTAAAAATATGCACGTTGTGTCAACGTGACAGGGGGATACATTGCAGGGGCGAAGAATTTATTGGATTTTAATGACCCGTCGGGATTCGCCGCCAAAGGATAACGCGTGAAACCACAAAACCACCCCAAGCACACAATGGGGCAACTTTTCTCCGCAATCCGTCTTGTAGATACGGAAAAATACATAAAGTTCCCATTATAGCGTACTGAAACGCACGTAAATGGAAGCTGACCTTGAGAAAAGCTTAGTAAATCTTTACAAATTAAAAACTCTCAACCTCACACCGCCTTTATTCAAATACAAACTAATTTCACTTCTAAAGGACACTTTTTGAATGAACATTTATTTGAAAATAAATATTTAGTATTTACTTGCCAGGAATCATGATTTCAATTCAAATACAGCTTGCTTTTCATGGGCATGTTTTTAATTATTCTGCCAATGACAAAGAAGTTTAACAGTTATCTGAGATAACTGTTGAAAAATATAATGACTAAAACTGCAATATCTTGACATTTAGTGGCACTAACTGTAATATTTACAACGAAAATCTCCAAATCTCGTAGTAAACAAAGAAGAAAATAAGGTATTTTTTCTCTTTTGGTTGCTTATATAAATAACTTATTAAAGAAAAAAATTTATTCGGAAAAACTATATAGATATAAAATCAATATTTCGAATAAGAAAAATTATATTTTTACATTAGCAGCAAATTTTCATGTATGATTCACTGACTAATAAAGTTATGGAAACTATTGTGAGTTAAATGTGGATTGTAAGTAAAATAATAAAAATGGAATTCAAAACATAGTTTGATAATTTTATTACACTTTATACTAATGGTTAGTATTTTTACAAAGGAAATAATCCTCTAGAGGTTTCTATTGTAACACTTTCCACAAAATAAAACCTGCAGAAGATTATACAAAAAGACCACTCCATAAACACTGTTTTAAGGTTTGTAACTGATTTTTCTTTTTGTTTAGGTTTTATTAATATAAATTAAAATCTTTTCTTTAAGACACCTACTACAAATTGCATCATATAAAATTTTGTAGAAATAAATTTTCACAGCTTATAGGCAGTTGGAAGGTTCAGTCTAATGTGCTTTTGCAAACAGAATACAAATACAAGTGAAAACTCAGAATTTCATTTTTTTTTTTAAAGAGGTGTGTGTGTATAGAGACCGGAAATTTGCAGTACTTTGTTTTTATTATATTATCGTACAACATTTTCTGTAATTCTAAACATAAAATGAAACAAATAAAAGTATCGATGCTGCAGAAGATTATATCAAAATAATGAATGATATTTCATTTTAATTCTGCTTTAAAGAAAATAAGAAGTAAACAAAGAGGCATTTCTTGGACAAACCTTTGTTTTGGAAAAACGAACAACAAAATTTGGTGCTGCCATCTACTCATAATACTTTGTACTAATTTGTGTGACGTTTGCATGTATGGCTTATTTTCGTTGTTGCCTCTGAATCTTACACAAATAAAAAAAAAAAAAACAAGAAGAAAAAAAAAAGGAAAACCAAAATCTTATAATATTAAATTATACTTAGTATGATAAAATGAAAATGCATTGAATAACCCTCCTCCCACCCTCCCAATATTTTGTATTATTAATCTTAATTGTTTATAAAGATAGGGAAAATAAAGCATATTTTGGTTTTTGTCTTCCTCCACCCCCTCCCATAAATAAAATGATTAGTTATTATAAAAGAATTCTGAGATATTTTAGGGACTAATTAGAAATTAGTAGTGTTGTTTCAAAAATAAAGGTGACAAAGAAGTAGCTACTGTTTCATTTATTTTATTTCATACACGAAAAAGCCTTACATTACTGTTTTAAATGAAGTATAAAATCAACGAGTATTTGTACCATACCGGCAAGAAAAATTTTTTGCAAGACATTCTAAATGTACATGCTGTAATTTTAAGTAGAATAAAATATTTGCTCATCTGCATATTATGATGCATCATGCTTAGTCGATAAGCGAATGCTGAGCAGAATTATTCACAGCAAAAATGGTCTTGGATGTAAAGCTATTAGGTGAGGTGTTGGGTACAGAAAATATGGAGAAAAATTAATAGGAAGTCTTATGGGATGCTGGTGGCTAATGAAGGTGCTGGCGCCGTTGAAAAAATTGTGAAAATTTGTGCCGTTATTTAAAATTTCACTGCTTTCATTTTCGACGGCGGCTTTTTGAAGATGCACTTTGCTAGAAGATGTTGCTTCTTCCCTTTGTCCGGTTTCATTTGAGCTGTAGAAGCTGGAAAATTTCTCCTGGGAAGAGGCAGCAGCAGGGCCTTCCAATGATGAACTTGCTCCAGAGGAAAATTGTGCTGGGTAACTTAGTGCAGGTAAAGACTGAAGATAAAAATGTGGACTACCCTGGTTGAACTTACTCTCTACTTCCAAATGCGATTCATTGTGGATTAACGAGTTAATATCCACTACATCGAGGACATTTGTAGGTGGTTGGGCTCTCTGATTTGAAGTAGGAACTGAAGAGAGAAAAATTGTAGGCTTTATGACGTTACCATTTACTGAAACCACTCCGGTGTCACCGTAAGCCAAGAAGCCCGTTTCGGGGGTCGAATTGTACTGAACGATTCGAAGGTAGCCATTTGGATCCACGGAGCTGTATTTCCCAGTCACATGTCCAGCCGAAGATGACTCTTCTTCCCTTGTGTGAAGTCCTTTGTCTTCAATATTGAACAGGAATTTGTATCCTGGGTAGGCAATGGTTGCTACTGCTTGGCCGAAATACATAATCAGCAGCAATGAAGAAGTAGAGGTAAGAGCCTGCAAAAACAAGTATGAGAATTAGATGACGCTATTAAAGATTTATCTAAAGAAATTCTAGCGCAGTAGTAATTATTTTCTACTCTATGTAGCGATAGCCTTGAATAAATTATTTAACTTGATGAGAGTGAATCGAGACACAAAAAGTTTGTGTATAGCTTTTGTAAGATGTTAGAATTGAAAAGAATTATTACACGTGGTAGGGTAAGTTGTGAGCAACTTGATTTTAAGAATATCTTTAAAGTATAAAGTTTCGTCAAGACATTAGGCATGCAGCTTGTAAAGTATCTTTCATCAGTAATTTTAAGTATTTTTAACACAGTTAGTACTGTAAAGTTAACATGAAATTTTTACTTCCTTGTACGTAGTATAAGGAAGTAATGTGATCCCGAAAAATTTTGGGGGCCAAATTTCGACAAAAAAACCGATTTTGACTACCTCTAAATTTAATTTAAAAATTTTTTTCGATGCATCCTATCGTAGGCTAGCATGCACGATCATATTAACGCGTCTGCAACTCATTTTGACCAGCGGCGAGTCTGCTGTGGCCAGTTTTTCCATGCCGTCTGTACGTACGTACGTATGTATGTAACTCGCATATCTCAAAAACTATTGGTCGTAGAATGTTGAGATTTGATATTTAGGATTGTTCTATGATCTAGTTGTGCACCTCCCCTTTTGGTGGCAATCGAATGGATAGTTTATGTACAGGACCGCCCAAAAGATTCGAAATACATTACGCTCTATGGGCCGAAATTCATTAAACTCGCCTAACTCAAAAGCTATTAGGCGTAGAATGTCGAAACTTCATATTTTGGATAATTGTAACATCTAGTTGTGCACCTCTCCTTTTGGTTCCATTCGACTGGATAGTTTATCTACAGGACTGCCCAAAACATTCGAAATACATTACGCTCAATGGGCCGAAACTCATTAAACTCGCATATCTCAAAAACTATTAGGCGTAGAATGTTGAAACTTTATATTTAGGATTGCTGTAACATCTAGTTGTGCACCTCCCCTTTCGATTCCATTCGACTGGATAGTTTATCTACAGAACCGCCCAAAAGATTCGAAATACATTACGCTCTATGGGCCGAAATTCATCAAAGCGTTTTTTAGAGGTATTGGGCTATTTCAAACGACTCAGAAGTGATGTATGCTGTAAAGAGTTAGAAAATGAATTTCTCCATTAAAAAAAGTGTCTTTATCATTTGTAGTTCTGCTACAGGAACACTCAAAAGATTTCCAATACATTACGGTCAATGGCAATTTTAGGGGCATTCATCCATTTCAAGCACAATACCGTCCTACCACATAAGTTAGGTAATGGTCCGACCACGGTCACGTGCCTCCCTCAAGAACTATGCCAAAAGTCGCCAAGCTTGGCGACTTTTGGTGTACGTGTGTGCATATTCAACTCTCAAATCTCAAAAACTATTATGAAATTTCATATATAAGAATGTTGTAACATCTAGTTGTGTATCTCGATTTTTATTCCAATCTACTGGAGAGTTTATATACAGGACCACCGAAAAGAATTTTAGTACTTTAATGTCTATGGACATCTTCAATATAATACAACTGTAGACAGTCATTGTTTGGTACATGCATGTATGGATGCATTCAATTCATTGAAAGTCCTTGGTCAATGACTACTTTGGCTATCCCCAAAATCTCGCAAACTATCTCAAGTTTGTCGGCTTTTGGTGAAATATCGCCAAATAGAGTGTCAGAAGGAAATGTTTCAAATTGAACTCAGCTTGGCGATATCGAAATATTTGGCTAGAAATCGCTAAACCTTACTATTATTGATATTTTATCTCTTTCAAACAAATAAGTTTAGAGGAAGTGCGTAGAAAACATTTTTGATTTAATAGACGTGCAAGGAAGTCATGTGTTGGACACATCAGATTTTTTAATAATAGGATTTGATAGTTCAGAATTCAAAGTTGTTTGGGACAAAGGAAAAATTTTAAGGAAACCAAATCATATTAAAATGTATGTTCGTACTGCATTTTGTGCTATTGCCTAGCTTTTTATATCTTAACACTTAAAGTTTTCAGTGTTTATGTTTATTGCCATAATATTCCAATATATATATATATATATATGTATATCTGTAAGGAATGGGCCTTACGCCATTCCTTAATGGAATGATTGACGCAAATCCATTGGGGTTCTAGGTTAAATAGTTTATTTCAAAGTTCAGACAGAGGGCAGGAGTCGGGCCGGCGACCTTATTCGTTCCGTGGCTATCTTCTTACATCGCAGTCTAAAGGCTCGAAGCTAAGCTTTACGTTCCTAACTCCTAAAAAGCTAAGCGCGAAGTTCAGACGAAGCTCTCGAAATTTCCGCGCTCTTGCTTAAATACTCCTTCGTTACTACACCTGCTGGCAGGGTGCAGCACGATCACGAAGGCGTTACTCTCAAACGTAATTAGTTAACTAGATTGTCAATCAAGACATGAGAAACACCTGCTTACCCAGGAGTTCTAAAATCACGTATTAATGAAACCACAGGAAAGTGAAGATATTGCTGAATCAACAATTTTCTCTTTATGGAAATTCAAAAAACGTCTCCGAGCGTAATATTTGTATGGCCGAGAAACAAACTTTACAGTAAGAGTAAAAGATTAAAAAAGGATTTTTCAAATAACATTAAATTAAATTAGGTTAAATTAGAAAAGTTTATTTTATTACTAGCTGAAGTACCCGTTGTGTGTGTGGTTAACTTCAACGAAAAATTGTAGTTCTTAGATGTTCGCAAAGGGGATTTCTTTTTCCTTCTTTTCTAAAACAGTGTTGCTTAAAAAGAAAGAAGAAAGAAAAGAAAAAGAAGATGCTGAATTGAAAGTTTAAGAGCTGAAAACGCAAAACATAATAGGTGGTTGACACGTGAAAATAATAGTCGGCAGAAAAACAACAGATACTGTCGATTACATATTTATTTATTTACTAGCTGAAGTACCCGTTCTTCGCACGGGAATGAATGGACACTTTGATATTACGATTTGTGGTGATTACTATTCATTGTAATAAACAGATATAGCAAAGTGAATATCGCGCTATATTGTGTCCAATAATCATGCATTCCGAATTGCAAGGCAATCGTTTGTACGGTGCAGAAGGCCATGCGGCGTAGCGCAATCTAGTGACGAGTTTTAGCAAAACGGATACGTCGAAAATATTTTTCGCATTCAGATATCGATGTATACGAATTTTCATGACTATCGGCTGGACAGTCCTGAAGTTCATGTGTTGACGCGACATCTAGTGGCAAGTTATAGGAAAATGGATAGCGCCAAACTCTTCCCCGTGTTCAAATATCTATGTATACCTATTTTCATAGCGATTATTTGCACAATTAAGAAGTGATACACTGCAGGGCCATCTAGTGGTTCAATAAAGTAATGATTTGCTACAGCGCCGTCAAGTGGCGAGTTATAGGAAAATGGATAACACCAAAATATTCTCATTGGTCAAATAGCTATGTATACTGATTTTCATAGCGACGTTTGATTGGTCAAGAATTTGGCCTGCTGCAGCGTCATCTAGTGGCGAGTTAAAATAATAATGCATTGCAGTGTCATCTAGTGGTGAGTAACATCAAAAGGAACGCAGTTAGAATATATTCTTCGTGCTCAAATGTGTAAGTATAAAAAATTTCATGCCGATCGGTCGAACGGTATAGAAGTTGATGCGTTTCAGCGCCATTTAGCGGCAAGTTACAGCAAAATGGATACTGAAAAATATTCTCCGTGTTCTAATATTCGCGTGTACCAAATTTCATCGAAATCGGTTGGACGATATTCGCATAGCAAACGGCTAAACGGAATAGAATTCAACGTTGTGCTGCGGCACCAAGTGGCAAGTTAAGGAAAACGAATAGTATAAAAACCTTCTCCATCATAAAAGACTTAGGTGAACCAAATTTCATCGTGCAACGGTGCTCAACGGTGCTGGAGTTTTTCAACCTCATAAACACATACCAACATTCATTTTTATCTATAACCAGTCTTATTATACGTATATACCAGTCTCAAGTAAAATCCAGTTTCAAATCTAAGCCTCGCCAAAGTGCCAACATACGCCATTTTGCAAGAGTTTTTTCAGGGAATCATTCGAAGAATCATTCCCTTAGGGAAATCATTCAGGGAATCATTGACTTAGCAGCAATCAACATGGGAAATGGTTCGACCGCCAAAGAGTAGCACGTATTTATTTGAAAATTGGAATACCTTAATACAGCCGATTTTTTTTTTAAATTATCAACTATAATGTGTTTTATTCATCGTTACTCCGATGTACTAAATGAGAAGATTTCAATTTTCTGAAATTTGGCGGAATTCCCCCAACTTAAATCAATGTACTCAATTGGAGAGAATTCTGAAGATAGATCGCTTGAAATCCCTTAATAATTGCATTATTTCTTCACGGATCATTAAAATTTAACCCTGTATTCTAATAAAACCTTTGCACTTGTTTTCAAAAATCTATTTCCTTAAGCTCTCAATAAATTGCGCCAAGCCGAAAACTGTGCAAACCGCTAGAACTCACTTACTCAAAATCCATATTTCAGCCATTTTATTTTTTCGCCAAACTAAAAAAATTTACACATTAGCCTCGGAAATCTTCAATTCTTATTGTTTTGCGTGTAAAGCATTACATTCCTGCTCTGATTTCCCATGCACACGATATTATAATTAAAAAAAAAAATAACCTTACGAATATAAACCAACAAAAAAAAAATCATTATTATTCTTTTATTTTTACTTTGAGAATTTAAAACATTTTATTCGGCAAAATCGCCACACATGGCAACCACGATCCTTATTTCACACTTTTTTCACTACAGGGGTTACAATTACGGAAAGCTTTTTGCATGAAGAGCATAAAAAATCTCTTAAATTCCGGGAACGGGTGGACTTTCAAAGTTTTAAAGTGGACTATGATTTATTCTATATTATTTTACATATCTGTGCTAAATTTCAGGCCGATAGGTCCATTTTTGTGGATTTGTATACGAATCAAATCCACAAACAAACAAACAAACAAACAAACAAACAAACAAACAAACAGAATTTCATTTTTATTTATAAGATTACACACACACACACACACACACACACACACACACATATATATATATATATATATATATATATACATATATATTTATAAAAAAGGGGTTAATTAAGTCCATATTTAAAAATATAGTCGGAAGAGTTATTGTCACATGAAAAAACGCAGATCGAAAATAATAAAAAAAAAATATTACGGAAATGATTTAAATTGTCCAAATTAGCCAAAGCTGCGCATGCGCTCTCCCCTTATCACATGTAGCAACATCTGGTACTTAAGGGTGGACGCGAGGCGGCCAATTGGCGTCTTCCCTACAAGCAACAATTCCCAGTTTCTGCTCGGCCAACCACCGGCATTCATCGCAACTCATCGCTCACCGAAATTCGGTACTCGGCCCATACACGGAATTTCATCTAAAAACGATGATCGTTATGTGTGCGGCAGACACTGATGGGTCCGGTACCCATAAAAAGATGCTCGGAACGATATCCGGCCATATGCCTAAATTTGATCAAAATACGCTGAACTGAAAAGAAATTTCGTCCCGCATAACGGCCGAGCGGCATTCAGCCGATGAAAATTGACGCATGCGCTCTGTTCATGCAACAGTCGAGCGATGGCAACATCCGAGTATCTACCGGCAGGCGCCATGTTTGTTTTCATAAGAATAGGAGACGAAAAAAAACTGAAGAAGTTTTTTGGTGGTGATTAGTCTATATTGGTACGTATAACTATCATTTGTAACAAATTTTTGACATTTTTAATATAGTATTAGTCTAATATAAGTAAAGTATAAGTTCACATCTCTGTAATTATTTTTTTCTCTCTTGATACTGTTGCATAGCACAAATGGAATAACATTATTTTTTATTAGTATCTATTTCCTATCTTTACACGGCGTACAGTGTGTAATTACACTAGTTCATACAGTTAATCGCTTTTTAGTTTTAAAATATACGGGTAAATTCTTCATTGAATCTAATAAAAAAAATCATACTTCCGACCAAAACAAGCTTATTTGGTACTTATGTATTTTACAGTCAGTCAGCCAAAAAGAGCGATTTCGTGTGCGTGTGGAATACGTCAGATTCATTGTTACAATGTAGTGTATTGCAATCCTTTGGCGAAAAAACTTATTGGCGTGAATTATCGACGGTAAAATAAGTACCGATTATTTGCATCCGTTGACCATAAAAAAAAAGAAGAAAAAATCCAAACGATGCGATTACTCGCCAAGATAGTTTCAAAAGGCATAAAGCGCACATTCTTGGGTTATGGAAATGAGAAGCTGTACAGCATTGATTTGATATTGAAACGACTGTTTTGTTTCGCTTTATAAAC
This sequence comes from Cheiracanthium punctorium, assembly GCA_038373885.1. Taxonomy (NCBI): domain Eukaryota; kingdom Metazoa; phylum Arthropoda; class Arachnida; order Araneae; family Cheiracanthiidae; genus Cheiracanthium; species Cheiracanthium punctorium. Next base: position 671,022 of record JAWZYV010017099.1, on the reverse strand, counting down.
TTCGAAACCCGCGTTGATGAATTTAGATTAGCTTAGAAATAGTATACGTAAATACAGTGATTTTTTTTTTTTTTTAAAGCACACCTCGTTTTTTTTTTTTTTTTTTTTTTTTTTTTTGAAGCAGAACACTGGTTAATGATGATTTCAGAACCTGTGGATACTATAAACCAGACGGATACAGGGTGCCCCAAAAAGGTAGTAACGGGCTTTAATTCTTTATCTATTAGAGATAAGTGGACAGCGTAAATTGAGAAAAGTGTTCAAAATGAGGTCGGAAGTAAGACTTCGTTAAAAAAATTCCTCTCGTTAATTTTCAAAAAGTTACACTTTCTACATTTTCATATGACCCTCGTACAAAAGCATTCCCATACACTAATGAGGTGATGTACAAAATTTGGGAATTATATTTTTAAAAATTACATTTTAAGATAACCCCTCATCTTAGGATGATCGTCCACCCTTAGCGTTGCCATCACAACACAAACAAACAAACTGACATGAAATAAGACTTCAGAGCGTTCAAAAGTTGAAAAAAGAAGGGATATGTAAAACTCTGTCTTTGGGGTGATTTTCTGCACTCTGCAGTCTGAATCATGCTAAATTCTGCAAACGCAGAACATGAAAATTGTTATTGTTGCTTCGACACCCTCTGGCCAACTACAGAGCGGGATCAGATCCTTTATATAAAAAGAAAATGGCCTTAATTGGGCAGCTTCCTTTTTGCTGATCCCCAGTGAGGGGACTACCGACTTATCCCGGGTCTCCCTCCTAAATTTTGAACCAATTTCAGATGACAGCTGGATGACCTAAGAGCTGGATTGGTACCCCAAAGAGAGATATGGATTGAACATGGAAAACATTGAAGTCATAACACATTTTTCGTGCATTAATTCCCTACAGCGTACACAGTTTACATCAGCCTCAGTCGAGAAAGGAGTTTATCCTTCTAGGCACTGGCCAAGCAGGTGCTGCTTCCCTTTCGGAGTTCCAATGGGAACCGAGCTTAACCAACTATTCTACTGCCGGATACATGGAAAATTTCTTTCACCTAATGTTTTGCTGTCTTTGTGAGTGCATTGGGAAAATTTTTCGAGATACCGATGTGTTGGGGAAAACGTAGGGGTGTATTCAGAAAAAAACGTTTTCTAGGGAGTTGAAGTAATATAAAGGTTGGAAGTCCCTGTTATAGAAATTATGTAAAAAAAACATATGAAGCAGACTTACTCTGCATTTCCTATTCTTGTGTAAATTAAGTTCTAAAAATTTTCTTTTTTTCTCCTAGCTGCTTATAAAATGAGATGTTTGACGATGCTGCTGCAAAACTCAAAGAAAATACTTCTTTTGTATATTATGTGTATGATATATTTTGTGTAGAATAATTTGAATAAAAATTTTTGGAATTTACTTTATTTTAAAAATTATTATAGCGATCTTATGTCTTATGGTCTACGCTTTAAAAAAAAACCCTATTTTACAAAACTGTAAGCTAGTTCCATAGGTTCCAGTGGTCAATAATCTTTTTTAAATTGTAAGCTAATTGAAGAAAGTTCGGAAAGTCGATTTCCTATCACAAAAAAAAGTCCTGATGTGAACTACACAATTTTCTTGTATAGTTGTTACGCATTTTTGATGCACTCTATTTAAATATATTGGAAACTGAAATGCGATACTTCAGTATCTCGTTAAGCGTAAGAGATATCACCAGGATGACATTTCAGCATTGAAACTTATTCCTGGTTGAAAAATTGGCATTTTTCTTTTGTTCGTCAGCTTGGCGACAAACGGCGAGATTTTAAGCATGACCCTACACGCTTAAACCGAACGAGCAAAATTCGATCAGTCGGAGCGACTTTTGGGCCAGTTTTCAAAAGTGCGCTTCTCCTTTAGGAGCGTTTTTCGATCACAAGAGCGGAGCGAAATATAACAATAAGCGAGGAGGGGAGTTCTCAGAAAAAAGAGGAAGCGAGGACGGGAATTCTCGGAAAAAAGACTACTCAAAGAGCACTTTCGCGGAAATATCGGTAGGTTTCCATGGAAACGGATCGCTCCGCAATGTATCGTTTTTTTTTCGCTCTTTGGGTTTAAGCGTGTAGCCTGTGGATTGTAATCAAAAATAAAAGTGCAGAACCAAATATTACGACAGTCTTAAATACAAAATTTCAATATTCTATGTCTAATAGTTTTTATTTTTATTCGAGATACGTACTTATTTTTAGTGCCAAAATTTGTAATATTCCCCTAAATTTACCAAGCTTGGGGACAGTTGGCAATATTTTGGGCATGAGCTAAACAGATATAGTTCAGGGATTTTTAATGTGAAAGGCATGTCCATCGACTTTAATGCATCGAAAGTCTTTCATATAACTCTGTAAATAAACTACTCAGCCAATTGGAATCAAAAAGGGACACGTACAACTATGTTTTAAGGCAATCCTAAATTTGAAACTTCTTCGACTATTCCTCTTTGAGTTAATCGAATTACACAACATACGTACATCAATACATGCATACGAGCAGACGTCCCTCAAATTGAATCAAACTAGATCGAAAATGCAACATGCGTACGTACAGACATTACCAAAATACTAGTTAAAGCGAGTTCTGGGATTAAGTCCAATTATCTACACGAAGGATCTAGGCCTGTGGATGGGGTGCCCTCCGTGGGGGGTCTTTCTAAGGTGTCCTAAACCGTATTTACGCTAAATTTCGGTAGAAAGCACGGAAAACTCCGAACGGTTAGGTCGGCGGACGCGATCTGGTTTTGAACCAGATACCTTCCGTCTTCCAGTTCAGAGCGCTATGCGCTCGGACTAGTTAAAACAAATCGAACATGTTGTTGTGTCGTGTCCATGATAGACGACGCTATCCATGGAAAGAGTGCCCCCGAGGGGGTTGGACTTCTACTTATTGGTCCCTAATTTTGAACCGATTCCAGATGAGGGACCAACCACCACCTGAAATCGGCACCCCCAGAGGTATCGTTTAATAACTTGGAGGACATTGGAGCCACGACGGATTTTACGTGCACCAGCTCCCATGAGCGTACACGGTTCCACAGTGGACGAGCCGAGAGGGAGATGACCCTCCCAAGCACTAGCCAAGCCGTATGCTGCTTCACTTACCGTGTTCTTAAGGGAACTGAGTTTAGCGCCCAGACCACTGCGGGACTATCGAACATGCAACATACGTATATAATTTCATACGTAGATGGAGTATACGACTATAGTACGTTAACGTATAGTATAGTTACGTATATAGTACGACTATATATGTAAATAGATGGATTATACGACGTACCTACATGCATGCATATGCGTCGCGTAGTAAAAGTGTATTTCTTCTGTACTGTATTGCTTCTGCACTGCATTACCATATAAGAAAAATGCGATTACAAATACATTTCAAATATAAAAGAAATCTGTAAAACACTTGTGAATGTTATCATTCGGATTGCATCGTAGGGACGGAAAGGGTTAAATGCATGTCAACATCACATAAGAACTTATCGAAATGTGATACTCACCCTGGTGATTGGCCAACCTCACGCATAAAGTGAACGGGCCAGTTCCTTAAATCCGTGTTCAACCCGATGAAAACTCATCGGTTAGACTACTTCGGACGTTTCCCCGTCCGAGGGGACATGAACTGCGTGTATCCGAGCACTTTCACAGTGGACGGTCCGATTTCTTCTCATCGGCTCAAGGCTACGTTGCCGGTGAATCGCAACGTGGCAAAATTGCTAGTAGGGTTGCATCTCGCAAAACAGCCTAAAATATTTGTCTCGTCTCTAGCAAAATCCCTATATCGTGATGTTAAAAAGTCTGTCTCGTCTCGCAAAAGATCGTCTCGCGTCCATCCCTGCTGATACCATCGAGAGAATCCGTAACGTTTTGTAAGTTTTCGACTCAGAAAATGGCGCATATCTTTCAGTCTAATTCATGCATGAATCAGCACTTAAGGATAGAAATCTCCATAGTAAAAAAAATGGTCAAAAAATTATCCGACATTCAAATGTAAGAAAACTTAATACACCTAATAAATACAAAATGAATAGAAAAAGAAAACAAAGATATTTTTTAACTAAAGAATATAATAAATATTTTAAAAATAAATAACACCTGAAAATCTGAAAATTTGAATAATATTGTACACGCTTTAAGGTTGACCAATAGAGGAATTACACACACAGACATACACACGCGCAAGAATGCACTAACAAATATCTTCTAAATTTTAATTTTAATTTATTAATGGAAATGTTTACTTGCTTTTATGAAGTAAATAATATCTAGAAAAGAATATATGTGTTCGAAAGAAAATTCGAAATTGATTAATTATTTTTGTCTGACTGCAAAAATTTTGCTTTATTCTAATTAATAATTCTGGAGACAGGCCTACGCATGAGATTAAAATTCATAAAATAATCAAATCGTCCTTTATAATATACTGCTCAACGGCATCTTTAAAAAGAAATGTCGACATTAAAATAAAACTGACAAGTTCAACTTTCCAATTTCTCATTTTTTGAATTAAGTAGAAGTTTCTTTTTATCTTGAAAAATTTATCCTCATAATTTATTCACACGCTTTGAAATAAGCAAAAACTTTAATTAAAAGGCAAGGGAACAAATCAGCTTTTAAGGCATACCTTTTATACGTGAAAAATAAAAATGAAACAAATAAATAAATGAATATGTTATGCATTTCTTATTTTTATCCATATAAAAAAGAAAAAACTATCTCTAAAATATCAAACACTGCACATTAATTAAATTGGCCCTCGGAACATATCAAAGTCACATATAAAACCCATATAAACCATTCAAACTCCCATATACATCCTAATTATACGGCCCGAGACTTCGCTAACATCATAAAATTTGGCCCGCAACTTTTCAAAAGTTGCCCATACCTGATGTATACTTTCAGGGGTAACATTTCTCAGGTTGTCAAACACTTTGAACGGAAGTATTGTACAAAAAATTCCACTGTTCGTGACGATTCTTTCATCTCATGCCCCGCTGGTTGTTTGATTTGACTATTAATACCAAAATAATTTTTAAAATGTATATTTATAAACTTTAAACGATTAAAAAAATCATTTTGAGATTTAGAAATATTGACAAAAATTTCCATTTTTGAAACGTACTAAAATCTCATTAAGAATTCTGAAGCTGTGATAAGACTCGTTTTTTTATTCTTCCAGTCTGTTAACTCTTTAAACTCGAAAATTAAAAACCTTTATAATGCATCCAGTCATTGCATTAAATACAATACCTTCGGAACTAACATGTGTTAGACTGAAATACCAATGTATTGGCTGGCAATAACACTTCTAAACGAAATCGACCATTGCATAAAATACCATTACAACTGAATAGAATTATAGTGCATGTTGGATTATTTAATCACAATTAATCCGCATGATAAAAAATTGGTTTCACATATCGATCGGTTTTGCATAAGCAAATTCATTGAAAAGTGCTCGCACAATTTATTTTTTCTTTTCTATTTCTTTTTCTATTACTATTTCTTTTTCTAGGAGCCAAACCCCCTGACTCGCTACGCTCGCTATTCGTATGAGGCATACGGCCCTTAATATATTAGGGCTTATTCGTAAAAAAGGCATAATTGACAAAACTCAGTGACTCGATCTGATAGAATGTTTCCTAGCTACACATTCCTTGGTTCTTGCATGTTCCTTGGAGCAACTTCACACAAGTTTTAATAGTGTAAAACCTATGGAACTACTTGCGTGTTATTTATTATTTTTCCCATCACTGGCGATTTTTCATAATTTTGCGGCTTACGTATATTATGTTATACGTTTATGTATACGTAAATAGTTAATAATTATTTCTAAGAAAACAGTGCTTCATTTTTTTTAGTAAAAACTGCGGAACAGCTATAATATCTCGCTACTAATGGCGAATTTTCATTCTTTGGCGATTTACACATGCTCGTAACCGATAATCATTGTTCATGTAAGGTTGCCGTGAAAAAAGTTATCCATACATTCATATACATAATACTTATACATTGGCTTATTTAGGACCGAGAAATATATCCTCTCGCTGCGCGGGCAAATATTCAAGCTGTACTTGTTGTAATGGAATAGTTAACGCCGCCAAATATTTATACGGTTGGCAAATACCCAAGGTGAACCTAACCGGCATTGATATAATATGCATTTGAATTATTTTTTATTTTCAAAATACTGGGTGCTAATATTTTAGAACACACGCAGTATTTAGATTCACCCTGCTTGAGATTGCGTTTTTCCAGATCGTAAATGCCAAAATGGTGCTTTTTAAAACAGTTATGATTATTATTAGAAAAAGTATTAGATAAACTAACTCAATTCTAAACTCCTGATGCCTAAGAGAACTTACTATTTGAAAATTGTGAACTTTGAGTAGCACACATTGACTTATTTATTTCAATTACTTTTTAATTTGGCGTAAAAATTGTGTAATTCTATTTATGTTTGTTAATATCAAGTAGGAATTGCTTTGTTGCAAAGGCATGAATGATTTTATGTTGGCGAAGTTTGCCAAGCCTGGCAACCATTATGCTTATTTTTTCAGTTTTTTATTAATCTCTCTATTCTAAAAAAAAGTAAAAGCCGCTGTCGTCGCTGTCAGACTTTTTTTTTGTCTATCTTCTACTAAACCGTGGGAATTTGAATTTAGAGAAACATGTCCACGAATTTGGAAAATTCCGAGGAACCTGATAAGCTGACTTAAATTTCGAAAATCCAATTATTTTAGAAGATATTAAAAAAAAAAAAAAAAAAACTGAAAAAATAAAACGTAATGGTTGCGAGATTTGGCATAAAATCATTCATTCCTTTGCAACAAAGCAATTCCAAGTATGTAGAATCGTGAGAAATTGACAAACATGAAGTAGAATGACATCCATTTTACGCCAAATTAAAATGTATATGAAATAAATAATTCAAAGCGCGTTACACAAAGTTGGCAATTTTCAAATAGTAAGTTCGCGTAGACAACAGGAGTTTAGAATTAGCGACTATTCATTTTTCAAAAACAGAATAACTAATTGTAACTGATTTTAAAAGCGCCATCTTGGCATTAGGAATGATCCGTCAAAATGGTATCTTTCGAAGCAGGGTGAATCTTAACTTCGAATTCCAGAATGTTAGAATCCAGTATCTTGAAAATGAAGAATAATTAAAATGCAGATTATTTTAAAGCCGGTTCGGTCCAGCTGGAGTATTGGCTACCAGTAGACATATTTGGTGGTGTTAACTATGCCATTATAGCAGTTATAGTACACTTTGGATATTTGCCAGCGCGGCGAGATGATATAATTCATGGTGCTCAATACGCCAATCTGCAAAGGATTATGTATACGAAAATATGGATAACAGTTTTGCGGGAACCTTACATGAGCAGTAATTATTGGTTACGAGTTTGTGGAAATCGCCAAATAATGAAAGTCGCCATTGGTGGCAAGTCATCCTAGCTGTTATATAGTTTTTATCAAAGAAAACATGTGAAGTACTGTTTTCTTAGAGCTAATTATTAACTATACATATACGCAAGTCGCGAAATAATGAAAAATCGTCATGGGTGGCAAATACGCAAGGTGTCCAATAGGTTTTACATTATTAAAAATACAGCTGAAACAGCTGTTCTGATTTTATTGTGCTTTAGCTCCTAATTAATATAACTTCAGTACAAATAAGTTTTCCAGCAATTATACGCGGAGTCCGCACTCCAGGTGGAGTATAGCTCAGGACCCGTACAACACGGATTCCTATAACAAAATATCTACCGTGCTATGGACGGGGTCTACTGTACTGTGAAGTTTAAATTTTTATGTACCAATGAACATGCAAGAACCAAGCAATGTGTAGCTCAGTAACATTCTATCTGATCCAATCTTCGGGTTCTAGGTGAAATTATGTCTTTTTTACGAATAAGCCTTATTAGGGGCCGTATGCCTCATACGAAAAGCGAGCGTAGCGAGTCTGGGGGCCTTGGCCCCTATAGTATCTTCTAAAATAGTTAGAATTTCGAAATTTAAGTGAACTTATTGGCTTCCCCGGAATTTTCCGAATCCCTGGACACCTTCTTCGAAACTCAAATTCTCACGATTTCGGAGGAGATGGCAAAGGCTTTTGACAAAGGCGGCAGCGGTCGCTACTTTTTTTTTTTTTTTTTTTTTTAGTATAGAGAGAAACGTCAAGCGCTTTATTTGATTGAATTATTTTGCTTGCTGTGAGCTCAGCTAGGACAGTTGCTTTGTTTTCTTTCTGTAGAAAAACGAGAGAAGCTCTAAGCTTACACATTTGTAATTAGCAGAGGTACTGTAAAAAAGCCTAATTTAGGAAGTTTAGAAACTTCGTTGATTTCTGGAAGCTGTGTCACTCGTTTAATCAAGTAGCACGAAAACAATATTTACACACATGTATACTATTACTTACCGTTACCATGTTGTCGAGAATAATTCTCGTATTCATGAAGAGGGAAGTGCAGAAATCGTCGCTTGGAGCTAACTGATTTTTGTTCAGTTGCCGTCGCCTTTTTATACCGAAAGGAGATGCTTTGGCGATCTTTAGTACGCACATATCTCATACGCATACGCAAATCAAACCCATTAAAGTTCAAGAGACCATGAACTATTTCGACGGGTGTCCTTCTTAGACGTAATTTTTCTTTCTTACTACTGCTTGAAATATACATTGATGCACCTATTGGAATTTTTACCCTTCTCTCGCTTTTTTGGCTTCGTGTTCAGACAAAGCTATATGCACCACTATTTGTAGAAAGCAAGATGAAATATACAGAGTGCCACTAAAAGTTAATAAAATTAGGAAGTGAAATTTGAAAGAGGCTTTTTGGACAATTCAACAGGAATTTCAAGCTTATTTAAAAAAAAGGCACACCAATGATGGACTTTTTATGAGAGGGCCACTCTCAATAGAACCAGGCACATATCCAGGGAGTTGTGGGATAACGCTATTTATTCCCTCGAAACTTTCGGATAAGTTAGCATGAGCTTTAAGACGTGAAGAAATTCAGTTTATTTATTCACCACTTATTTCATGCCCTCCTCCCCCTCCTAAATATTTATTTTCATGCCTACTCCCCAGAGTAGAACCATTGATGAACGAATTTTAACCACTGTTTTCTAGAGATGAGTTTGAGCTCGTTTTCGGGCATAACTTACACGGGTCTCACTCCAAGAAGAAAATGTAAATAGTTCAAATTGATTTCAATTATCACTTTGCTGTAAATTCGGAAATTGAATGTGGGTTTTCTTTTTTAAAAGTTAATGCATTTCTAAAATTTTCGAGTTCATGTAAAATTCAAGAAACAGCAATTTTAAGTAAACTTTAAAATTACCAAAAATCGTTAAAAATTGAAAATTTTTCTTTTACGTGCAACAGTTTTGAGTTTTACTGATTCTGATGCAAAAATTTTCAAGTTTCTAACATAATTAGTAGAAAAGTTATAAACTTCGGTATGAAACAGAATGTATTAGAGGTAATTGTAAAAATATTTTATAAATATTTTTTGCGTAAGATGAGTGTTTTTCGGAGTTCAGTGTTTTTGAAATGTTCCATCCGTCTTAGCTTTTGAATAAATACAATAAAATTTTTAATGGACCCTTAATTGAATTACAAATAAATTTAAATGCAAATGAGACAATATTACGTTGAATTACTCTACTTTTCATTTGCTTTATTTTACAAATATCAGTATTACAATGTCAAAGAAAAAGTATTACAATGTCAAAGTTTTGAAATGTCAAAGAATAAACTTTTTAGTTTATTTGTGAGTGTAAATTAAATCTGCGGATTTTTTATTTTTATTTATTTATTTTTAAATTTGCGATTCAACTTTCCTATCAGACATTGCTGGGAAAATTTAGAAATTATTGTAAAAAAAAATCATTCCCCCCCACCCCCTACCCTATTTTTTCTCTTTTTTTCCCTTTTTTTAACTGCAAAAATCCACGACGTCGTCAGCTCAACCGAAAAAGAAAAAATAGCTTTTATTTTTTAACTTTTTAAACCAAGTTTGAAGAACATCGAACTAAATTTATTGATTTTCATTACGTTAGATAACCGAGAGCGTTTTCTTTTATACTAGTTTAAAAACTGCGCGGAATACGCAGGATAAAATAACTATAGATAACCGATATTACCTCCATCTCCAAAGTTTCCTTTTAAACTTTGTGGTCATGTTATAAAACCAAGGACATGTGTATCTCAATCGGAAATTAAACAAAGTTGTCGATAGAATACATATATAGCAGTATCACGTTAGATGTATGGCGTTATGTTAAGCTGTTACTTTACAATGCTATGAAGTCATTTAAAAAAATTTCCTTCAACATTTTCCGACAAAGCTTAAATGTAAAGTTCAATAAATACGCAAACTAAACAATTTTATTTGAATTAATATATAGTACTGTGAAATTGAACTAAATATTACTCAGCATTCAAATTTTCTTTCTTCACTTTACTTTTTTTTACATTTAAATTCCTCACATTGTGTATTCCGTAGGAGTTTGTATGTGAAAATATACTTAAAGAATTTTTTATTGGATTACCAAAGTTTTAAAACTGATACAAGAAGTAACGAATTCAATTAAAAATTGGATCTGCTTTATTAAACACAATCAATGGTATTTTAAATTCACATGCTTTTCATGTATCTGGTATGATATTGATCACCTGGAAGGCACCGAAAAGTTTTTTAAAGTAATAGTTAGTAACAACTCGCAAAGCATAAAAAAAATTATAGATAGATAAAGGAAAAAGTATGCCATTTGAAATAGTAATAATAACGCATTCGTCAGTTAAAGACTATTTTGAATTAAAATCACTTTTTCATCTTTTTCAAAATTAATTTTGAGCAAGTTCATGCTATTACATTTATTATTATTTATTATATTTATATTTAATATTATTTAGATTTATTTATCATTAAAAGCTTGAATGTAACAAGTCTGGGTTGTGTAACCAAAACAAAACTTTTACTGCCATTACTCCGAAAAGAATGGAAAGATGGGCTAAAAAAAAAGTAATAAAATCCACACCGTTGCTACGATAGGCTTCAAATTGCTCATAATTATGTAAAAAATTTGTAGAAAAAAATATGCGCCATCTTAAAAATCTGAAATCTATTCGTTCTGTGATTTTTGAACAATTTTTCCTAATTTTCATCTTCCCTGATATCCAATGGTGTAATGATAGTGAGGAAAGTCTACGTCATTTTGATGTCACGAGTTTGAAATGCTTTTGAATAAATCAACTAGCTTTCAGGTTTTGAAATGAAAACTGCGCCAAAGTGAAACACCTTCTTACTTATATCCGTTTCGTAATTATAATGTAAAATAATGTCGTCTTGTCAAAATAAATTAGAAGCATATAAATAAAAGCCCAGATTGAGGTTTGTACCACTCCAAAACAAAACTTCCCCCCGGTAATTACTCTTGCAGACCCGCATTATTAGACAGATCGACTTGAAATTTAATATAGACGTGTAAAATGTGGAGAAAGCCGTAGGAGACTACAAACTTTTAAAATTCCACCCGTATCTTATACTTTAGCAATTCTGGAAGATTTTTAGCTTCATAGAGGCTTATACAATATCCGATGGAGTATTATTCTGCTTGCGTTTAATGCATTTAAATGTCAACTTAAATTATTAATCTGTAGTTATTAATGTTATTAATTTGGCGGTCCATAAAGCTTAGTCTATCTAAACTCTCTTCAGTAGTACCTTTTTCGATATAAAACTAAAAATAAAGTACTAACGTGCAAGAAAAAAATGTATTTGTTAAGATTCTGATTTGCAGATTGTGTAATAAATACATAACATTGAATAGCTGAATATTTCACTTGAGTTTAAAATTCAGTAGCATGCATCAAAATGGCACGGATGAGGCATTTTTAATTGACCATTAAGATAAGTTAGCTGCAAATGAAAGTATATCACATGTTTTCTGAATTTTTTGAAACAAAAACAATGAAAATTGAGCCAATAATTTTCATTTTTCGACTGAAAAAAAAATAAATAAAATAAAAGAATAAAAAAATTGCTTTAATTTTAAGCACTTAAAATTCACATATCATAATTATTTTAAATAATTACGAAAAGTATAAATTATAACTTCCTTCGAATGAGTAAGTAGGCACCAGTTCTTTGCAAAATAAATTTGTATGAACTAAGTTTTTAAAACTATTACACTTACACTATTATATTTAATAATACGAATTACTTTAAAAATGTTTTAGCTTTGTCGAATTTCATTTTAGCTAATCAGTTTTTGTGTAATGAGATTAAAAATCTGAGTAAAAAAAATTAACTGTGTTAATGTTAGATTTTTTGTTGAAGACAGTGAAAACTGAGGAATTTAGGAATTAAAATTAAATAATTAAGATTTTCGTGGCACACTAGTATCGCCAGTTAAAAAGAAACAACGAGATTTTATTTTGATTTTTTCTCAAAGGCAAGTTTGAAGAAAACAACACGGAACTAAATGTATAGATTTCCATTACTCACTGGAGAATCGAGAGTATCTTTTTAATGCTAGTTTGATAGTGTTGGAGTACGAGGAACAATGGTATTGGTAACCGATATCAACTCTATTGTCAAGTTCCCGTTTTCTTTTAACTTAGCTGCCGAGCTGTAAAACCAGGGACGATATTGTGTCTCAATCGAATAACGTCGCTGGCAGAATGCGGATACACCAGTCCTCCGAGCGGCTGTGACGCAACTTTCAGTTTACCGTCATTCAGTTTTCACTCTAGCACACCGACAACATCTTTTGATAGTTTAAATACTCTTTTCTCTTAAGTTATTTTCCAAACATGATGTTTGAAAGTAATATTTAGAGCTTGTTTTCGTATAAATACAATTACTTTTATTTAGTTATTTTTCATTATGATTATTGCCTCAAAGCAGTAATGTGCGGAAGAAAAGAGCGTGTGAACATTTTTTGGGGGCTTTTCCATTTATAACGCTTTCCACCAACGTAGAAAATATGATGAATTTTTTAATATTAATTTTAAATTATTGAATCTTTTTTGCAAAAATCAAAATTATGCTTTTGAAAAAAATAAACAGAACAAACAAACAAACCCTTCATATAGAAGAACATGTTGGTTTTTTTCAGAATGTATCTTATCTCTCAATGCTACTAGCATAATCCTATATCGGGGAAATGCACACGAAAACAGGACAACTTCTTCTCTCTTTAGGCATTCAATGGACATTGCTCTTCGAAACATCATATTAGATGAAAACTCTCCAATCTATATAAATAAAGCATTGTGTAAACTGTCCGTTTGTCTGTCTGTCTATGTCTCGCGCAGCTCCGAAACGGGTGATCGTAGACCTACCAAATTTTGTACGGAAATTCTCCAAGACGGGTCTCGACACACCTCGAAGCGATTTTTTCGAAATTCGAATTAGAAAATGTTTTATTTTATGTTTTGTTCGATTTTTAGCGATTTTTCTTGCGTAATACATAATAACGCCGGTAATTGCACTCGCAAGAAAACGATATTTACATCATCGTATAGAGTAGAAAATTTTCTTTTAAAAACTGTTTGTTCGGACTGTGTAAAATAATTTGCAGATTTTTGGGAATTTTTCAAATAAAATTAAATTTGACGCTGACTTTCGTAAAATATTTTTAAAACTGCTGCATCTTGAATTCTATCAGTCATAACTTTTTTATATTTCGGCAAAAGACGGAGCACACAATTCGCCCACTTTTAAAAGAAGAACGGAGGAAAAATATAAATTTGGAGAATTTTTACGAATTTTTAAGTAAAGAAGGATTTTCATTTCAGTAGCAGCTGCTTACAAATTTCGGTTTGATATCTTGCGGTTTGGTTGTCCTGGATACAATAACAATGATTAAAATTGCCCGTTGAAAAAAATAAATAAAAACGGGTCCCGCGCCATATCTCGAAGCGATTTTTTGCGAAATTCGAATTAAAACATCTGTTGTTTAGTGCCTTAATGCGCCAAATACTACTGTTATTGTACAACTAAAAGTCAAAGCCCGTTGTGAAGCAATTACAACGAGCGCTCTTCTGAAAATGTGAAAAAAGTTTCTCATTCCAAAGATTTCGTTTTGTGTACATAGTTATTCTTATGTCCAAGCAGACGATTTCTTTGCTTGGCTCGATTTACTTTTATAAATACTGGATTTATTTGTGAGAAGAAAAATTAAACTGCATAATCTAGAAAAACAATTTTAAAGCCTTTATAAATAGCGCAGTCTTATCTCTTATCTCTTTTCTTTTTGTAAAGGGTTGCAAGAGAGGGTGACGTATTTAAAAAAAAATTTCCATTTCATGTAGTGTCTGAGGTATTTAACGCTAAAACGTAAACCTAAAAGACAGCATGTCTGCGAAATAAGACATTTTGAAAGTGAGAAGTTCACTGCAAAGGTCCATTTTCACTTTTTTTGATACCGAATGAGGCTGACATAGTTTTTTTTTTTGTGTGTGTGTCATTATATTGCAATGATCTCAGATTATTACATATATGACGCAAATTTTAAGTCAAGAGTGAAATAATTTTGCTTTTTCTAGATTCCACATCACTGGAATTAATTCGAATTACACATGTGAGGAAATTTTTCGTTTCCTACCGTGCGAAGAACGGGCACGCAGCTAGTTGAACATATTTCTCTTTTTTTGATTTCCCTCCCTTTCAAAATTTGACGGCGAGGGAAATTAGAGGCTCAAATTTGAAGCTCAAATATGAAATGCTCTTAAGAGTGTAGTTCGGAAAAACAAAACAAAACAGTTGATTTTTGAACATAAATACAGATAAACTTAATTACGTTAAACACTTCAACATTTTTAGAATGTCTCTTTTTAAGCTCTGCTGTACACTGAAATAAACGATAAACCTTTAGAAATTTTCTTAAAAATCCAAAATTTTGCAGAATGTGTCTCGTTTTGAAAGATTTTGCTGTGCAATGCACCCATGCTTTGAATAATGCTCAAACTTCGCATTTCTATTTGAAAAATAGCGATGCTTCACACCTGCCTGCAACTCAGGCATCAGCATGAAATTTGTCTTCCCTAGCGGGTTCTGCAATGCTGTACAGTCCAGCCTCGCTATAACGAGCTTCCAAGGAATAAAGGTTTTTCGGTATTATCTGTGGCTCGCTATATCCGAACCGTTAAGAAATAAAATAGGTAAACGGCGGGACTAAAATTTCAGTTCGTTATATACATGAGTACATTATATGCGGGCTCGCTGTAACGGTATCCGACTGTACATTAGGATGGAGCGAATAAAACTTTATTTCAAAATTCACACTGCCTGAGTCATTAAATTGTGCGAAACTGATAAGAACAAATTTTTCCAAATTTCAGCTCAATATTTTGCCATCTTCAGGTTCCACAACTCAAGCGAATATATTACTAGCTTATTTTTATTAAAATAATGTTTAATTAATTATTGGAATAATGAGTTATGATTTCATTATTAAATTGCTTTATTAATACGTTATTGTCACGTGTCAGTTCTGGGAATCGTAGGTTTAGAAGTAAACGTCGACTTAGGATCTGATTCAGTAATAGAATATACCTCAGAAAATGATGACGATTACGTAAGCCAGGAAGCCAAATGTCGGAAAACGACTGACGATGAGATTCTCTAAATCTCCAAGACAGACCAAATGCTCGAACTAGCCGTTGTTCTTGATAGTGCAGATGTATCGGAGTATTAATTATTCAATTAATTAATTAAGCGTAATTATTACAATAGAAATTCATAAAAGACTAAAAAAGACACTGGGAATATATTCGCTTGAGGTATGGAACCTGAAGATGGCAAGATTTTGAGCTGGAATTTGGAGACAATTTGTTCTTATAATTTTTGCACCATTTAATGACTCAGGCAATGTGAATTTCGGGAAAAAGTGTTTTTCGCTCCACCCTACTGTACATGAATCCTTGAATCCCACTTTAGTAGATATCAAGGTCGATGCCACTTAATTCTTATGAAAACTACCACGAACACACACAAAAAAGTTTTGTTGAATTCAGCAAAATTTTGTTTATTCAACAAAATTTGGTTGGCGCTATTTCAACCGAATAATTTTGTTGGTTTTTAACAATTCAAAAAAAAAAAAGAATAACAAAATATTTCGTTGAATTCACAAAAATTTTCTTGATTCAACAAAAATATGTCTTTGAAAAAGAGCCAAACAAAATTTTGTTGAATCAACAAAACATTTTTTTCACTGCAGGCACTTAGCGGGATCTGAAAGGAAGATTTATTTTTCCAATGATGCATTTATTGTATTCTCATTAAAAAGGTGAATCTGGGTGGGATGAGGGTTAATTCAGTACAGTACGAAATTTGATTTTTTGAAGAAAAAATTTTAAATAAAAGCGATAACTAAATCTTTTATCGCATCAACTATTCTAGAATGGTCTTTGGCTGAAATACTGAAATCATAAACAGATATTGTTGTTTAATTATTTATCCTCAAAACTTCACTGATGCAAGTAACTTAATAAATACACAAATAAAACGCTCAGGTAATCTTTTTTGTTGAGACTACCGTGGGATATATTAGCTTTAGGATTAGCTATCATTTAGTCAGTTCCAAGGCGCTCATTGACAAATTTACGAATGTAGCAAAAACTAATTTAATATGAACGAAATATTTAAGAATCCGGTATATTGTGATTTAATCAAACTGACATGAATGAAAAAATTTAAAGATTTGACATGTCTAAAAATAAAAAGAATTCATGCGGAATATTCAATTTAAATATTTAAACCTTCCATACTTAATCGGAAGGAATATTTCTCGAGAGAGTTTATCAATCTCAAACAATTTTTTTATTTTCGACGCTAAGGTATTGACTGCTGTAAAAGAAATCATTAAGGCGACATTCGCAAAAAATCCCTGCTCAGATGGGAAACGAGCGACCTCTGGTGAGCGAAGCGGCCCCCTGCAGAGTGGGCGTAAGGATAAAAGGGGTTTCTTAGAGGGGGGAAGTTTTGACACTTTTATGACTTTATGACTGTGGGGGGAGAGAGAAGAGGGAAATTTTTTCTCCGCGATCTTCTTCAAAAACAGTTCTTTTTAGCTGCTTGTCTGTTTACGAATTCTGAAAGAAAGATGGTTATTTTATTTTTGATAAATTTGTGTTCGTCACAATAAGCTTTATACAGAGTGTAAAAGCTTAAAATTTGATTTTTAATTTGAAAAAAGAAATAATGTATGTACATATATATTTATTTATGGTGTCTTTTTTTTATCACGGTAAATAATGTTTAGATTAAACAATTATTTATTTATTTTAATTAAATGAGCAAAATAAAAAAAGTTTTACATTTTCCGTTATGCTTTATAATTTAAAAATATCATAAAATATTGTATGCGTAGTTAGAGCTAGTTATTGAGAAATTCTAGTAATTGAAGTGCTCAATTTTCGTTTAGGGTACTCTTAATTAAACATTTATTGTTAAAATGTAAAAATCATGCCAGTGCGAAAAATTAAATTCTTAACATAAATTTTTTTTTGAGAATGCATTACTTTCATATTATTAAAGAGCAAAGTTTGTTTGCCTTTTTTTTGCAGAATATTGAAATCTTGTATAGGACATTGTATGTGACATATTTAAATGGGATGTAGTTTATTCATTTTATAAAAGGTTCACCTGAAAAAAAAATACAGATAACTCAAATATCTTGCAAATGACAGATTTCTTTTTTCAAGAATTGAAAAAAAAAAGGCTCGAGGGATCTAGGCCTAGACTTTCTAAGGGATCCTAACCCACATTCACTCGAAGTTTCGGAAAAAACCTCGGAGAACTCCGAACGGTTAGGCCGACGCACGCGACCTGGTTTCGAACCAGGCACCTTCCGTCTCCCAGTTCAAAGCGCTAATGCTACGCACCGGTGTGACCCTTTACCTGAAATACAGTCGGACCTCGATTTAACGAATTGATTGGGACCCGCAAATTTGTTCATTAAATCGAAGCAATTCGTTCAATGGAATATCAATTTTTGTAAAGAGTATGGTCAGTGGCGGATTTCCCAATAGGCGCATGAGGCGCGCGCCTCGGGCCTCATATTTCTAAGGGGCCTCCAAATTCAGTTTTCAGAAAGAAAAAAACTATATGTAAATATCTGTTCAAGAGACATAAACTTTGTTCATAGTTTCAGGATCGCTTCTAGAGTAGAAAGCGCTTTTGAACAATCTTTCCTTTGGTGACTCCCTTTCCTCTTCACAGCATTGGACCATAATCTAATCTAATACTTTAATACGAATACTTTTAGTTTACAAGTAATTGATGCTTTAAGTCCGTATTTCACTGTAAAAATATTCAGAAACGTTCCTTGGAAATAAGGATAAGTTAGACTTACAAATACTATACAGAAAGTATACATTTCCCTTTGAAAACTTTACTGTTTCGTTCAACCCGTCA
Organism: Cheiracanthium punctorium; assembly: GCA_038373885.1. NCBI lineage: Eukaryota > Metazoa > Arthropoda > Arachnida > Araneae > Cheiracanthiidae > Cheiracanthium > Cheiracanthium punctorium. Next base: position 652,562 of record JAWZYV010017099.1, on the reverse strand, counting down.
CTTAACCGAATAGTGGTCTCACGACCTTAAAAAACAGGCAGTTCACTTAAAAATGACTAGAACTGTAAAAAAAAAATAATTAAAAAAAATTCCAGTAGTGTTCCTTGAAAATTATAGGCAGCTGAGGTGCCCTAAATTCCAAGGAAAGTTGCACGAAAATACCAAGAACTTTACTGAACAATATGCAATTCAGTGGATCTTTCCTGAGCTGTTCAATATAGTTCCTGGTATTTTCATGCAACATTCCTTGGAATTTTAGGGCCCTCAACTGTCCATTATTTCCAAGAAAAATTCCTAAATTTTTTGTATTGTTTTAATTTGCTCACTATATTTTTATCTCAAAAAATACAGGTGCAGAGGGTCCCTATGCCTTTTCCTATCCGGAATCAATTAGTTGTGTTGGGTTGGGGGATTACGGCCAATTATCTACAAGTAGGATCTATGCCGATGGGTGTGGGTGCTCCCCTTGGGGGTCTTTCTAAGGGATTCTAACCCCTATTTACGCTAAGTTTTGGAGGAAACCACGGAAAATTCCTAACGGTTAGGTTGGCGGATGCGACCTGGTTTTGAACCAGGCACATTCCGTCTCCCAGTTCAGAGTGCTATGCGCTCAGCCACTGGTTGGGCCGACCCTTTTTTTGACGACAGCTGGCTGTGCGCGAGCACAGCCAGCTGTCGTCAAAAAAAGGGTCTCTACATCTGTGGCACGCATTGAACGTTTCGATCGTCCGCCATCTTGCTGGTAGTTAAGTCGAGCGATGGCAACGGCTGCCCTTTTTTCAGCATTGGGAAAGGGTTGCGCTTCAAAGGGTTATATGATTTAGGAAAGGACACTCTGTATTCAGTGAAATTTTCAAATATACCTAGAATATATAATTGTTGTTGGTTGTCACGATATAAAAGAAATTGAAAACAATAATTTATCTTCTTTCGAAAAATCACTAACAATTAAAAATTTAAGCTAGGGATAACCGATTTTATCTTTTTTTGGAATCAAAACTTTCCGAGTATGCAATGATAAAAAATTGCCGACCAATAATTAAAAAGATATGAGTTGATACATGTGCGATAACACTTTTTTGGGGGGATTGGGAGAAGATATTTGATAGTTAAAAAAAAAAGTATTGAAAAATTAAAGAAAGCAATACTTAGCGTCACCGAAATTTCACATGCGTGCAAAAGTTTCAGCTCGATCGGATGATAGTGGGTTAAAATTCATAGACAAATTTTGAACTGGAATGTCATACACTGTTAATTAAAAACTTTAAAAAAACAAATGATGATTAGTTTAATTTTTTGTTTTCAACTAAAAAATATTTATGATAACTATATTATAAATACGGCATGTATTTTATAGTCGCAGATGAAAATGCTAAACATTAATAATAAACCTAGGACCGAAGCTTAGAGCATACCCATTTACCCATTATAAAGTGGAATTTATTTTTAAGTCAATAATATTTTGTGTGTGTGTGTGTATATATATATATATATATATATATTATTCATACCTAATTACTCATTATTAATAGTCCTAAACTTATTGACAGTTTTTGAATAAACAGAAAAATTAGACTAAACAGAAAGTTTACTTTTACTATTAAACTGCTTAGTTTTTCAGTTCCAAACGGGAAATTTATGAATATATTTAAATATTTATAAATATATGTTCTTGAAGGAATGTTAAATTTTTGGTTGATTTTATCCAAGTCAGAGCCGGCCCGAGAGGCGTGCGGGGCCCCAGGCGAAGTGCAAGAGCGGGGCCTCTTCTCTATCATGTCTTATGAGATAGCAATAAAAAGGCCCAGGAGCGGGGCCTCTATAAGCGCGGGGCCTTAGGCGATCGCCTACATTCGCACCCCCCTTGGGCCGGCCCTGTCCAAGTAAAGAATTCTTCTGAACTTTGATGTTAAAGTCATGTTTCTGATTAAGTTTCCCTTGTTCTGACCTTCAAAAATACCTGTTAAGTAGTCAAAATTTTCATGACTGAAACAAGACATATGCCAGTGATCCACAAAAAGTAATTCGACGTAATTAAGTAACAGCGAAAAATAATCAATATAAAACTGCAGTTGCTGGGTTATACTTAACGGTTGCTGGGTTATGCTGAGGTTTATTTAGTGTTAATCATGAAAAGTGAAACGTAGTACAAAAATTATTGAGATAAAAAATGTTTTTTAAGATGAACAAATCTATAAACATAAAAATTATTTTAAAATTTTAATACTCCTTTTGTAGCAGGCCCTGACTATTGGACGGACACTTGGTGCACGTGCCCTGGGCACACATGGAGAAATAAGCCAAAAAATTGAGTTTAACACGATACACAGGGCACAAAAATTGAGCCAGCTAAAGGACACAAAATCTTAAAAGTGCCCTGGGCACAAAAGTGTTATAGTGAAAGTCAGGCCCTGGTTTGTAGACATAAACTAGATATAAAAGGAATTAAAACATTTTAAAATAATTAGTAATAATGTAAAGGAGTTAGTGATTTTTTTTTTTTTTTTCGTTATCCACGGCGTAATTGTAATGACTGTTTCTGTATCGCTGTCTTCGTAAATTCGAAGTTTTAGCTTTATGTGAGAATTTTATTTCAGCAATTGTTGTTCGTTAAATCAATGCTAAAAATTCGTTAAATCAAAGCATTTTAGCACCCTTTTTGTCGGGACAGAAAAAACATTCGTTAAATCGGAGAATTCGTAAAATCAATGTACGTTAAATTGAGGTTCGACTGTACGCTAATTAATGTCTAAGTGTAGATTAACTTTTCTATGATTGTTGCCAAAATAATTGCCTTTGAGTACTATTTTAGACTTTCAGGAATGTTTTAAAATCTTTTATCTACTGGTGGTATTTAGAAGTACAGTAAACATAAAAATATTTAAAAAGTCATTAATTCATTCTTTGAAAAACAGCTAACAAACACTTCATTTAATAAGTTTACATCGTGGCAACCTGTTCCATTAATGAAAGATCGTTATGGGCGGCTTTCTGGTCACTTTCTAATCATGTTGAGCCAGTAAGAAGATAAAAAAAATGGAGCCCCTCTTACAATTGCGACTGTCAGTTCTTCATGTACCTGAAACTGTATATCTTTGATTATATTTTTGTATTTTGAAAGCATAATAGCAATGAGGAAAAGTTTTAAAATACGTATTCCTATTTGCTAGTTTTTCTAGAGCTTTTATCAACGGCATTTTTAAATTTATATGTAAAATCCCTATAAACCTATATTGTTTATTTTATTAAAAGAACTCTTTCAGTTTCTTCTAAAAACCAAAATGAATATAATACAAGGGTAATTTATATAATTTATTAAAATGAAGAAATACTACAAGAAGGGATAAAAGAATGAAGAAAATAACTATCCATAAAGTAATATACACATTTACGTAAATACACATATATAGACGTGCTCCTATAGCCAACATTTTGTTTTAATTGTCCAACGGCTCCAAGTCGTGTATTAGTAGAGCGGCTACGCACTGCTGGATGAGACTACTTACAGAGACTATTAATTCACGGTACAAGACAATTACGCTAACTTTATCGTTTTCTACCAGTCGCAATTCAAAAATAAGGAATTCTAATAAAACTAAAAATTCTATAGAAATATTGAAAATTCACATATATTTTATCAAAAGTTTAGCACTTTTCATCGCAAGTTTAAAGAAATATCACTAGGCTCTATGCTTTGATGAAACCTTTCATGTCCAGATGCATCTGATACCAAAAAGCCTAGATGCATGATACATTGTGACTGTAAGTGGTTTCACCAAGTAGCGCATAGCCGCTTTACTATACCTAGACATAATTTTTCTGACTAGCTGGAACCATATAGCACAGGAAAGTGGACTTTAAAATCTCTCTATATATACACTTAAAAAAAAACCTGCTAATAAAAACACAAACATTCATATGCATTGTATGTAGCATATATAAATCAATTCATTGCGCATCAACATTTTCCCCCAAACGTTTTTACAAAGCAATTTATTTATTGCTAACTGAGTAGCCGTTCTTCCCCCAAGCACAGCTGCTGTCTTTTTTTAACTCATAAAATCCAATAAGAGACCTCGAAGAAACAAAATTTCGCTGAACTTTGAGTCCCTAAAAACAAAAACCTAAACCATGACAAGTGGGCACGCGCAGGATGTAGTAAGAAAGGAAAATCGACACTAGTCACCTTTTCGTAAGGGGTTGGACTTTTTTAGGAGGCAAGATAGTGAAATTTCAGATTAATCAGGATATTATATTGGCTTTAATGTAGGCTAAAATAATGTTTCTCGAAAATGGGTTCATGAGTCGATTTATATCGCAAAATTTGCAAATGAATATGTTTGAAAATAAAATTATGACTTAGATCAGCAGTTTCTAAAAATTGTGCAACAATTTCTACCAACAAAGAATAATTTATGATGACGCCCCCCCCCCCTCCAGCCCACATTCCTTAGCATGCATACATTTTTTAAGTTCTTTAACAATGAATATTTAGTCCCATTAATCCTACTAAATTTTAGTCCTACAAAATATTGTTATTGATAATGTCTGAATAAATATTTTAGGAGAAAAAAATATTTGGATTAAAAATAAGTATAAATGAAATGAGTTTTTAAACATGCATTATCACCTGCTCGTTGCCTTTCTCTCACCTCCCCGCCCTTCCTGCAGTTCTGCGCGCACTACCGGTTAGCAGTCTAAGTTAGCGCCGCTGACTTAGATGACATAGTTTCATTCTTCCCAAAAATAGCAATTTTATACAGTTAAAAATAACACACACACACAAAAGAAAGAAAGAAAAAAAAAAGATTAGGTAAAATGTGGATTTTCAGAATTTTAAAGAATTAGTTTTTAAGTATATATACATTAATATATATATATATATATATATATATATATATATATATATATATATATATATATATATATATATATATATATATATATATATATATATATATATATATGAACAATTTAAAAAAAGTAAGCCGATCCTTCAATGTGAATTTTATTACGTTTTACGAGTGTAACTTGATACGTTCATTACAAATATGTACGTTACGTTTATGTAAGTAAGGAATATCTTCTAAACTTTATTTTTGCAGAAATTCTACTTTAACCTGAAACATAATAAAGCCATTCTTTTCTTTCTTTCAAATATATTTCAAAGAGTCTTTCTTACCATTCTTATCCTCTTCTTATCATAAGTCTATCTTTCTTACCATTCTTCTTAAACTTACCATTCTTATTCAAATAAACATACCGTGTATAACTTATACTAGGTTCATACTCTCAAAAATGCATTTACAAAAGTTATATAAAAATACAGGAAATACGCTGATACACATAAGAAAATCTTGCGAAATTTTACAGGTTTATCTATACATCAGCTTGAAATCATTATAGAAGCAATTTACTTTCATTTATACTTCTTAGAAATTAAAGTTTATGTTCGAGCAAAATTACAATAAACTTGTAGAATTCTTATTCAAATGAATATGTGTCTCATGCTTAGTTCATACTCTTAGAAATGCATAATTAGATTTCTTAAAGAAGACTCAATCACTAACACTCCTCGTTTTTGTCAAGTTTGTGGATTGTGCTAGCTGCATTTTTTTGCAATTTCATTCAAAAATTAATTTGAAACTTCCGGAGACTTAATCTGTATTTGGACTTTTTTTTTTTTTTTTACAGAATTGTCATCATGCAATTTAGTATTATATATAATCAACAAAAGCGGGCCCCTTTACGAGGTGGGGCCATGGGGATTTTTCTCTGCTCCCCCCCCCCTCTCTCTGCGCCACTGATCGTACGTGATATTGGCATCATTTTGACGTCATGAACAGGAAACAATTTGCAGAATTTGGATCCCAGTGTCTTACAAAACAACTTTCATATCACACCATTCAGAGAAAGATGTTACTACACCATGAAAATGATTACTTAATCAAGATGCAAAATAAAATGCAATAGTTTAATAGTAATGATATTATGCAGGATACAGTGGCGTAGCCAAAATTTTTCATGGGGGGGGGTCGAGTACAGCAGCTCATATATATGTATACGCGTGTGTGATAAGGGAGTGAAGAATATACATTTTGTATGACAAAATATTCCTCATGGGGGGGGGGACTTGACGTTACATCTGAAGAAAACCTACCAAAACTCCAGACCGTTAGATCGACAGCCACGCGATGGACCCGAAGCCGGGACCTTCACACTTCGGCCGTCTACCATTTTCGGTGACATAACCACTGTGCCATGTGAAACAAATTTTAAAAAGCCATTGACGGGAAAAGTAAACATACTTATTAAAAAATAAAAATCTGGAGTGGCTCCACTTGTTTTTCCGAACACTTACGATTAAGATCATTACCAAGCATTTAAATAAATTTTAATCGATGAATAATTCAAACGTATATACAAAATTGAAGCTCAATCGAAGCCGTTTAAACGCTAGCGCATTTTCAAGAATTGCCCCACATAGGCCATAATGTAAAAGAAATCTTTGTCGTAGCCCTGTAGAAAAACTATAAGTCCTATACACACCAAAATTAATACCGGTCTTGCGACGGTGTATACCCAATTACATATATACCCTTGCGAACATATATACCCAATTTGAGCTCAATCGAATGCCCCGTTTAGGAGCTATCGTGTTCACTCACTCACTCACTCACTCACACATACACACATACATACGTACGTACATACGTACGTATGTATACGTACGTATGTATACGTACGTACGTATACGTATGTACGTAAGTATACGTACGTACGTAAGTATACGTACGTACGTATGTATACGTACGTACGTATACGTATGTACGTAAGTATACGTATGTACGTATGTATACGTATGTATGTACGTACGTACGTATGTATACGTGCGTACGTATGTATACGTACGTACGTATGTATACGTACGTACGTATGTATACTTACGTACATACGTATACATACGTACGTACATACATCACGTAAAAATAGCATAAATGAATGTACGTAAGTATACGTATGTACGTATGTATACGTATGTATGTACGTACGTACGTAAGTATACGTACGTACGTAAGAAGACCGAATTCAGAAGACCTCAAAACGTGTCAATACACCAAAATCTCGAAGTCGAATTTTTTCATGATTACATTACTTTACTTACATGGTACATGTTCGGAAAGTAAAAATAGCTCATAGCTGCACGGCCGCTTAGAAGGTGCGTGTAATTAAAATGCAGAAACGGCAAAATTTATTGTATTCTATTAAAAGTAATTGAATTTTATTTATCTTTCGCTGAAATTTTGGGCTCGAGCTCCGACTTCAAGAATATTGCTCGGGCTCTGGCAGACTCGGATTAAAAGTCCTAGGGCTCGGGCTTCAAAAAATGAGCCCGAATTCATCTCTAACACACAACGCTATAAATAAATAAGTAATTATAATAATAAATTAAAACGAAACAATGGTTCATTTTCCTTATAAATCAAATAAATATGTTGCTGTATTGTGTATAATATTTAAATAATCCTGTACAAAAGAAAAAAAAAAGCTGAAATCTCTACTGCTGTGTCTAATAATTTAATTAACACTTTACAAATATTTTTATTACATATGATTTCTCTGATGAAAACTCCTCCACCTCACCTTTCAGTTTTTCTCTCATTTGAAGGCAATTTACGTTCAACATAAAAAAGTTGTCTGGCAGCTATAAAATAGATTGAAAGGTGTATTTTAAAATGTAAAGAAGCAGTAAATGAGTCCCGATTTGTAAAAGTTATTACAAAGCAACTTATTTTTTTTCCACAAAAACGCTTTCTGCAAAATTCTCGTGTGACAAATATTATTCCTTTTCAAACACTTTTGAGAACACAAATTTCGGTTTCCCGTCCCAACCCAATTTCTTTTCCCCTTCTCATACGTACTCTACGTACAACCCCCCCCCCCCCACTTAAGAATAGCCCTCTTGCCCAGCGGGATAGTAATTTATCATTCTCTCCCCTACAAACAGGGCAGCGGCTAGCTCGTGCAATGACCCAGATGGCGCACTATTACGGCGGAGAATTTTCACAGAAATGTAGACTCGATAGTTTTACTTATCGTTAATTTATTTTTCATCAAATAGTTTTTCCTTTTTATTGAAAAATCAGTAAACACTTTGAGAATGTATCTCCCGTTTACGAAATTCGTTTATCTTAATTAGCAAATATTTTACGGCTGTTCAAACACAAAAAACCTGTTTTTCCCAACTTTAATTGAATATTAAAAATATTAATAGAATTGATTTCAAAATTTTAGAAACTAAATAATCTGTATCGCATTAATATCTTGGCAAGGAAAAAAAACTGATTTAAAATAACAAAAATTGTAGACGTGGGACGAGAAAATACGCTTCCCGTAGGTTAACATGGGAAGTCTCAGTTTCGTTTTCTACCAGCGTATGTCGCCTTAAGAGTGAAACTTCACTTGGTTTAGTTAGTTCTCTCAGTTCATTAAGTTAGTTTTCTAACGGAGTGATATTAAAACTTACAACGGCGTTAAGAAAAAAATCTTTACACGGGGCCGTTATGGAGAAACGCAATCCTACATTAAAATGAGCCCTCTCCATCTAAGATGCTACCCCTTAGTTATTATTTTATGTTAGTTTATTTGTCCAAATGGTGGTCTATTGACAGCGTGTGTACCCTTACTATGACAAAGGACATGGACTAAGACTGAGAATGCATCTCAAAACATCACCGATTTTGCTGACAATCGCAAAAGTCGTAGCGCATCTCTGATATCGGATTGAATCAGAACATTTTGTTTGTATAGACATACAATCCTTAGACATTTTTAGTACTTGGAGAAAATCCAGCAGTTTCACAAACCTTTATAGAGAGACGTCGTTAACTACAAGTCTTGTTATCGAAGACTTACACCACACGGTCTTGTTATCGAAGTATATGTACGAGACATGTCGAATGCAGGGCCATTGCTAAGACATTTTTTTAGGGGGGAGGGGAGATGTCGGTAAACTGTCAAGTCAAATATTATATCCATTTTTACCAAGTTATTTATTTTTTATTAACTATATTACTAACTTCTTACTATTTGCCAATTAGGCTGTGCCAAGTGTACCAGAAACATTATGTAAATTATCTACTTTTCGTTAAATTTTTTAAAACCAAGATTGCCAACTAAATATTTAATTTTGTTAAGTTTAAATTATGCGAGTGTTGGGTGGGTGGGTGGGGGGAGGGAGCCTCCCCCTTCCCCACCTTTAGCATGGGCCCTGGTCGAATGTATTCTTATATAGGGAGCTCCTCTGCGGCCCAATTGGTTTGCGCACGGAGCTTAATAATCAGCATTCAGAAAGGGAAGTACGTGATGGTTATTGCGATAATTCGTCTCGTCTTGTACTGTTTTTGGCTGACTAATAATAACTGTTTTCCGGAGTTTCTTCCATCAGTTACGCAAATGCAATTCACTCTCGCACGAAGATTTCTTTCAGAAGAAATCACCTCTGCATTATTTGATAAGAGATGAAAGAACAATAACCCACTTTTTCGAATTGGGAGTTGCGGTTTGTATGGTATAAGGCTGTGAGCTTATCTCAACTAGATATGTTTAATATTTTTTTCTTTATTTAATTTAAAAGTTAAACATAGTTAAATTTAGGATGCAAATTTAATTAAATAAAAGTAAATTTAATTAAGTAGAAGTAAACGACGACGCTGACAAAATTTTTTTTTTCTTTACATAGGACCGTTATGAAGGAACATAATAATACATTGGAGGTTAGATATAGCAAAATGAAATGAATAATACAAAATGTTACAACTATATTTAGAAAGCATATTCCAGCACTCTGGTATATACACATTTATTTACATTGTCATAAAGGCTCCTTGAAGAGGTTAAAGATTCATGTATGTTTCCCATTCCTGTATTTCCGTCAATTATGTTATCCGGGAATCGCTGCGACAAGTATCCATATACTGGAACATAAATATGCATGAGTGCACTTCAGTACAATCATGCATTGCCAACGTGTTGCACCCCCGCCAAGTTTTGCATTTAAACATGAGCTGAGTGCGAGTAGCTGCTACCTGCCCTGGGATGAAAGCAGTTGTTGCTGTATGCGGCTTTTGCTATTTGATTTAATTTGATTTGCGTCACGCGTGCAGTGTGATAGTAAAAGTCGATGATGATTTGATAACACGCGTGGTGCCAGGAATGTGCAGCTTAGCATGAATATGAATTTCTCCGTTATTTCCTTTGGTATCATAGCTGAGTTGAGTTGGCATGACTCCTAAATAGCTTCTGCTGTAATTGAAGTATACTCGAACTCGTTTATAACGAGCTTCAAGGGACAGTGATGCTTGCTCGTCATAACCGAGTGGTCGTAAAAATCGGGTTTAGTGAAAATAACCATAAAAATTCATATATTTACGATCTTACTTACTTTATTTGTATTTATATACACCAAAAAAGTTGGTTAATTTTATTTGACTGTCTTATTGTCTATTTTTTGTTGCATTATTGCCCTTCGGAGAAGGCTAAAAAAGCTTTAAATATTTCTAGGTACCCAAAATCCATTGAGTATGTGAGGGATGGTTCAGGTGGAAATTCTTCCTAGTCGTTGTATCATCGTCCTTTCATCGTTATCACTGTCCACCTTGGAATGTTAAAGTTTTCTCGTTAAAAGCGTTTTATGTTAGGCTTCTCTAATCTTTTTCAGTTCCCACTGTTTGTGAGACGAAGAGCTTTGACGAATGAAGACTGAATAAATTTTTAGACTGAATAAATTACAAAATGATCGTATCTTGTTATAGGTATCGTGTAATCGTTTTTTCTTTTTTTGTGTGTGTTTGTGTGTTCTTTTTTACTTTTTGGTATTATTATTTATGTATTTTTGTTTTCCCTTATTTAATTCTTTTCTTTTTATACCATCCCCTTTTCCCCCATTCCCTTAATTTTCGTGGTTTCTCGCCGATTCTTTTTTTTCCACGTGGCAACATGCTTGCTTGTTTATCTTTTCAGTTCCTACTTTTTGTGAGACGTGTTTGCTTTGACTGATAAAGACTGAATAAGTTTTAAGTCGAAATGATCGTATCTTGTTATAAGTATCATTTTATGTGTGTTTTTTCTCACAGTTTTTATTTATTTTAACGTTTAACAGCAGTATTTTGCGTGTTTATTCTGTTTGAATGCGTGGCTTATTTTCGTCTTGCAGATGAATCTTACACAAATAAATAAACAAGAAAAAAAAATAAAACCAAAGTCTTCTAACATTAAGTTATGCTTAGTATGATAACATGAAAATATATTGCATTACCCCCCTTCCCCCCCGAATGTTTTGTATTATTAATCTTAGTTGTTACTAAAGATAGGGGAAATAGATCATATTCTGGTCTTTGTCTTCCCTTTCGTAAATAAAAATGTTTATTTATTATAAAAGACTTTTGAAAGATTTTGGTGAATAATTAAAAATTAGTAGTGTTGCTTCAAAAATAAACGTAACAAAGAAGTAGCCACTGTTTCTTTTATTTTATTTCATACATGACAAAAGAAGTTTTACATTGTTCCTTTTATAAAATGAAGTATAGAATCAATATTTTTACGATACCGGCAAAAGAAAATTTTTGGAATTCATTCTAAATGTACATGATTGTAATTTCCCGTGGAATAAAATATTTATTCATCTGCATATAATGATGTGTGCTTAGTCGATAAGCCAATTTGGTGCAGAACTATTCACAGGAAAAATGGTCTTGGATGTAAAGCTACCAAGTGAGGTGCCGGGTACAGAAAATATGGAACAAAATTAATGGGAAGGCTTATGGGATGCTGGTGGTTAATAAATTTGCTGGCGCCGTTGAAAAAGTTGTGAAAATTTGTGTCGTTATTTAAAATTTCATTGCTTTCATTTTCGACGGTGGCTTTTTGAAGATGCACATTGCTAGAAGATGCTGCTTCTTCCCTTTGCCCTGTTCCATTTAAGCTGTAGGAGCTGGAAAATTTCACCTGGGAAGAGGAAGCAGCAGGGCCTTCCAATGATGAATTTGCTCCAGAGAAAAACTGTGCGGGGTAACTTAGTGCAGGTAAAGACTGAAGATAAAAATGTGGACTACCCTGGTTGAACTTACTCTCTACTTCCAAATGCGATTCATTGTGGATTAACGAGTTAATATCCACTACATCGAGGACATTTGTAGGTGGTTGAGCTCTCTGATTTGAAGTAGGAACTGAAGAGAGAAAAATTGTAGGCTTTATGACGTTACCATTTACTGAAACCACTCCGGTGTCACCGTATGCCAAGAAGCCCGTTTCGGGGGTCGAATTGTACTGAACGATTCGAAGGTAGCCATTTGGATCCACGTAGCTGTATTTCCCAGTCACATGTCCAGCCGAAGATGACTCTTCTTCCCTTGTGTGAAGTCCTTTGTCTTCAATATTGAACAAGAATTTGTATCCTGGGTAGACACTGGTTGCTATTGCTTGGCCGAAATAGATAATCAGCAGCAATGAAGAAGTAGAGGTAAGAGCCTGCAAAAACAAGTATCGGAATTAAATGACGCTATGAAAGATTTATCAAAGAAGTAATTCCAGCGCAGTAGTAATTATTTTCTACTCTATGTACCGATAGCCTTGAATAAATTATTTAAATTGATGAGAGTGAATCGAGACACAAAAAGTTTGTGCACATCTGTTTTAAGATGTTAAAATTCAAAAGAATTGTTACACGTCATAGTGTAAGTTGACATAGTTGTGAACAACTTGATTTTAAGAATATGTTTAAATTAGAAAGTTTCGTCAAGACATTAGGCATGCAGCTTGTAAAGTATCTTTCGTCATTAATTTTAAGTATTTTTAACATAGTTAGCATTGTAAAATTAACAACACCAAAATTTTAAATAATCGAATTTGATAATTCAGAATTCGGTGTTATTTGGCACAAAATAAAATTTTAAGGTAACCAAATCATTTTTATTATTATTTTTTTGTTAGATTTTAACTTATATATTATACTAAATAGGATATTTTATAAAGGATTATCTAAAAGAAATTGAATTGTAAAAAACACTCTTCCAGGTACATTTCAAAACATTAAGAAAATGTACCAGAAAAGAATCGCTCTATAGTGCATATTTTAGCTATTTTTACCCCTTAAAATAATCCATTTTCTTTCAAATAATCCGGTTCCCAGGTTTTTTTTTTTTTCTGTGTGTGTGTGCTGTTATGGCAAAGCTACACATGGGATATATGCGTATTATGGGGAGTGCCTTGGTCGGAGGACAATCTAAGCGGTTCTAATTCGTAGATTTTTTTTTTTAACTTAAACAATTGCTGAGAGCTCCTTTAACCCCACTGATTTAAATTTATACGACTTTTCATTATTTTTTAGTGTTACTGAAAAAGACCCATAAAATGCAGTAATCGTGATACGTGGAGACATTTAAGTGACTGTGACAGTTCGGTCACGAGTAGTCATTGTGAAGTTCATGTGTAGTCACTGTGAGGTCGATATGTGCTACTCTTCTGAAGGCCCCCTTGTGACCACATAATGCGCTTACAAGACGACCACAGAGTCACCCGGTAGGAGAAAATTACGAGCCCGATAGGAGAAAGAAAATGTGATTCTACCATCTCTCTCGGCCATTCGAAACCTCTTCTAGGGATTCCGGTTCATGTTACGTGAGAGTTACGAACCCGGATCAAGAGGTTGGCAGTAGAACACCCTAGCGTTACACTATGTAGCCTCACAAAAGCTCTTTAAAAAGTGAACTTATTGTAAAAATTAGTTTTTAAATCTGAAATTTTACTGGGCGTATTTTATAAGTAGAGAAAAAATACATTTACAATTAAATTAAAATCTAAATTCAATTTTTGGAATTTTTTGTTTTGCTTTCTAGCAGTCAGTGTTTTTATTTATCTTTTTATTATAGATAAATGCTAAAATTTCTTGAACATTCACCAGGTTCGATACGTTATATAGGGGTATTTTTAAATTCATAAACTTGTGTTATTTAATAAGCTACGGTATGAATCAAATTTTTGGAAATCCTTCTCCTCCCCCACAAATTAAAAATCTTTGTTTTCTTCTTTTTTTTTTCGGTTCAAGAATTCATTTTTATCTATCAGAGGTTTTTTTTTCGTTTTCAATTTATTCATAAAAAACGGTTTATAATTTCTGGAACATTTTTTACCATAAAAAATAATCTTATAAAATACTAGTTGAGGTACCTGTTGAGTCAAGATTAGTACTATGCGTTGTGTATTAAGGCAAAGCTGCTCGAGAGTTATCTGCCAAGGGAGGGATGTCTAGAGCAGGGAACTTTTTAAGGCGTTCTAATGCGTATTTACATTACACCCGGAGAAAAACTCCAGAACTTTAGATAGTTGGCCGCGTGATGGTCTCGAACTATCGTTATTACTTAAGTTATTAAATACTTCAATCAAACAAAAACCAAAGCAATTTTTTAAGTTCTTAAGATTCGGAAAATAAAAAGTACAAGAATATTAAACAAATAAAGCATTAACCCCTTTTAAAACACGCTGATTTAAAGAAGCTGTTGTATCTACTTTGCATTTTCTCTCATTCGAATGTGCCGCGGCAAATCTTCCAAATTAGCCAAAGCTGTGCATGCGCTTTCCCCTTATCAGATGCAGGAACATCTGGTACTGTCGAGAGAATCCGTAACGTTTTGAAAGTTTTTGGCTCAGAAAATGATGCACATCGTTCAGTTTAATTCATGCATGAATCAGTACTGAAGGATGGGAATCTCCATAGTAAGAAAATGCTCTAAAAAATATTCGACACAAGAGGACTCCAATTAACGCAGAGGGCTGACGTAAGCACGCATGTGTGGCTATATTTGAACACTTTAAAATGCAAAAAAAGCAATATTCAGGCACCAAAATAGTTATTATTTGTATTTTTTAGCTTCTAGTTTCTAAGCTGTAAAATAAAGCCCAATTTACTTTGATATGTTGAGTTTTTTTTTTTTTTTTTTTTTTTTTTTTTTTTTTTTTTTTTAGTTCATATTTGAAAAAATGTATCACTCCTAATGAAAGACTTAGTTATTTCAGATTCGTTCACTACATTCAAATGTAAGAAAACTTAATACACCAAATAAATACAATATGAATAGAAAGAGAAAAGAAAGATATTTTTTAACCAAAGAATATAACTAAAGAATTTGTATTTTAGAAACACCTGAAACCTGTAAATCTGAATAATATTTTACACGTTTTAAGGTTGACGAATAAAGGAATAACACACATACACACACACACAAGATTTCACTAACAGATATCTTCTAATTTTGAATTTTAATTTATTAGTAGAAATTTTTTGTTTTTGTGAAGTAAATAATATCTAGAAAAGAATATATATAAGGAAATATATATAAGGAAATTCGAAATTGATTAATTATTTTTGTCTGACTTTGCAAAAAATTCCGCTTTATTTTAATTAATAATTTAGAAATTAGAAACAAATCCTACGCATGAGAATGAAATTCAATACAATAATCAAAAAGTCCTTTATCATCTACTGCTCAACGGCGTCTTTAGAAATAAATGTCGAAATTAAAATAAAACTGACAAGTTCAACTTTCCAATTTCTCATTTTTTGAATTCAAGTAGGAATTTCTTTTTATCGTAAAAAAGTAACCCTCATAATTCATTTACACGCTTTGCAATAAGCAAATAATTTTAATTAAAAGACAAGTGAAAAAAAAACAACTTTTATGGTATACCTTTTATAAGTGAAAAATTGAAATGAAAGAAATAAATATGCTATGCATTTCTTACTTTTATCCAAATTAAAAAAAAAAAAAAACTATCTTTAAAATATCAAATACTGCACATTAATTAAATTAAAGATATCACTCTAGTTCGATATCGAATTTTTAAAAGTATTTTTGTAATAGCTATTGCACGCACGCACAAAGTTGTTTTTAAAAAGCTATAATCAAACAAACAAATAAAATATAATAATAAGTATGGAAACCATGTATACTTTCAGGAGTAACATTTCTCAGGTTGTCAAACACTTTTAACGAAAAAGTATAGCAAAAAATTCCCCTATTCGTGACGATTCCTTCGTCTCATCACCACCTGGTTGTTTGATTTAACTATTAATACCAAAATTACTTTTTAAAATTTATAGTTATAGATTTTAAAGGATTAAAAAAATCATTTTGAGATTTAGAAATATTGACAAAATTTTCCATTTTTGAAACGTACTAAAAGCTCATTAAGAGTTTTGAAGCTGTGATAAGACTCGTTTTTTTTTTTTTTTTTTTTTTTTTTTTTAAATATATTCTTCCAGTCTGTTAACTCTTTAAACTCGAAAATTAAAAACCTTTATAATGCATTGATGCATTGCATAAAATACAATTCCTTCGGAACTAACATGTGTTAAACTGAAATACCAATATATTGTCAATAACACTTCTAGATGAAATCGACCATTACAACTGAATAGAATTAAAGTGCATGTTCGATTATTTAATCACAATTAATCCACATGATTAAAATTTCGCTTCACCTATCGATCGGTTTTTCAAAAGCAAATTCATTGAAAAGTGTGCTCGCACTATTTCTTTTTTTTCTTTTCTATAAACGTCAAGTCCTTTATTTGGCTTAATCATTTTGCTTGCTGCGAGTTCAGTTAGGGCAATTGCTTTGCTTTTTTCTGTAGAAAAACGAGGGAAGCTCAGTACCAATTAAGCTTACACATTTGTAATTAGCAGAGGTACCTATATAAGAAGTCTAATTTAGGGAGTTCAGAAACTTAGTTGATTTCTGGTAGCTGTGACACTCGCTTAATCAAGTAGCATGCAAACAATATTTACGCACATGTATATTATTACTTACCGTTACCATGTTTTCGAGAATAATTCTCGTATTCATGAAGAGAGAAGTGCAAAAATGGTCACTTGGTGCTGACTGATTCTTGTTCAGTTGCCGTCGCCTTTTTATACCGAAGGGAGATGCTCTGGCGATCTTAAGCACGCACATATCTCACACGCATACCCAAACCAAACCCATTAAAGTTCAAGAGACCATGAACTATTTCAACGGGTGTCCTTCGTAGACGTAATTTTTCTGGCTTACTTCTGCTTGAAATATACTTTGATGCAAATATTCGAATTTTTCACCTTCCCTCGCTTTTTGGCTTTGTGTACAGATAAAGCTATATACCACTATTTGTAGAAATCAAGATGAAATAAACAGAGAGTCGCTAAAAGTTAATAAACTTCGGAAGTAAATTTTGAAAGCTGATTTTTGAACAATTCAGCATGTCGGATGTCCCAAAAATGTCCGACGATTTGAAAAACCAATTAAATTAAAACAGAAAGCTACAGAAATGTACGGTTTGCTGCATTCTGCTAACCAGGGAATTTATTATTACAATTTCCCAAATTATTTACTAAGTTCATCACCGATGGTGCTGCTGACTAGGAAAAGCTATAAAACAATGTTTTCAAAATAATCACAATTTGCGGCAATAGCGTAACGCAGTCTGACGATAAATTTGCAAATGCTCCGTGTAAACATTTGAATTGGAATGTTCTGACAAGCAGCAGGGATGTATTGTTCCACCTTATTTACAGTTTGTGGGTAGTGACGATACACCTGGTCTTTCAAGTACGCCTCCCCCCTTCCAAATAAATAAATCGCAGGGTGTCAAATCTGATGAATTGGGAGGTTGAGGTCAACCCATGCCATTTTGCGTATGCTTTTGGGGTATACTCAAGGGTACTGTTTGCCGGACCGCTTCTGACATTGAATTTCCTTTTTGAAAACTGCGTTTCGTTTCAGCAAAACTTGGTCTGGATGATGAAACTCCAAAACGATAAAAATACGCTGTTCTAGTGACTAAACCATTTTAGAAGCATACCCTAGGATGTAGAAATAACACCGACCTGAAATACGTATAAAATAGCAGCGCGATCTATTGACGAGCTTTGTGACTAATTTTGGAAATTATTGACAATAAATTTCCTTGTTCACTAAGCAGTATGCAGTAAACCGCACACTTCTATTGCCTTCCGTTTTCCTTTAATTGATTTTTCGAATCGTCGGTAATTTTGGGGACACCCGCTACTTTACGCTTATTTTTAAAAAAGGCATACCAATCAGGGGCGCACACAGGATTTTTGGCATGGGGGGGGGGATCCAACTTTTAGGGATGTTCCAGATTGTCAAAAATCAACGATGAAAGAGCTCATTTTCATTAGATGGAATTCATCAAAACTCGTCCCATCCAGTTCCATAAGAATGCACTACACAGTACAATAGGAAGGAGAGTAATAGTTGTTCAGTTTTGAGAACAAGATGGTGTTTTATGTTCGGTTTCAGTTCGTTTTTGAAAGTCGAGGAAAACGAGAAAAAAATTTCTTTTTTTATTTATTAGAACTGAAACTATTGCTACCTTTTTTTAGGAATTATTTTATTTACTATAGATAGAGCATAATAATCAATCGAAAAAAAATATCAAAGCCGATAGGGGGGGGGAATCCGGACCCCCTGAACCCCCTTGTGTGCGCCACTGATACCAATGATGGACTTTTTCTGAGAAGGTAAGATTGTGGCATATCACTATTTATGCACTTCGAAATTTTTTGAAAGTTAGCATAAGCTTTAAGACGTACAGAAATTCTACTCACGACTTACTTCATCCCCCCCCTTTTTCAAATATTTTCATGCCTACTCCCCAGACAGTACAGCAAACTTGCATCAAACTTACAGCAAGCTTGATTTATCACGTCAATGAGCTTGAATTAAGCTTGAAAATTCAAAGCGTGTAAACTTGATGCAAGCTTGAATCAAGTGTTCTAGTTTACACTTGCCCAGCTTGCATTAAGCTTGACATTTCAAGCTTAATTTCAAGCTTAAAAAATTTTTCAAAAAAAAAAATATTTCTAAATACACGGGGCGCCCGCTGGCTAACGCGCCCCACATAATTTATTTTTCCGCGCATTTTCCCTCTCTACGCTGAAATTTCAATTTAATCTGTTTCAATCGAGTGTTCGTCGCTGGAATAGATCCCGGGCCCTTTGGCTTCGCAGTCGAGCACGCTATCCATTCCGCCACCGGAGCCTTGTGCAGCTATGACTAAAGTTTGAAGTCACTTACCACGCTGTTTTCTCGCCAGATTGATATTGTTTCGCCCAACAATATCCAGATTGATATTGTTGGGCGATGTGCTATTTGTTTCTTTTATTTTTCCATGGGATGCATCAAAATTAAAATAATGCATCAAAATAAATTAAATTAAAATCAAAATTAAAATGAAAAACACGTTTTAAAACTTTCAGTACCGCAACACTCATGAAGCAATACTGCTGGCCAAAATCGAGACAAACGACTGATTTTGAAATCAATTTCGTAGTATAATTGTATTTTATTTTGAAGAATTTCCATATTTGGAAATATAGAATGGGTTTACTTAACACAAATTTTGTGTTAAGTAATCTGAAATGAAAGAAACAGATAGTTAAACGTTACTTCGAAATGCTATATCACAGTTGCTAACATGTATGGAATACAAACACTTTAGTCATTTTTGTAAATATTTCTTAAAATAACAAATAATTGAAAAATTTTGCTATTTTTTAACTCTAAAAATTCTCTTTACAAATGTGGTTATTTTCCTACATATTGGTATGCTATATCGATATAGAGCATTTTGAAGAATTAAAAATAAGTTTAAATTAATTTATACAAATGTAAATTTTAATTATTTTCATTGTTCATACTTTATAATTAAAAAATTTATTTAACTTCTGAATTTTTTTTTATCCTTTGTAATTTTATTTTAAAATTACAAAAGTGTAAGATGAAAGATTTTTGGGCCCTAAAATCTGTAGGCCCTGGGCAGTTGCCCCGTTTGCCCTGCCGGTAATATGGCACTGGTAATATAAAATAAAACACATCTTTTACGAACTTTCAGCAAATTTGAGGATGCTAGACAATTAATGTTGCTTGCTGCCTGCAAGCTTGCTGCCAGCTTAGAATGAGTTGAACTGTCAAGCTTGCATTAATGCGTTAAATTCAAAGAAATGTCAAGCTTGATTTAAGCTTATGTGCTGTCTGGGTCTCTTCAATAGAACCATTGATGAAATAATTTTAACCATTCTTTTCTAGAGATGACTCTGAGCTTGTTTTCGAGCACAATCTCCTCGGGTCTGTCTCCAAGAACAAAATGTAAATAGTTCAAATTGATTTTAATTATCATTCTGCTGTAAATTCGTAAATTGATTATGGATGTTCTTTTTTTAAAAGTAATGCATTTCTAAAATTTTTTAGTTCATATAATTTCAAAGAACAGCAATTTTAAGGGAATAATTTTAAGTAAACTTTAAAATTGAGAAAAATCATTAAAAAAATTGGAAACTTTTCTTTTATGTACAATAGTTTTGGGTTTTACTGATTCTGATGCAAAAATTTTCACGTTTCTAACATAATCAGTAGAAATTTATAAGCTTATGTATGAAACGGAATGTACTACAGGTAATTGTAAAAATATTTTATGAATGCTTTTTGCGTAAAATGAATGGTTTTTGGAGTTCTGTGTTTTTAAAATATTCCATCCGTCTTAGCTTTAGAAAAAATATAATAAAATTTAAAATAGACTCCTGATTGAAATAAAAATAAATTTAACTGCAAAGGAGACAATATTATGTTGAATTACTCCAGTTTTAATTTGCTTTATTTTACAATTACCAGAATTATATTTTGTTTTGAAATGCAAAGGAATAAACTTTTAATTTATTTATTGAGTGTAACTTAAATCAGCGGATTTATTTTATTTTATTTTTTAAATTTGAGATTCAACTTTCCAATCAAATACTTATTGGGGAAATTTAGAAATTATTATTAAAAAAATATTCATTTTCTTTCTTTCTATTTTTCCTTTCTTTGCTTTCCCCCTCCCTATTTTGTAACTGAAAAAATCCACGACGTCGTCAGCTCAGCCGAAAAAGAAAAAGAGCTTTTATTTTTTAACTTTTTAAACCAAGTTTGAAGAACATCGAACTAAATTTATTGATTTTCATTACGTTAGATAAACGAGAGCGTTTTCTTTTATGCTAGTTTAAAAACTGCGCGGAATACGCGAGGAAAAATAACTATAGATAACCAATATTACCTCCATCTCCAAAGTTTTCTTTTAAACTTTGTGGTCATGTTGTAAAACCGAGGACATGTGTATCTCAATCGGAAATTAAACAAAGTTGTCGATCGAATACATATATAGCAGTACCACATTAGATGTATGACGTTATGTTAAGCTGTTACTTTAAAATGGTATGAAGTCATTTAAAATTTCCTTCGTTTTCCGACAAATCTTAAATGTAAAGTTCAATAACTATGTAAACTAAACAATTTTATTTCAATTTATATATAGTACAGTGAAATTGAAATAAATATTGCTCAGCATCCAAATTTTCTTTCTTTACTTCACTTTACTTTTTTTTACATTTGATTTCCTCACATTGTGTATTCCGTAGGAGTTTGTATGTGAAAATATACTTAAAGAATTTTTTATTGGATTACCAAAGTTTTAAAACTGATAGAAGAAGTAACGAATTCAATTTAAAATTGGATCTGCTTTATTAAACACAATCAATGGCATTTTAAATTCGCATGCTTTTCATGTGTCTGGTATGAAATTGATCACTGAAAGGAATGAAAAATTTTTTAAGGTAATAGTTAGTAACAACTCTCAAAGTATAAAAAAATTAAAGATAGAAAAAGGAAAAAGTATTCCATTTGAAATAGTAATAATAAAACATTCTTCATTTGAAAGCCTATTTTTAATTAAAATCACCTTTTCATCTTTTTCAAAATTAATTTTGAGCAAGTTCATGTTATTACATTTATTTTTATTTATATTTATTCATCATTATAAATAAAAGCTTGAATGTAAAAAGTCTGGGTTGTGTAACCAAAACAAAACTTTTACAGCCATTACTCCGAAAAGATTGGAAGTTGCGCAAAAAAAAAAAACGCAATAAAATCCAAACCGTAGGCTTGAAATTTGTCATAATCATGTAAAAAATTTGTAGAAAAAAATATGCGCTGTCGAAAAAAATATTCGTTCTCTGATTTTTGAACAATTTTTCATAATTTTCATCTTCCCTGATACCCAATGTTATAATGACAGTGAATAAAGTGAAATAGCGTAAAATCTACGTCATTTTGATGTCACGAGTTTAAAATGATTTGGAGAACTCAACTAGCTTCCAGGTTCTGAAATGGAAACTGCGCCACCGTGAAACACGTTCTTACTTATATACGTTTTGTAATTATAATGAAAAATATTGCCGTCTTGTCAAAATAAATGAGAAGTAGAAACAAGATAACCAGCTGACTCAAACAAGATTAGAGATGCCTAAAAATTAAAAGAATTCATGCGGAATATTCAATTTAAATATTTAAACCTTCCATACTTCATCGGAAGAAATATTTCTCGAGAGAGTTTATCAATCTCAAATAATTTTTTATTTTCGACGCCAAGGTTTTCACTGCTGTAAAAGAAATCATTAAAAGCGAAACTTCTTCTGTTTTAGTTAGTTCACTCAGTTTATTCGGTTAGTTTTCTAACTTGATATTAACACTTAAAACGGCATTAAAAAAAATTTCAAAGGGCCGTTATGGAGAAACACAATCCTACATTAAAATAAGTTCTCTCCATCTAACATGCCACCCTATAGGTATAACTTTATGTTAATTTATTTGTTCACATCGTGGTCTATTGATAAAATTTGCATACTATGGCAAAAGACATGGATTAAGACTGAGAATGCGTCTCAAAACATCACCGATTTTGCTGACCATACCAAAAGTCGTAGCGCATCTCATATCGGATCGAATCAGAACATTTTGTATGAATAGACACATAATCCTTATGCATTTTTAGTACTTGGAAAAAATCCTGCAGTTTCACAAATCGTTATAGACAGCATCGTTAACTAAACGTCTTGTCATCGAAGACTTACACGGTCTTGTTATCTAAGTTTGTACGAGATATGTCGGTTGCAGGGCCATTGCTAAGACTTTTTTTAGGGGGAGGGGAGATATCGGTAACTACCAAGTCAAATATTATATACATTATTACCAAATTATTTATTTTTGATCAACTATATTACTAACTTCTTACTGTTGCCAACTAGGTTGTACCAAGTGTACCAGAAACATAAAGTACATTAAATACTTATCGTTAATTTTTTTAAACCAAGTTTGTCAACTAAATATCTAATTGTGTTAAGTTTAACAGAATATGCGAATGTTAGGAGGGGGATCTCCCCCTTTCGCCTAGTTTAGCATGAATCTGGTTGAATGCATATTCTACTATAGGGACCTCCCCTGGTTGGTTTGCCCAATTGGTTTGCGCAAGGTACTTAATAATCAGCATTCAGAAAGGAAGTACGTGATGTTTTATTGCGATAGTTTGTCTCGTCTGGTACTGTTTTTGGCTGACTAATAACGGTTTTCTGGGGTTTCTTCCATCAGATACGCAAATGCAATTCACTTTCGCACGAAGATTCCTTTCAGAAGAAATCACCCCTGCATTATTTGATGAGAGATGAAAGAACAATAACCGACTTTTAATTGTGAATTGAGGTTTCTATGGTATAAGGATGTGAGCTTATCTCAACTAGATATGTTTAATAAATTTTTTTTATTTAATTCAAACGTTAAACATTTTTAAATTAGGATGCAAATTTAATTAAAAAAGTAAATTTAATTAAGTAAAAGTAAACGATGACCTTGAAAAAAAATCTTTACATAAGACCGGAGGAACATAATAATACGTTGAATGTTAGAAGTAACAAAATGAAATGAAAAATCCAAAATGTTACAACTATATTTTAGAAAGCATATTCCAGTACTCTGGTATATAGACATTTATTTACATTCTCATAAAGGTTCCCTGAAGTGGTTAAATATTCATGTATGTTTCCCATTCCTGTATTTCCGTCAATTATGTTATCCGGAAATCGCTGGGACAAGTATCCATGTACTGGAACATAAATATGCATGCGTGCACTTCAGTACACCCATGCATTGCCAACGTGTTTCACCCCCGCCAAGTTTTGCATTTAAACACGAGCTGAGTGCGAGTAGCTGCTACCTGCCCTGGGATGAAAGCAGTTGTTGTTCCATGCGGCTTTTGCGATTTGATTTAATTTGATTTGCGTCACGCGTGCAGTGTGATGGTAAAAGTCGATGATGATTTGATAACACTCGTGGTGCCAGGAATGTACAGCTTAGAAATGAGTTCCCCCGTTATTTCCGTTGCTATCATAGCTGAGGTGGGTTGCAATTAGAGGTCTGCGCCGCACGGAAATTCGCGGCGGCGGCGCGCCGCGGCGAGGGGATTTTTTTTTAGGAAAACCACAATGAAAATGGTGCATGCGTACATACACATACGCATATATGCATAAATTGGCGCTAAAATGAAATATTTTTAAGACTAGAATAAAAGTTGGAATTTTTATGAATACTAGTCTTGATTATGAAGTTACGCGATATTACGGCCAGTTAACTACACATGGGCTCTAGACCGAGGGGTGGGGAGTAGAGATCACGATTGTGTTCGGGCTCGGGTGGGCTCAGTTATACTTAGGGTTGCCAGGCCGCCAAACCCAATAGCCGGACAGACCACCCAGTTTGGCCGGTCATTTTGGTAAAAAGGCCGGACAGCTTACAATATTGAGGATTTTGTCTCAGTATTAATAGGTACGACAAAAAAATTGTATGTAAAATCAAGCTCTTTTGATTATTACCGTGAATCTTGTTCAATTATAATGAAATATAAATAACATATGCCAAATCAGTTCAATTACTTTATGACTCATCAGCCAAAGTCTCCCGTCAAAAGCCTAACAAAAGCCGGACACCGTTGAGTTTGGCCGGACACGCAATCAAAAAGCCTAACTATGTCCGGCTTTATCCGGACGCCTGGCAACGCTAGTTATACTTGTCTTTAATTTGCACAGACGGCGAAATTTATGATATTCTATCAATGAAGTCATTGACTTTTATTTTTCTATTAGCTGAAATTTCGGGCTCGGGCTCCTATTTAAATAATATCGCTCGGGCGGGCTCGAATTAAAATCCTTGGGATCGGCTTAAAAGAATGAGCCCAAACTCATCTCTAGTGGGGACCCTCTGTGGGGGGGGTGTCTTTCTAAGGGATCCTATTCCGTATCTGCGCTAAGTTTCGGAGGAAAACACGGAAAACTACGAACGGTTAGGTCAGTGGACGCGACCTGGTTTTGAATCAGGCACCTTCCGTCTCGCAGTTCGGAGCGCTGTGGGCTTGGCCACTGGTAGAGCTCCAGAGTATGAGCTTGCCGTTGTAGCACACTTTTAAAATACTTCTAATGCAAAACTGAAACAACAGATTTGATCAAAATCGGATAGGTTTATGAAGATTATACTGCGCATTCACGATACATTTAGCTATCAATATACGATTGATAAATTATTTGCTTTTAAGCGGTTTTTTGTTTTTTCTTCTCCAAAACTTTCTGATGAACCATTCCAAACCTGTAATGTTCTTTTGAGGTATAATGCAATGTTTAAATAGTTCTTAAAGCAATCCAATTACGCCGTTGACTCAAAAATTTAAATTGTATTTTTACAAGTAACTAGCGTAAGGAGTACCCCCAAAAAATAAACAGTTGAAGGTTTAGGCACAATTAAAAAAAAAAAAAGTTTTGAAGCCGATTGTACGCCGCGGTGTAAATCAGCGTTATTCGACGGCGCGCCGGCCTAGACCTCGGCGGCGGCTGTGTGGTACAAATGCCGGGCGACGGCGGCGTGGCGCGGCGGCGCAGACCTCTAGTTGCAGTGACTCCTAAATAACTTCTGCTATTATTTAAACATTTTCATTTTGCAATCCCTGGTTTTGAAAAAAGTTTTAAGTTTTTCTTGGTACCCAAAAGCCGTTGAGTATGTCGGGGGAGGCTCAGGTGGAAATTCTTCCTATTCGTCGTTATCCTCGTCGCGTTCATCGTTATTATTGTCCACCTTGGAATGTTAAAGTTTACTCGTTAAAAGTGTTTTATGTTCCATAAACGTAGCATTGTACCAATAAAAGTATTTCCAATATTCTTGTTAAATCAGGGCTCTTTACAAACGTGTTCGACAGTGTTACCGACGGATGCATTCGGAGAGGTTGGTTTATTCACACACAAGCAAAACTTCTGAAGTAACTCCACAATGAAAACCTAACGGAATACGCGTTCTGTGTAAAGAGGGGTTATATAAAGTGAATTTGCACATTTTATTAAGGTAAATGTACCTATAACAGACCACTTACTATAGAAAAAATGTTTAATAATTAAGAAACAAAAAAGAATATCGAAAAATTGAAAACACAGTAGTACTCAATGTCATCGGAGTTACACGTGTATGCACTTATCAGCTTGATCGGACTCTAGGAAGCGGCTAAAACTCGTAAACAAATTTTGAACTGAAACAACATACACAGTCCAAGCTAATTAACAGCTTGTGTAAAGGTCGGTCTGAAAGTAAACTAGAAAAGACACCCGAATCTTCTTTTGTATTTATGTATGGTGTGACTAGATTTGATTCTTGTTTATTTGATGTAAAAGGTTTGAACTACTCATTTTTTACTTAAATTGTTTCCACGGGGAATTTATAAATTTAGTAACTTACTGTTTTTTTTAATGAAAGTAAGTGGCCTACTTTTTATATACGGTCCACCAAATTAAGGCTGAAAGATCTGAGAACGCAATCAAGATTTGAGAAAGCACGCATTAGGAATATAATATTTATATATATATAAAATAAATTTCATTCATATTGAGTTTGATATTGAGTGTCGTAATAAAAATGGCTTTACTTGCAGAACCTCGAAACTTACTTATTTCTCATCTCCCCAGGTGAGAAATTTACACCCAAACATACACCAGCAAATCAAATTGCATTTCATCCAAGTAATTATTATTATTATTTTTTTAGCAAAGTTTTATATTTCTATTTACCACACATCTGTGTCTGTACATCATCAACCTCCAAGGCCATTTAAAAATTTAAAAAATGAAAAGAAAATGTATAGGTGTGCATCTGTTTTATATCTGAAAGCCAAGGTAATACTGAAGGACATAGGAAGGGTTTCTGAAGAATTTTAAACTTGTCAGGTTGCTTTTGAAAGGGAATTGTTTGCAAATGAAAGTGGCAGGTAGTTGGAACTGATGCTGTTGGTTAAATAGTTGTATCATATCATCATCAATAGTTGTATCATATTTCAGAAAGGCGTTTCAATTCAAAATGATCATATTAATTTACCCTCTAAGAATGTTTCACTACTTAAGACAAGGGTGTCCAACATTTCTTACTGCTTGGACCTCATAGTGTAACAACAAAACTTTCTCAAGGCATATCGAATATATATTTTTAATTATCAGAATAAAATTTTAATTATAATAATAATTTACAACTTGAGCAGGCTCCTCGCAATACATAATATTGACAATAATGCAGTGGCGGATACAGTTTTTTTTTTTCTTTTCTATTTAAAAGCACCTAATTTTTCAGAAAAGTTTGTGTTTGATGTAAACAGAATGTACAATAAAGCAAAGTAAGTTTTTTTGAGGAATTAATTTATACACTGTCTACCAATAAGTATTTGGACACCTATGCAAATGACGATATCTGCGGTCCTGAGGTACGTCACAGCCTCCGCCAGTATATATGGTGTTGGAAACAGCATCAGCATTAGTCGCATGCAAGATGCCGCGCAGTTCGGAGCTCTCTGATTTCGAGAAAGGTATAATTATCGGGTATCACAAATGTGGCCGATCCTTAAGGGACATATCTAGTGATCTGAAGTACCCAAAATCGACAGTGGCCTATGGGATTAAGAAGTGGAAGGTGAGCGGTGATTGTCGGAATGTGCCCCGAATCGGCAGACCAACGAAACTGGGCGATAGAGACCGACGAGTGCTGTCCAGAGAAATTCGGAAGAACCGCACCCAACCGATGGCGAGGTGTTTCAACAGGCATCCGGGAGTATTGTTTCAATGAATACCATCCGTAAGGAAGCACATCTACTTGGTTTTAATGGTCGTGCTGCTGCCCATAAGCCTTTGATCACAAAGTCCAACCGCGCTGCTCGGTTAATGTGGTGCAAAGCACATCGAAATTGGACCGTAGAAAAGTGGAAACGGGTTCTTTGGAGCGACGAATCAAGGTTCACCCTTTACCGTTCGGATGGCAGGGTCTGGGTCTGGCGTCTGCCGGGAGAACGTCTCCTGCAAGAATGCATTGTGCCAACAGTCAAGTTCGGCGGAATTATGGTCTGGGGGGGGGGGTGTTTCTCCTGGTATGGACTGGGTATGGCCTTGGTCCCCATTCATGGTAAGCTCAACGCCGATGCCTACTGCACTATTTTGGATGACAACGTGCTTCCTACGTTGTGGCAGTTTTACGGGTCGGACCCCTGTTACATTCAGGACGACAATGCCAGTTGTCATGTTTCGAGGTTAACCAAGGCTTGGTATGGGGCCAATGGAGTTAGTTCATCGAATGGACTGGCCTGCCCAGACCTGAACCCTATCGAGAACCTCTGGGACGAGTTTTTATCGCCGAATTAAGGGGTGCACTACCCGTTCAAAATCGGTGAAGGAACTTCTATGTCTACTCCAAGCCGAGTGGAAGACAATACCACTAGCTGTAATACAGAGACTTGTGGAAAGTATGCCCCGGAGGGTTCACGCTGTAATTGCCTCTCGTGGAGGCTCTACCAACTATTGATTTTGAATAAAGTTCGTTTTTCTTTTCTATCACAGGTGTCCAAATACTTATTGGTAGACAGTGTATATCAGGCGATTCAAAATAGATGTTAAGACGATTATTTTTTAAACCGTAAGTGATCGAAACATACTTCCAATTAGGAAAGTTCGTCAAATTAAGAGCATCTTTCAGATATGTCATTTTTTTACTGGGGGTTGTATACATATTAAAATACGAAATTTAATTTTTATACGGTCCCTCCTTTCCTACCCTTTATACTTAGAAGAATGTTGTTCTTTGCCTAAGAAAATTAATAAAACAAATCCCGTGTCTCTAAGTGAAATAGTTATCGAGAAAATTAATTTTGAAAATGATAACGTACACCAGTTTACCTGCTGTGTTGGCGTTGGTTTTCAAGCGAAAATAACTTTACTTTGAGGGACCAACTATGAGTTGAAAAAAATTAAATAACGATTCCATTGTTGGGAAAGGCAATGAAGCGCGTTCAAACGTGAAACGAACAGGTACAGTTTTACCTGAATGGATCGGTATTGAGTTATAAAATTAATGATAATTTATTGTTTTACGGAGGTTATCTACTCATTACGTCATGCTTCTAGAGAAGGAATTGAAGAAAGTGTAAACGAGAATGACTAAATAAGGGCGTGTGTTACTATGGTATGGTAACTTTCACTAGCAACTGTCAAACTTACGTTATAAGAAAATTCTAGCTAAATTAGGATTTGAGGAGTCAACTGTGTCTATCGAGTGACTATTAACATAAATTAACGTCAGTTGAAAAGTAATTACATTTTTCTCACTTTGGAGACATCCCCTTATTGCTTGGTGACAAATGCCAAATTTTTCATTATATCTCTGAAACTATTCCACGTAGAGACA
Organism: Cheiracanthium punctorium; assembly: GCA_038373885.1. Taxonomy (NCBI): domain Eukaryota; kingdom Metazoa; phylum Arthropoda; class Arachnida; order Araneae; family Cheiracanthiidae; genus Cheiracanthium; species Cheiracanthium punctorium. Next base: position 622,895 of record JAWZYV010017099.1, on the reverse strand, counting down.
CGGGATTTGTTTTAATAATTTTCTTAGGCAAAGAACAACTTTTTTCTAAATATAAAAGGTAGGAAAGGAGGGACCGTATAAAAATTAAATTTTTTATTTTAATATGTATACAACCCCCAGTAAAAAATGCCATATCTGAAAGCTACTTTTAATTTGATGAACTTTTCTAATAGAAGGTATGTTTCGATCACTTACGGTTTAAAAAATAATCGCCTTAACATCGATTTTGAATCACCCGGTATAAAAAAAAAAAAAAAAAATACTATGAGTTTACAATTGTTCTTGCTTATTGATTTAAAAAACAAAAAAATGAACTAATGATCACTGGTATCATCTAAATATAAATGCTCTTCTATTAATTAATATAATCTCTGAAATATCTCTAGGCATTTAATGCGAATAGTGAGCTATTTAACTAGTTAGATGTATTCATTTAAAATATCATAACCCTTATATATATCATGCCTATATTTCTTATTAATAAATTTTTTTTAATTTTTTCTACATTATTTCTGTATTTTATTATTGTTTTTATTATTATTATTATTCTACTAACCCTTACATTTAACTTATTGTTCAACTTTTCTCCAATTCTTTCTGGCAACGTATATTTTTCCCTCTTCAGTTGGCAACAGCTACATGGTTGAGTCATGTTTTCAGGCTTAATGCTTTCGGTCTCATCATCTCAATTTTTTCTTCATAATTACTTTTTTTTTCTTCTGGGTATGCCTTTATGATTACTTTTTACTTCATAACAGGATAGCCCCCTGTTAGTTACATATTTAGCTTTCTTTGTGCTAAGTAACTGCATTGAAATCCTGTTATTGTGTTTTTTATCTTGGTAGCAAGTATTCCGTTAGTGGGGACCTGACGAGTATAGCCGATGCTTGCTACCCATTGTTTTACTCCATCCAATTACGTCTTCTTTTTCTGATTTACCATTGATTAGATTTCTATCTGCTGAATGTGTCTGTTTTACATAAGATTTTAATTTCATTGTTTTGCTCATATGTCATTCCATGGATATTTAGAATTTTGTATTTGCTAAGTGGATGCTACATTGATTCGTAAGTTATGCCTTTTACTATATATATATAAACTCATTTAAATGTACAGTGAAACAAAATGTAACCCTTAAGCAATGTCTTTTTTTTTAGGGTGAGGGGCTGAAGCACTCTAACCTCTTTCCTGGATCAGCCACTGCAATAAAGGGAATTTTATTGTCAGTGTATTCTCGAGAACATTTTAGAAACACTGAACTGTAATATTATAGTGCATATTTCTATTAGACATTTAGTGACAGTTTAATATTCATTTAGTGACCAACTTATTGAAATTGTAAGAATTTAGTTTTTCCTTTTCTCAAGCACTTTATTATCTTGCTCATTCGACATGTCATTCCAGTTCAAAAATCGGCATCGGGCATGGATTTAAAGATAGGGAGACTGGGGTCAAAAGTAACACGAGTCAAATGTAAAATTTCATATTTTATGCAAGATACAGTTCTTACAACAGTCAAAATACGGCAGAATGGTGTAGCCTGTATAGCACCCTCTAATAATTCAGGAGCAGCAATTGTTGACAACTGTTAACGCCTCTATCATCTGTAAAACATGGGAGCATGTGAAGCATACAAAATGTGAATGCCACTATGAATTCTCAAATTGTTTTTCTTAATATTGTCAATAATTTGTTTAAATATGTTTTTTTTTAAGTTTTCCTAATCTTAAGGAAATTTAATTATTTTTACCATAGTAAATTCTATTGCACTGTCGCTCTATTTTTCCGTAGCATGCTATCTTTGAGAAATACGATAAGAAATGCTATTGCAAATACTTTTGCACTTTCAATAACAAAAACTTACATGTTGCAACTGCAAAAGATTGGGGACTGTTGTAACAGTGTAGAATTTTAATGTATTTATTGAAGTACATACATTAAAATTCTACTCGCGTGCCAACTGTTATTTATGAAGAACTGGATCGTAAGGTAGATGCTAGTCTATGATGGGTTATTTTAATCTTACATTCGTGCAAAAATCAGTTACAAAAATTAAAATCTGTGTTATTGCAAAATTTTCATTCATGTAGTGAAATCTCTTTCGCGCCGACTGTCACGTATACGTGCCAGTAAGAAACACACTCAATTCTCGGCCGACACGCTGGAGTGCCAGAGCGTTTGCTCGTTCACCCCCGGCCTTCACACAGTTGTGCCAGTGTCCTGGAACGTTTTAAACACTATAACTTTTGGCACAAGATTGCATTGTATGTCCATATGGTTACAGATACATGAAGATTTGACCATCTACTCAAAATGAGAGTAGCATGACTCGCATACACGTGGTTTTTCATAATATAAATATAAGTTGAAAGGAATGTTTCCGAATGGCATGCTTTATGATGGCTCTTTAAATTCGCACATGGTATTTCTTTATAGTAAGCAGGAGAGTTTTATTTTCGCTACAGCGTTGGGTATTTCGATTTGCAGTCCAGTTTTTAATGGATAATTAGATCTAGTAGACGTGGATTTTTTCTTTTTTTACAGTTAGAATGTTGAAATGTCGATAATGTTACTGCTTGGAATAGCAGAAATGCCGCAAATTATTTCAGACATTGATTGTAAAGCATATTCGGAGAGTAGTGATAGTGACACTATAATATATTCTGATTGTTCTGTTCATGGATTTAGGCTTAATAGCAAAAAACCCTCCGTGTCCCGCAGTGGTTTGGGTGCTAAACTCCGTTCCCATTAGAACACGGCAAGTGGAGCAGCATCCGGCTTGGCCAGTGCTTTGGAGGGTCAACTTCCTCTCGGCTTGACTACAGTGGGACCGTATACGCTAATGGGAGCTGGTGCACATAAAATCTGTCGTTTTTCCAATGTCCTCCAAGTTGTTAAACGATACCTCTGGGGATGCCGATTTTAGGGGGTTGGTCCCTCCTCTGGAATTGGTTCAAAATTAGGGGGCTAAATCGTACTTCCTCCCACTGGGGCCCTAAAAATGGAAGGCACACCCCCTTTGCCCATCGCTTCCGTTGAGGGGGGGTCTGGCACCGCCGTTTGCGGTTGCCAAGGGGGCATCAGAAACAACAACAACAACAAATCCTCTGGCTCTGGACAGATACTCGCTAACCGTCAGAGATAGACACGCGTTTGCGCTTCCCGTCGCGAAAGGGTTAAAGTAGTTTCTCACAAATCTAAAACTGCAATAATCTGTCGTTACGAAAGAGGAATGCTGTTGGCTTTTATGTCGTAATTTGTCCAAATCATCAGCCAAATTTTATTTCTAGTACTTACTTTTCTTTTTTTAGAAGAATGTTTTGATTAAAACAAAAAACAAACAAACAAAAAATACCTCTAAATTCTTCCATGTGGATTCACTTCTTACATCTTTGCATTGAACATTCTGGGTTTGAAGTAAACAGAAAATAAGGTTTCTAAAATCTTTTTATTTGAAAAGGAATTTCCGAAACGACATATCGTGGCATGTTATTGTCCATGAGAAAAAACAAACAAACAAAAAACAACCGTGTCTTATCATCACAAAACTTCAGTCTTTCCTGAAGTTTTCCGGAATCAGACTCGTCTACCAGTAGTAGTGGTAGGGGGCGGCATAGGTGAGAGGGTGTGCTAGTGGGTGGTGTGCGTAGGGCAAGGACCATGGAGCCGCCGCCACTGGGGTGTGGATTCCAGGCAGGGCGTAGAGGGGCAGGGTGAAGGGCGAAGCTGGAATCTTGACGTCCACTTTCTCTTCGACTGGGGCCTTGGGTGCGAGCTCGGCAAGCTCGGCTGCCTTCGCTGCTGTCTTCTTGTCAACGCTGATGTCACCAGACGGCTGGAATCCCTCGGGTCCTGCTTTGTACGCGGTTTTTCTCACGTCTCCGTTGGCATCGACGTAGCTAAAGCTGCAAAATGTTGTACAGGATTAGGTCTTTTCAAAACATCAAATAAAGCTTTGATGCAGAGCATTTATACGTACTACATAGCAGCAGCTGCATTTTGTGCTACATACACAAACTTCTCGAATGCATTTCTGTGAGATAGCCGCTTTTGGACACCAAGAAATGGTTTTAAATTCAAGCTGTTGGGATGATAGATAGTGATGGACCGAATTTCTTAAATAAGCCTTGGACTTAGGTATTCTATTAGGAAGCTATTATAGCTAATTGAAGTTGATTCTTTAATATCACTCTTCTGAATTTAATGCTATAGGATTACAGTGACAAGATGCAAGAATCTAGTAGGTGACCAAGTAGCGAGCCTATGAAAGTAATTGTTCCAGCATATTATTGAGTATAAGAACCAATGGAAATATTTGTTCACACCTGTGTAGTCGTACGTAGTAGTCACATATGTAGTTGGTCAGTCACATTACTACAGTTTATGTAAACGTCTTCCTGCGGGATTTAATTAATTTTCATAGGAATTCTATGATGTCATAGTTTGTACTTTGGTTTATTATAACGGCCATGTCCCCTTTATTCTCTTTCCGTCTGTGATTAACCACTTTATTTAATCTAGTAGCGGAAACGTATTTTGTAGCTCATTGAACTACAATTTCCACTGCAACGAACCCTCATTTATTTGCATATATAAAAACATACACATATAACATTTAACATTTTTCAACTTTAAAGCTAGAAAGTGTCATCGGACATTGTTTCTTCCAATGAAATTATATTTCAATGCTGTTCAAACATCGTAAAGCCATCGATCGCAGAGTGAATGAAATTTTATGTTCCTGTCTTTTTCTTTGATACTTAGAGGGTAAAATATTAGGAATAAGATTAACCTATTATTTCATTAATACACGGGCAAAATCAATAACGGATGCACTTTTCTCAAACATTTAAAGTGCTTCTTTTCCGAGTTATTAATAATACGTACCATTGTTTTGTATGTCTAACAAGGGCTCAGAGCTACCTTGCACGTGGCAAAAATTTCCATTCTCATGGAAAAGCTAGTTTAAAATTTTACATTTTTGAGTAGAGTAGCGGACGTGTCATTCTTGGACAACTCACACAAACATAGAAATTAAGGTTTTAATTATCTGAACTTCTAAATTTCATCAATAAATATTCATTTTTAGAATGCCTAAATGTGCAAGGTTCCTCCCAAAATAAATACACAAATAAATAAATAAAACTAAAATAAAATAAAATAAGCTTTTTAAATTTACTGTCCAATATTTAAATTTACTGTCCAATATTTTAAATTTACTGTTTATCAATATAACCCACCATCTGATAAACACGTGTCTAAACACTGGCCAGTGAATTAAAAACTACTTAACTGTGTATTTTGAAAAATAATATCATGTACCCAGGTTTCGACTGTTTAGACTCAATGGTTCAAGTATTGTTATTAAATAATTTTTTAATGCACGATAGTGCAACTGCAATTTTTGGAAACAACGTTTTTGAAATTTGTTATTTTTAAGAGAGAGCTGGTTGCTATAAAAATTGGAGGGATGTGTATGTTATTTAAGGAATTTTGTTTTGTCTTGAATTTTGTGTTTTCGGTATATTCATATGTTAGTCCTTACAATTCAGAATTACTGGTAGTAATAGTTTTGCAGTTTGCATTTAATGAATATTATTTTAGTCTCGACACGTTATTTAAATATCTAAATACAAAATAAAATTATAATAATAATAATTTTATCAAGCATTTAAAATTTTTAGAATGTCTCTTGACAAGCTGTACTATGCACTGAAATAAGTGATAACCCTTATTGCGAAACTTTTAGAAAAAATTCTTAAAAACTGAAAATTTTGCAGAATGTGTCTCTCTTTGCTGTGTAATTCTATATTTAATTTTTTGAGTCTTCATAAAAAGCCCGTTTTTTTCATTTATTTCAATGTATAGTGCAGTTTATAAATAATGATCTTGAATTATTTTCGAGTACTTGGTGCAATTACGTTAATTTGTGTACCAAGATCGCGAGGCGCATTTTGTTTCTCCGACATACAGCCCTGAAGTATTCATATATGTACAAAATATGTAAGCAAATTTTAAAATGAAGTAATACGTATGCGTAGAATAAAATTTTGCATTTTGGAGCAGACATGTACTGTTCGTTGCTCTCAGGTAATTTTGGCCATTTTTCATTTGGACACTCACCTTCCCGAGACGCTTCCGTCTGCCTCGATTTTTTCCTCCCTAGAGTGCTGTCCAGCGTCGCCCGTGCTGTACTTGAATCCCTTGATGCCACTTTCGCTGATGTCGAGGTCTATTTCGCAGCTGACAGCGACTACGAGGAAGAAGAGAGCGGCAACACTGATCTGAGAAGAAAGAAAGAAAGAAGAAAAAAAATAAATCTAAAGCACTTTTTCATATTTTAAATACGCAATAAAGTGCCTAATATGAAATGCGTATCATAATCCATGCGTCGTCCCTATTTTTCTTCCTTATACCAGCAATGCTTGATTAAGAGTGTTGGTGACATAGACTTGGTATGTTAAGGGTTATTCTATTAAATGGGGAAGTGTATTATTATTATTCATGAGTGTGCCGTATTTTTCTCCTTTGTTCCATAAAACACTTCCTTGGAATTGAAATTTATATTAAATTCGCCTACTAAAACTGTTTTACAATCTTCGTCAAGCATATTCTAACTATACTTCACCTTTATAAATGCTATTTGGAATGTGCATCATAATCCATGAGTGTGCCGTATTTGTCTTTCTTATTCCATAAAACTTAAATCTATAATTGAATTGATATCTATATTAAAATCTACTACATAATCTTCCCTTTTATAATCTCCGTCACGCATTTACTAACTATACTTCTCGTTTTTAACAAACTGTAGCGTTTGCCAGTTTCTCGCGAAATATGGAAGATTTCACCAATTTAATTTCAGTTTTGGAGACTTAATTTTTGGCCCCAAACATGTCGATAAATCATCAAAATCTGCAAACCTTGCGACTTTTAACATTTTAAGATCCCCATCCCCCGACTATCTGCCAACCCTATTCAAAAATGCAAAGAAAACGTGTCGACGTCCACAAATAATGTTCACAAAAAAAAACAAAAAAAAACAGAGTCAATCAAATAACATTCTAGTGGTTAAAAAAAGAAAAAAGATTCAATATCATCTCTATTTAACGTTATTCAAGGATCAGAGAACTTCACCGAATCTGGCAATCTGTGACGTAATGTGAATGGCAATCCGTGACGTCCTGAATCAAACAGGAATGATAGACGAGTTTTATACCGCAGAAAGATATGCCTTCTTTTAAGTATAACTATACTATTTAAACAATGTTTAACAATAACAATGTTTAATAAAAACAATGTTTAATAATTCCTGTGAGCTCAGATTCAACAGCTGTTGTCCGATGCATAAACTGAGCAGTGGCAGATTATTGAAAGTTTGTCAGGGGGGGGGGTTAGTTAGATGATTGACATATACATCCATTTTATGGAAGTAAAATAGGATCTTTTTCATTAATTTCATTTTTCTCGGGGGGGGGGCGACCGCCCCCTTTAATCCGCCCTTGAAATTGATAGAAATAGATGCAGGACGGAGAATTACCCAATATTGTCTCGGTAAACAGCTGCGAAGCTCTATCTCGTCTCGCAAGAAACCTATATAGTAATGTTAAAAACTTCCATCTCATCTCGCATAAAAGCTATAAATCTCTGTCTTGCCCTGCATTGTATACATTCCTAAAGAGAAGTTACTGTGGCCTAGAAGATCTCATTCTGAGCGCCACAAATTCCCATTGGTCTAACAGTATGGCACTTCTTGTGGTTTTCCATTGGGATTACAATCAATCTCCTACCAGTCTTCAGCCAAATTATCCAGTCTGTTACAACTGATAGCATGGTCTGTTAACAGACTATGAGTTTGTAAACAAAGCGGTAGGGAGAACACTCATTGAACTTTGCAGTGATATTTTAGCAGTCGCATTCTGACATCAGTAGTAAGAGGTGCATTTCGGCCTTAAAAAACTTTAATAACTGTTATAACAAAACATGGAAATGAATAAGTAATAATTGACGTTTAAAATGAAATTATATGTTCGTAGAAATGAGTCTCACATGTAACTGATTTCATTAAAAAAAAGTATTACTGACAGAAATATCTCCTTTTTAGCATAAAAGCTATTGAATTCAAAACTATAAAGGATAAACTCATAGAGCAAAACACTAAAATGTAACGAATTTGATTCATAATTCTCATATATGCCATCTTTCTGTTACCGAAATTTTTTGAAGTAATACAGCATTCAATTACGAGAATAACGTAAGTCTGTGAACCAGACATGCTGTACTCTTTATTCAGTACTTACGCGCGAGCGCGCGCGCGCGCGCGACTGCTAACTATTATAATTCTAAGCACTCAACTGTCCTCTACAACAGTATCCGGAGCATCGATCTCGTGTTCTGTGTATTAATACATTACAGGAAGCTAAAATGCATGATATACGCATTAGAGCACAGTAACGAGGAGTTTGTAAATAGACAAGCCGCATATTCTGGCATCCAGAAACGTTAAACACACTTTGCTGTAAAATTATATTGTGAAAGGGTCCAGTTTGTAGACTCGTGGAATTTACGATTTGCGCGCAAGTTGTTATTTGATTTGAGTAAAATTAAAAAGTAAATTGTGCCAGATAAGCAAGTTGAATTATACAGTTATGTTTAGTATAGAGGAATAAAAATAGGAAGGAGGAATAAAAATAGGATTTTTTTTTCCTACTAGAAATATGAAAATAATTTTTCTTGGTGCAGTTTAAAATAATTACTTTAATTAAATTTAATTATTTGCTTTTCGATAGTAATCACGTCAAAGTATTTGAGAAATGGCGGGTCGTCATTAAAGGCTAGAGGGACCGGGCCGAATCATTTAACTCCCATTAATCAAAATCTCTTCCTATCATCTAACATGTTAATTTACCTTTATTGAGAAAATGCACGTATTTTAATCTATTTTAATACTATCCATTAGAAAGAAAAAACCTTAATAACGCCAGTTATGTTTTTTCCTTATCTACAGCATGCACGGGCCACGGTCTTGAGTGCCCCGAACTCTGCGTCTTCTCTGTTTACCGGGTTAACATATTCGCATTTAGCGCAAAAGCTTTATTGACAAGTCATTAACTTGGCTACAAAATGGTTTATTTGGCGCTGTCGTTGGGGCGTGGATCTGTTTGGCCGTGTCATCGTGTTCTTCACTACTGAAAGGAGAATATTTTTCCGAATCAGTAGCTATTGGTGAAAATTTCAGGAGTAGGAAATTATTTTTTATTCATGCAATCTAATATTTTTTGGAAACAGATATTTCAGAGTTTTCTTTTCCTGGTTTACGAAATGCGATGTGTAAATGTATTTTATATGCTAATAATAATTTTAAAATAAAGAGATCAATAAAAATTATGAACGAACAGCTATTAAAAACTTAAATGCTATTGAAAAATTAAATATATTGGGAGAACTCTTTAATATTAATTAGGTTTTAATACTGGCATAATTAGGCAAAAAACAGCAAAATTTGTATAGTTATTTCTATAATCATTTACCATTTGAAAAAATTTAAATACTTACACTGCGTGAAAGGGTTCTCTTTATGAATATATTTTATCCGATTTGAACGAGCATATTTTTTTCTAACCCCTACTGAAATATGCCAAGAGACGCCGCTGCTCTTAGCTATGCAAACGCATTTTGCAGTTTTAGCTTGCTTTTTTTCAATAACTTATAGTTAATATTTGGAACATGAACATGAAAAAGTATTTTTATGATACATGTATACAAAATTAACCTTTTATTTGACACTCAAAATGTGTCACAAAATAACCAAATTATAATTCTAATAGGAAGGAAATATTTTCGAAAGAAATAAATTAGTTTACAAACTGAATTTTCAACCTTGTTAATTGCTTAATAGTTCAGATTGTTGCTGTAAACGGAATTCAATTAAAAAACTTAGGAAGTATAATTGACGTAAATTAAATTACTAAATTAATTTTGTTAAGAGAGTAACTTCGTTTAATTCTAGTATTATTATTAGTTGAGTTTATAACTAGTGAACTTCATTCGAAAGCACATTTTTGTTGCATATTTTGACTATTGACATTTTATGGAATATTTGTAAATTTAAAATGTGCAGACATTTTTGTGAGTGTCTCACGACAGTAAACAATTTAAAAGAGAATTTTTTGAAACAACTGATGTGGTAAGAGTGCTGTTCAATTGTTCAAGTAGGCAAGAAAGGTACTTAGAGTGGAGAATATGTATTAACAAGATTTCACTTTCTAAACTGTCCCCTTGAAAAATAAAAATAAAACAAAAACGTTTTATTTTTATAATATGATCATTCTCATAGAACTTATTTTTATAATATAATCATTCAATTACAGTACAATCTTGATAATCCGGCACATATGGAGCCAGACAACTCCCTGTCTATAGAAAAATTCGGGAATATCAAAGATCTCTAGTTTTTGACACAAACTTGAAGTCATGTGTTTTAGTTTGGTGTACATTGTAGTGCACTAGATAAATACACTACAAAATACATTAAATAAACCAGAAAACAATAACGAAAGACGGAGGGAAGATCAAGAGCAGGCATGCTTGTTTACATCCGAGGCGGTCGGTGGATTGGAAGACAACATCATATGTGTTTACCAAGAGAGCCGGATTATTGAACACGCCGGACTAACCAACCGCCGGATTATCAAGAGTGTACTGTATATTATAAAAATGCATCCCTTTCAGGAAGACTAGTTAAAGCAGGTGAAGCCAAAATAACGGATTGATTTGCAGTGAAACTTTTAACAGGAACATGAATGAATAAATTGTCTCGCTTAAATAAATTGTCAAATAAGATCGTTCATAGAAAGAACGTAAAGAACAAATGATCATGTAATAAAAGAGGTCATGCTGTTGAAAATAGGGTGTCAAAATTAACTTAAATAATTTTCTTTAATTAAATTAATTTGGCTTATTAAATTTCAGCAACCAAACACCAGAAATTCTACGAGCGGTTGCATTATCATTCTACAACAAAGAAGGATAAGAAAATGGTTATGTAGAGACTGAAAGGGTCTCAATTAAGTCAAATAATTATATACTATAAATTAATTTATAAAAAATATTGAAAAAATCGACTTTCTTCTTGATTTATGGCAAAAAATAATAAAATAAAGAAAATCATTAGATTTTTATGATTTACATACTATGTATTTAGTTTAAATTTTTCAGTGGTAGGCATTATGTACCATTCTATGTTGTTACAAGAATGTGAAGTATGGACATAAACAGAAGCTGTGCAGCGACAGTAGTGAGAGTTACATGAAAGTAGAATTCAAGTAAGCTTAAAAGTCATTTGAAACTAAAACAAGATTTTTTTTCTCCTTTTTCATGCTAATTAATCTAAGGATTGGAGTTCACATGAATATTATTTTTTAAATCAGAAATTCTATAAATTTTGACATCCAGAAATCTCAAGAAACTCATGAATATGATTTGCAAAAATGATAGACTCTTTGTATTAAGTTAAAAAAATTCAGATTAAAAAGGTATTTTATTAGCTCTGTGAGAACGAAATTTCCCCCATATTAGCAATCACTGTTAGCAGGTTCCTCTTCAAATGCACAATTTAAAATTTGGCACAGGAAATTCTTCTGTACGTTTATTATCATTTGTATAAAATCCAGAAAATGGCAATAAACTCATATTTGAATGTGATTTACTTTTTAATTTTTAAAAATAAATAAAATAAGTCATCAATAGATAAAAAAAGTGTTTCAAATATTTATAATTTAGAAATATTCAACTAAATGTAATTTTGTTACAGAAAGTCTACAAAGATGTATGAGCTACGTGAGTAAACAAAAATACTTACGAACTTCATCTTGTACGGCTTGGTCGAGGCTTGGAATACAAAGCTTCTGTATCCAATCGGTCCGATGATGACCAATTTATACGATTGCCAGGTGCTGCTTTTCTTCTTTCGTTTCATTAATGTATACAGTTTCTGAGAACGATTATGTTATATTATGTCGCATCTTTTGGTAAACTTCAAGGCTGTTCGCTAATCTCAAAGTAAGATTGCTGGCTACCCATCTTTTTTTGGTCGAAAGGCGAGGCTGATCTGAAGGACACGCGAAGCGTCTCGGCATGAATTGTAAATTTAGGGTTGTCGAAGGTAGATTGTTTATCGGTACGGGGGCTGTTGTTTGTTAACTGAAACTGGATTCCTATCAATCGATTTCGGCGGAAGCAAGAGTTTTTTTTCTTAAAGTCACCAGTTTTAGATTGCGTGAGCTGGTTACATGAGTTTCGAAATCTAACCATGGTAAAATTTCTGAGACTTTTAGTCTGACTTTACAAAGCAACAATGTCTGGAACCTTTTTTTGGAGGAAAAATGGCTTTATGAACTGTATAATTTAAGTTTGAAAATTTGGATGCATTGCAGTCAATGTAGTAAATTTATGAATACGGTGCCATAAGTTGGTTGCATGAAAGTATTGCAAAAATATTGCTCCTCCAAATAATCTAAAATCACCAATATCGACTTATTTATTTAGAGGCAACCTATTCAGTTGCTCTTGTTGCTCTTTTTTCTCTTCCGCCATAAGACTACTGCCTTGCTCTTTCTGACGTGTGTTTTGCTGCTTCACCAAATAAATTAACAACCAGAGCCTATTACCTACCAGGTATTGGCATTGATGTGTTTTTAAGGCAAAGCTAGATAAGGACTATCTGCCTAGGAGGAGGGATACCTTGGACGAGACGTTACATCTGAAGAAAACCGCCCTAAACTCCGGACAGTTAGATCGACAGCCGCGCGGCCGATCAGAACCCTGACCCTTCACACTTCAGTCATCTAGCATGTTCAGCGCCTTAACCACTCGGCCATGGTGGGTCCGAGCCGTCCATTGGTACAAAAAAAGAACGTCGTATCCCATTTAGTCAAATGCATCATCCTAGCTGTCTTGTGCTTGAACAGGGCCAGATCAAGATATTCGACCGCCTGTGCCCTTATTATTTGGCCATCCCTTATCCAATAAATATTAGAGAGTTAAAGTCAAAGTATAGTACAAAAATAATTTTTTTTATCATACAACAAAAATGGAAAACGGACACACACACACACACAAAGTGAAAAAAAAATCTGAAGCACTTTGATATTTTAAATACGGCACTGAATGGCTTATAGTTTAAAATCATATCACAATCCAATAGTGTCGTCCCTATTTTTCTACCTTATTCCATTAAGTTGGAAAGTGTGTCATTATTCATGAGTGTGGCGTGTTTTCTTCCTTGTTTCGTATAACACTTCTTTGAAAAAGAAATATATATTAAAATCGCCTAATAAAACTGTTTCACAATCTTCACCAAGTGTATTCTAACTGTACTTCACCTTTATAAACATTGTTTGGAATGTACATAAGCCGTGACTGTGCGGTGTTTGCCTTTCTTGTTCCATAAAACACTTTTCCGAATTGAAATCTAGATAAAAAATCGGATACTAAAACGCTTTATCAATCTTCGTCAGGCATATTCTAACTATACTTAACCTTTATAAATACTGTTTGGAAAGAGTATCATAATCCATGAGTGTACCGTTGCCTTCTTTGTTTCATAAAACACTTCTTTGGAATTGAAATTTATATTGAAATCGCCTACTAAAACTATTTTACAATCTTAATCAGGCATATCTAACTATATTTCTGCAATAAACTGAAGTGTTTGCCAGTTTCTCGCTAAATATGGAAGATATCGCCAAGATGGATTCAGAGTTTTCAAGTTCAAAAATATGGCCACAGAAATGTCCACAAATTATGTGAATAGGAAACCCGGAGTGAACGAAATAGCACTGTAGCGCCCCCCCCCCCCTCCGAAAAAAAATTATTTTTAAAAAAGCACGTTTGCCAAGTTTCATTAATGTACTCAAATTCAACTGTCAGATAAAGTACAAAACTGAAACTTAAAAATTATTGCTTACGTTTTCTGAAATGCAGTAACAAAATATTGCATAGTCGATAAGGGAAGAAAAAAAAAAAGAATCAATTAGTAGATTTTGGTCGTTTCCTATATTTCGGCCTGTGCATACTGTACACTTCTTGTACAGAATTGCCCCCGTGTGCCAATTTCCACAGTATACAATAACACTTTTAATGCAACATAATACTTAAAAAAGTGATAATATGATTTTCAATATAAGAGGTAAATTTTCAGCTGTAATATTAACATGTATACGTACATACGTACATGTATACGTACATCCTCCTTCTTTTAAGACAGTAAAAGAAAGATAGAATCGAAGTGCTTTTCTGTTTCTCATTTCTTTAATTGTTTACTTACATTCTGTTTCTCTTAAATTTTTACAAACTTCTACTGAGAATCAAAAGCAGCTTTTTCCAATGATCAATGATAGAAACACGAAAATTTCGTTCATAAAATTCTGCTTAAACTTTACTCGCTGTAAATAGAACTGTCCCCCAGTATCATACTCCAATACCAAACTCCCTCAGTATCATATATTTACAAATTTACAGCTTTTTGTAAATTTGTAAACGTATCTCGATTCTTGTAAACTTAACCCCTGGATCATCGGAAGGCTACCTGTGTCAAAAGTTTTTGGTGAGATGCCCTAGCAAAGATTTTTTCAAGAGGGAACTGGCTTATTTTTATGTTTTATCCGAAAGAATCGACTAAAATTCCAAAACTGACAACACAGCAGACTGTGTTGGCGGTTTTCAACCTCGGTCTCACCGTCTGAATGATCTCGCAGTTTAAGCTGTGCATAAAAGCTGAAAGTCCGAAAGAAAAAGAAAGTGTCTATCTGTGCATTTCGCCGTATATTTCAGACCTCCCCCTTTTTTTTTCATACATCTTTCTGAACATTGGTAGATTGTCGAAGTGTGAAGGTACAGGGTTCTGGCTTGCAGCGCGTCGGTTTGATTGAACTGTCTAGAGCTTTGCGCAGTTTTCTTCAGATGTGACGTGAATATACATTCGAATTCTTAAAAATTCCTTCGCTCGACGTATTTCCCACTTAAGCAGCTAGCCCTCGTGTAACCTTGATTTGAAAATTACTACCACCGAGTACATTAATCCTTTATCTGCTGAATTAAGAATTGCCAAGAATATGACCTGAATCTATATTTTTTTCTCTTGTTGTAGTTATTCAATGAGTGATAAATACTGATTAATGTAATTAAAAAAGAAAATTATGAAAAAATTAATAAGCATAAACTATACGTTGGATGACTGGTTTTATAAACACTTAACGAGTCTTTCGAAAGAGTATAGGACCAACAAATCTGAAGGTGTCCAGAAAATCGAATCCTTTAATCATAAAACAAACGTCTGAAAATTCACTAATGCTCTTTTTTGGGAAAGAGGGGGCTCGACAGGATTATAAAGTGAGAGGAAAGCTGTCTATTTAAAACAATCTACTCTAGTAGAACATGCAATCGTGATGTAAGCTGATTAAATGAAGTATTTGTTAGTGATTTTTCAAAGGAATGGCTACAGTGAATAGAATTGCCTTTTTTTTTTTTTTACAATTTAAATCTAACGGTACTTCCAAGTAACGTACTTAGATAAAGGCTTACAGGTTACTTTTTTCCGGGATTCGACCTTATATACATTTTGGGTATTGTTTGCCAGTGGCGTACAAAGAAATTCATTTTGGAGGGTGCATATCACCATTATCATGAAAGAAGTAGGTAAAGGGGTTCGACTCCCCATCCCCCATTGCATCCACCAGTATAGTAAAGAATTTTATAGCTTACTGAAATCTTTCAAATTAAGTAAGCTTTCAAGTGTTTGAAAACTCAAGGTGAGATCCTGAAAATGCGTGGACGGCCCAAATTACCGCCCATGTATAAGTTTACTTTTCTAACATTTAAACCTGTTCAAGAATGAATATAATTTTTATCAAGTTATTAAAGGTTACAAAATTGAAGATCACGGGAAAAAGTAGTACAGATACGATAAGAACAAATATTCGTATTCACTAGAATCGGCGGAATCCAAAATCGTTGAAAATTCGATAAAAGTCATTTAATGATAGAAAAAACAGCCACAATTTAAAGAATGGTCAAAAAGAAGTGGTTATAATAAAACGAAAAATTTCATACATATTATTTTTTACAAGGTTAAATTTATTGTCGCTGTTTGTTTTTGCAAAATATTTAGGACTTCTTCATTTACAAATACATTTTTTATGCATGTATAACAGAGACCATTTAAACGCATTTCAAATTTACTGTTTCTTAAGTAGTTTTTTAAATATTTCATAGTTGAAAACGATCCTTCAGTAATACTTGTTGTCACAGGCAAAGTGACTAAAGTTTTTCAAAGGTTATGGATATTCGGGAAAATATCAACGTTGCATAACTGCAAAGCTTCTGTAGCAGTTAATCTAGTCTGGTGCGCCTGTAACTTTTTTTCCATAGCTGGATATTCTATAATCATTAGCATTCGTAGCATTTCTAATTTGTTTTCATGCGTTGGTATGAGGCTATTTCCAGTGAAATTAAAATATTTATTTATCTCAGAATTTCTTTGTGCTTTCTGAACTTTAAGATGTTAAATTACAGCATTCAAAAATTTATTACTGTTATTTGAAATTGTTATTTAATGTACACTTTTCTGCTTCAAATTGATGTTTGGAATTTTTTTTTCACCAGATTTAAGAAAACTTAAAGCGACTATTGATTTCTTTTACTAATTTCTCGGATTTAAAAAAAAAAAGCAGAAAAAAATTGAAACGAATTTAAAGTTATAAAATTATGAACTTAGCAATTTGAGTGAAAGAAAATGGATTGAATGAGGTTTCCCGACTGCTCTCTGTTTATGAAGAAGAAATCAGAGATTATCGCTTACTGTTCGGAGAGATGGAGGTGGACATCTTCCATAGAAATAATATAATATTCCATAGACATTCAATAGGGGTGCAGCCTCCCCTTCTCTCTCCTCCTGCAAACTCTGACCATTGGCCTCGGCCTCACGAGGCACTTTTTTAGAGTCATCAAAGATTTCTTATTATTTTTTCAAGAATTCACTTAGATGGAATCATGCTTTCCTTTCACGATGAAAAAAAAAATTGGAAATAATCGGGTTTTTTCCCCCATCTGAAATATTTCAATTTTGAAAAATCTTGGGGGGGGGGGTGCATATGTTCCTTTGCACCTGCCGTGGATACGTCACTGTTGCTTGCATTCCCAACCTCATCTTCCATTCTAGAGGTGTACCTTTCGATTGTTCCTATTAATTATTAATTAAATTTTCCTCCTCTGAGACCGTGGGCCCTCTGTTATCTCAGAACAGACTGCGACAGAATACTAAACCACCGTAATTATTAAAACTGCGTGGAGGAGGGTGGAGGCCGCCGGTCCCGTTAATAGACGAATTTTTTTTTTTCCCCTCTCGGAGATCGTTTAACAATCGGCATTGGGGAGAGAGAAAACAACGGTTTTTTTTTTTCTTCGTCTTGGCCTTATTCCTCGGAGCGACCTTGCCGCTTTTGAGCAGCCTTGCTGATCGTCTTCAGGTCAGGCACGCCCCGGTGAGGAATGTTTTTCTGTGCGGTTTCTCTTTCTTTTCTTTCTGTCTTCTTCGGAATCTTTGACGGCGGTACGATTGCCAGAAATTAACCCTTTGAGGCACAACCCTTTCTCAATGCTGAAAAAAGGGCGGCCGTTGCCATCGCTCGACTTAACTACCAGCAAGATGGCGGACGATCGAAACGTTCATCGCGTGCCACAGATCTAGCGACCCCTTTTTTCACGACAGCTGGCTGTGCCCGCGCACAGCCAGCTGCGTCAAAAAAGGGTATCTAGATCTGTGGCACGCGATGAACGTTTCGGTCGTCCGCCATCTTGCTGGTAGTTATGTCGAGCGATGGCAACGGCTGCCCCTTTTCCAGCATTGGGAAACCTATCCAGATGTTCTCGCATTCTTCCAATTTTCAGAAGATGTCAGTGCTGTTAAAAATAATCGTGACAATTCTTTTTACGGGAAATGACGTGCTAAAAAGTGTAGGATTCTCGTGCAGCTATGTCGCCCGCAACTATTTTTATAGAAATAAAATCTATTCTTCGTGACTGGCAACAGTCAAAACGTCAGAGTTGGGTGTTCCCAGAGCGGGAACACTGCGCGTTAAAGGGTTAAGAGATATCGCTGAGAGACACGACAAAGAAAATCGGTGAAAGTGACGACTAAATTACAATCCAGGGCAGGAAGGCCCGTATGACTGTTTACGTAGGGAGGAGAGGCAAATCGTCTCTATCCACACCGTCTCTATCCAAAAATCCTCTCTATCCACACTGCATTATAGTTTGCTATAGATATAGCGTGCTATAGCCCATGCTTGACACGTGTAACTCTACTAAAAAAATTTTTATGAAAAATATTACAGTGCATCAACAAAACATTTAAGTGATGAACCACTTTTACGTTGTACCAATACGTAAATCGTTTTTAATTTTCATGTGAGCTATTAGGGGGCCATATCCTCCCTTCCCCTTACCCATAGGAGTAGGCGCCCATGATCCAGGGCCGTAAGTTACCAAGATGAAAAGCTAGGCAGAGCTTTGAATCTAGTTCGGGAGAGGACAGGGCTAACAAAATATAACGAGGACAGGGCGAGAGGACAGGGCTAACAAAATATTTTTAGTTGTAAAAAAGGTTTTCAATCAGCACATCTTTTCTAGAGTATTTATTTCACAAAATGCCATACCCTAATGTTTTTTGCAACTAATCATTCAAATTTGTATTTTTTAAATATTTACCGATCCATTCCTTGTTGGGTCATTCTGCAGAAAACGTAGGGGTTTTCGATGTTAAAATTTACCACGAAAAAAAATTTAATTTTTTTTTCTAAATTAGTTTATATTGCTCTTTTTATACTTCCTTCTACCCCCATATAGTTGGTCTCATTCTTTTTGATTATTATTTAACTTTTTTTTTGTAATTGAAATTCTGGACATGAATGGAAGATACCCACTTGTAACAAAGAATACACTTTTATGAAAGAAATAATGAATGCATGACATCTTATTAGAGCATTCAATACAGATGTAAAATTGATTTTAATTTTTGTTTTATAACTATTGTTTTAATGGATATTTATGGGAAAAAGGAGAAATTAAAAGTTACAATCTTAAAAATAAAGTGATTTGTTAAATTTATTTTTTAAAATGATTTTAAAAATCTTTTTATTTAAATAAACCTGTATGTTATATTAAAAACAAAATTTAGACTAATTAAAAATTATATATTAGTCTCACAATGGAATTTTTTAAAAGTTGTATTATCTATTACATTTATATTGTAACGTAGGATACATACACGGAGGATACAAATTGCTATGTTTTGTTTTCTATATGATGTTGATTTAAAGTTAGCACATCATTTTAATTTAGACTTTACTAAAAAAGTGCTTTACCATTAAATAAAAAGCATAATTTTAGTAAATAAACAATTCTTAGCTTTCAAAATCAAGAACCGAGGATACACAAAGTTAAAATTATGGCAGACCAAAAGTTAGTGTAACTTTCAGTAGTGAACTTTCAGGCTATTTTATCGACCTATTTGACTTCAGAGAGAAAAATGCTCAAATTCTTACAAATTAAGCTGTTTGTTTAACTTCCCTGTGAAGAACATATATTGAAAATGGCTACCTGTAATTCTAATCTCCTGTAATGAAGTGACAGGTTTCTTGTACCTAATAGCATTTTGAGCGGAGGATACAAGAAAGACTGTGACTGTAATTCAAAGGATAATTAATGCTGCATTTTTATTTCTTTTGTAACAGAATTTAGTCGAACTGTAAAAAAAAATCTAGTAACTGAAATTACTCAATTAAATCAATATCCCTTTTTGTATTTAACAAATAAGTGAAAAAGTAAATGAAGGAAAATATGTTGTGACATGTAAGAGGTATACATGCATCCCCCCCCGTTCATTGAAAAAAAAACAAATAAAAATATCACCAGTTTTTATTAATTATTTAAAAATCTATCATAATATTTAAAATATATTACAATGATATTTTAAAATAATTATTTCTAAAAATACCAACCACAAACTGCCAATAGCGCGTTTTTTGTAGAATGACCTGTTATAAATATGTGTATGCAGCATAGGCGCACCCACGGAGGGGGTTATGGGGGCTGAAGCCCCCCCTAAAGGTAAAAAGTTAGAAGTGAAAAGTGTTAAAAAAATTAAAACTGTCGCTAATGAATTAATTATTTTTAGTTCTTTCTTTCTTTTTTTAACTGTCCTCAAATTATTTCTCACCAAAAAAGACATTTATTTAAAAAAGTTTTTAAATAAATGCTCACAGTTAGTTGAAACACTGTTACACACGGTTACAACGTCGCTCAAAAGATCAGATAATTATTTATGACTCTATAATGAGTTACATTGCTTGTGTTCTATGGGACAGTCAAGTGATAGCGAATATTTTGACGTTATAAGAGAGTTGTAACAAACCGAGATCACTATGACTGAGTTCAGCAATATTATGTAGCCCAGCCCCCTCTAAACTAAAATCCTGGGTGCGTCACTGGTATGTGGCGTGTCTGCAAATGCACACATATGTGTGTGCATTTGTGTCTTTAAGCAATATAAATTGAAATAAAAAGAGATCTACACATCGCAAACGAACGGAAAAATCAATTTTTTTTTTCAGATTACCGAAAAATAAATAAATAAATAAATAGCTGGAAACTTTAGAGGGGGGGCTCAGAAGATTAGTAAAGAGGGTTAAGTCACTATAACTTCCTTCTGGTTACCGACCTGTTATAATATAATGACATGTTATGATATAATTATTTAATAGAAAAGTAAAACAACATTTTTCAAATGCCTTTCCGCGATAATCCAATGACAGATCAAACCAGTTCAGCCTAAACTGGGCCTGCATAAATTAAACTGATCATCTTTCCGCAACGATTTAGTTGATTTTATCTCGGTTCCAATAAGAACAAATAGAGTGAAGCAGCGCCAACCTGACCTTGGTCAGAGCTTGGGAGGGTGACAATCTATCTCGACTGGATTTGTGTAGGACTGTGTAAAATGAGACTAATGGTTGTTGGTGCACGTAAAATTTATTGTGGCTCCAATGCCTTCCATGTTGAAACGATACCTCTGGAAGTGCTGGAGGAGGTAATCCAGGTGCTGGTCTCTCATATTGAATTCGTTCGAAATTAGGAGATCCCCAGCTAAGTCGGTCGTCCTCTCACTGGGGCTCAATAACAACGGAAACCACTCCAATTTCTCCCAATGGCGAAGTACCAACGATTATTTTCGTTAGTCAGGCATAGTAAAAATAGTTAAATAGTTCTGAAGTGAATGACGTAGGTGAATGCTTTTCGTAAGCACGGTATGGGCGTCGCATCCTTTTTTTCCTTTTTCCGTTGACAGCAACGATTTGTTTCTTCGTCTTTTTGTTTTTTCCAAAAAATTTTCAGAATTCATTTTTTTCTTCTCTAAAATCCGACAGCTGTCGGCTGCGAAATTTGTTTTGGAGTTCTTCTTGGGGAGCAGAAGGGGATTTGGATTATATTACAGGGATCGTGGATTTCTTAAATATGGATTCAGATAAGCCAATTATATTTTTTTCTTATTCCATGAATAACTAATGTAGTGATAGTAGAGGAGAATATATAGGTATGCTTGAGTAAATACATTTTAAAAGCGAGCGAGTGATATTTATCTCTAAGAAATTTTAAAATAAAATTTTGAATTTCAAGTTATGTATCAGGTTATACGTGTTTCAAGTTTCACGTTGTTTCGTCTGCGAATTCTAGTTTGTTCTTTTTTTTTCTTCTGGACGCTATACTATCAGGCCATTTTATACGAGTCCTATATGGAGGATCTGGCACCACTCCACGGTTAGCTGGAGGGTCTTAACAACAACAACAACAGCACTTATCATTGTCATCGGGCTCGGTCTCCAGTAAAAATCGATGACCTTGTAAAACGAAATTTAAAGTTTATTCCCTTTGTTTACATTACGTATTCTCTGTTCAGATAAATTACAAAATATAGTTTCGTTGGGGGAGGTTTAGTAATCTATACGCTTGGAAATATTTTTACCTTTCTTTTAGAAATCACAAATAACTGTCAAGTTTGGACAGTCCCCTACGAATGATCAGAAAGACTAAACTTGTTAAACGTGTTAATTAACCCTACAGAATTTGAGTATATTTATCTCTAAAAATTATTCGTAAAGGAAATAGCGGAGTAAAAAAAAAAAAATCTGAAGAAACTGGATTAAAATTAAAACCGAATTCGCTTAAGCCATGGGAGCTTACGTAAATCCGCCGATCAAGGAACATTGTGAGAGCGAAAATTTCAGTAATAGCGACGTGGGATTTTTCTTGAAACGATACTTTTATGCTAATGAAACTACCTGAGCTGACTTCATTTGCAAGAAAAAGGGCGATTCAATACCCATTTCCGAAAAGCCGAGTCAGCTGTACCTTTTTCCATAGTTTTTTAAAAGAACGCAAACTTTTTTGCATGGTCGTGTACAGGGGAATTTAAACAAACCTCTAATGACAAACAATCTGTCACTCCGACGTCGTTATTTTAATTTCATGGAAGACGTATTGATATATGCTAATTAAGAATAATATCGGTCCGAACAAAGAAGCTTTGACAGGCGCTAATTACGAGATGTGATTAGACAAGACAGCTATTTATGGGAATTTGTTTGCATTAAATGAAATTTTGACGTATTTTTAGCTTTCTCTTCTTGGTATTTTTGATGTATATGTGATAGTTTTGGCTGTAGAATTAGGCTATATTAATTAATTTTGTTTTATAAGAGTTATAGAGTAGATATTCTAATTTATTGAATTTCAACTTTTTTCCTGATTTTTTTCGGAAACTACATGCTGAACTTTAAAAA